>OY856411.1:327909338-327911838 GCA_963693085.1 Alisma plantago-aquatica
AAGGACGTTCTAGACACTTTCTAGGGGGTTCTTAGTGCTTAACTAGCCGTTAGGTAACCATTAGTTGCTTCAACAACGACTAGTAAATTAATTCTAAAAAGTGCAGACAGAACTCATCTCGGTCGACAATTTGTCTATCGAGAGTCCTTCTTGGTCGAAGATTTGTCGACCGCGGGACGTCCTGGAGTAAGTGTTTACAACGTTCATTTCTAACTCCCAACCACCTTGTCTGCTGGGTCTAACGGCTACTTGGGTCAATCTCAGTCGAGGAATTTTTCGACCGAGAGTGTCTCGGTCGAGGAGTTTGTCGACCGAGAATGACCCTGTTTCAACATTTTAAACTAAGTACTAAGTGTGTGTATGAATGTGCAGATGTGACATTATTTTAGGGGATGACCTATCTAAGTGTTTTGATTGTCTAGGGAAGATCTAACGCTTGATTTACATGATGTCTAAGTACTTGTACATTATATACTTGTACAAGTTTTTACATTTGATTACATTCATAACTTAAAGCAATTTTAGCATATAGATCTTCCAAGTATTTGTCATCCACCTTATTCCTGCACACTCAAGTAGCAAGTTAGATTCACAAGAATGAAATGTTTGTCATCATCAAAACAAAGGAATTATACTAATGTCAATTTAGCCAACAATCTCCCCCTTTTTAAAGATGACAAACATTTCTTAAATATAAAATAAAGAAATATAAATCATGTGAGTTTCATACCTGAATTTTACCTTTTGTAGCCATTCTTGTTTTGCAAGTGAATGCTGGCCGAAATATTATGAAACTCGTTTTATTTTATGTTTTTTATTTTATATGATTATTTCTCCCCCTTTGTCATTTCAAAAAGATATCCAGGAAAATCATTTTGTATGACTTCTATAACTCCCCCTTAATTCTATGCTATGCTCCCCCTTAAAGAGATAGTCAATTTAAAAGAAAGGGATTAATGCAAAGAAATTATTTGTAAATTTAGCCACACTTTATTTCTCAATCATTTGCAAAGGATGTTAAGCCTTGAAATGATATGAGTTCCTTTTAAGTTCATGGCATATGTTTATTGATTTCTCATCCATTTTACAAGGGATGTTAAGCCCCAAAAAAATGAAATGAGAATCCTTTAATCTTATAGTAAAGTACATAAAAAGTATCTCTAACCAAATGCCAGGATGTTAAGCCCTGATTTGTTTAGAGAATTCCATATATATATCACATTCATGAAATTCGTAGATTCCAAGATTTAAAAATACTAAGGTCATAACAAGCTTCAAATGATGTTTACAAAGTTTTGTAAGCTTCTTAATCTTATAATCAAAATAGGTTTTGTGAGCTCCCCCTTAATCTTATAATTAAGACAATTTAAGGATTCTAAGGTCACAAATGATTTTTAAGATTTGGTTTTGACCTTTTATTAGAGATTTATGTTTTCAATATGATGAACACATTTTGAATCAAGATACTAAGATGAAGTGCAGTAAAAAGATGTACACATAAGCATTTTGTCAAGCTTATTTTAGGTCAACCTTGACTACGACCATAGCGCCCCTCGGTCAAACTTTGATTTTAAATAAGAGGCAATTTCTGCAGATTTTCAATTTAAACACTTATATGTGAGGTATAATTTCTGCAGAATATAAAATGCATTTGTGCCATGAAATTTTACTGTTTATGCAAAATGGCATCTTCATATGAGCTGAATTACAATGATCAAAACATAATGATCATGGTACAATGATTATGATAGTAGAAGCATATCCTCAATATAATGATCAAGATAGAAGCATGTAATTTTATGAAATATAATGATTATGACCATTTAAATTTTAATACACATAGTTCCTATAGATAGACCAAGAAATACTTAGAATAAACCATGTGGACTATGATAGAATAGTAATTTCCTTGATTAAACCAACATGGTTTATAATTTTCAGTTTTTAAGACAAGCCAGGTAAAGGATAAACTAAAATAATCTCATTCATGATTGATGGATTTTCAAATTTAAGACAAACTATGTAAAGGATCATGTTTGATAAACTTTTTCAATCAATAAATAAGGTTTGTTTAAAATCAATCTTCATATAGAACTTTTGCAATATGTGTTAAGGATTTCATAATTTTATATCTTCATTCATGATGCAAAAAGATCAATATGTTTTGATGAAAAGATGGTCTCCAAGATTTATTCTTGATTTGCATATTAAATCAATCATCAACAACAAATTGATAGCAAACTAGAAAATAGGTTCAGATTTATTGCAATCTTGAAAACAAGAACCTGGTCGGTCGACCATTGCTCGACCGATAATGTTCTTGGTCGAACAGTTTCTCGACCAAGGAGATTTTTGTACTGTTTCAGAACTGTTTTCAGTAATTGTTTCTAAGTAACATAAGAATATGAAAGTAAAAACTCAATTGTGTTGAGATATGACATGTGTATATCAAGAATCAGTTTAGGTCAAATCTCCACTAATCAAATTCAAACTTCTTAAG
>OY856411.1:327916838-327986838 GCA_963693085.1 Alisma plantago-aquatica
ACAACCAGACGCTAGGTCAAAACAATTAGAGGGAGAAACATCATGCAATGATCTTTTCCATGACTACAGAGGAGGTAGAAGGAGATTAGGTCATTGAAGGTATGACTATTATCTAGTAATTATATGTTAAAGTCTTGTTTGACTCAGGAGCTTCACATGCTTTCATATCTACTGCATTAGTCTCAATGCTAGAGTTACCCTTAGAAGATCTCCATTATGACCTCAATATTAGACCAACAAGTAGACATATTAACGTACCTGGGAGGATGATTTCTAGGGTTGGGATTACCCTAGAAGGGAGAGTATTTCATGCTGACCTCATGGTTATGCCCTTAAATGACTTTGATATTATTCTGGGAATGAGTTGGCCCCATGAGCACTATGAACTCCTACACTATATAAGGAATTTAGTCATCATATCTCGTCCCATTGAGGAGCCCTTAATTGTCAAAGGAGGAAGAAGCACCACAAGGACTTCTTTGTTTATGCAATTCAGGTATATAAGCTAAAGAGGAAACGATGTCAAACCTATCTTGTGTCTGTTATAGCCTAAGGGGAGAAATATCTTCCTAATATCCATGTAGTTAATGAGTTTCATGACGTATTTCCTGAGGCCTTACCTGGCCTACCTCTTGATCGATAGTTGGAATTCTCTATTGACCTCCTTCCCGACACTACGCCTATTTCTAAGGCCAAATATAGGATGGTGCTTGTAGAACTCATTGAGTTGAAGAAGTAGATACAAGAGCTTCTAGATTTGTGCTATATTAGTCCTGGTGCTTCTCCCTGGAGAGCACCAGTCCTTTTCGTCAAAAAGAAGGATGGTTCCCTCCGTATGTGCGTCGCCTATCAGATGTTGAACCAGATGACAATAAAGAACAAGTACATGTTGCCGCAAATCGATGACTTATTCGATCAACTCAAGATAGCCAAACTGTTCTCAAAGATAGATTTATGTAGTGGATACCATCATCTAAAGATCAAACCCTTAGATATAGAGAAGATAGCTTTCCACACCAGATATGGACATTTCAAGTTTCTTGTCATGTCCTTTGGCCTCACTAAAGCCCTCACAATCTTCATGGACCTGATGAATCACATCTTTCATCAGTATCTGGACTCTATCATTATTGTTTTCATATATGATATTCTCATCTATCCTAATAATGTCCAGCTACATGAGGAGCACCTTCACATCACTCTTGAGACACTTCAGCAACATCAATTGTACGGGAAATTGTCTAAATGTGAATTTTGGATTTGCAAGGTTATGTTCCTTGGACATATAATTTATGATGGTCACATCTCTATTGGCCCAGAAAAGGTTGAGTCAGTGATGAACTAGGATACCCCTACTACTTCTTCATACATCACAAGCTTCCTGGGGTTAGCCGGTTATTATAGACATTTTATTCAGGACTTATCTATTACATCAAAGCCTCTGACTGCATTCACACAAAAAGAAGCAATGTTCGTGTGGAGTGAGAAGTGTGAGTAGAGTTTTTATACCTTGAAAAGGAGACTCACTTCAGCACCCATTCTCATACTTCCTTCAGGCAATGACGGCTTTGTCATCTTCAGTGATGCTTTGAAGTTAGGTCTGGGCTGTGTTTTGCAACAAAAGGACAAAGGTATAGCTTATGCCTCCAGACAGCTCAAGTCACATGAGGAAAACTACCCCACCCACGATCTGGAGTTGACAACTATCGTGTATGCATTAAAAATCTAGAGGCAACACTTGTATGGTACACAGTTCGAGAATTTCTATGATCATAAGAGCCTCAAGTACATTTTGAGTCAGAAAGACCTGAATATGCAGCAGCGATGACAGATTGAATTTCTGAAAGACTACAACTTCATTATCTCTTATCATCCTGGAAAGGCCAACATGGTAGTTGATGCCTTGAGTGGGAAGAAGGAAGCAGTCATTGCTACAACAAACATCGATGAATGGAAAATGATGCAAACCTTGGTAGAATGAAGGCCACAACTCAAAGAGGTAGAATTAAAGATGGCACATCTTACGATCCATCCTGACAGGACTTCTAAAATTCTACTAGAACAACAAAATAGTACCGACTTTCCTCACATGTTGGGACGCCTGAAGAGGAATGATGCTAACATGACAAAGGGCAAGGAAGGTGAGATCTTGATGAAGAATAGATTATGGGTACCTACGTCTGAACTGCAACAAAATATTCTATCAGAAGTGCATGGGGCAAAGCACACCATCCATCTAGGTTCTGCAAAGATGTACTAGGACCTAAAGAGAGCCTTCTGGTGGGAGGGCATGAAGAGAGATATAGCAGAATTTGCATCTAAGTGCCTCACATGTCAGCATGTGAAAGCTAAACATCAGAGACCTAGAGGTTTGTTGCAACCACTAGAAATTCCTGAATGGAAGTGGGATAAGATAACCATGGACTTTGTCACTAGTTTGCCAAAGTCCTGGAAGGGATTTGATGTTGTTTGGGTAGTCGTGGATCGTTTCACAAAAAGTGCTCATTTCCTTGATTTTAAGACTACTGCTACCGTTTCAGATATGGCAGAGCTTTACATTCAAGAGATTGTACAATTGCATGGAGTTCCTTCCTCCATAATTTTTATAGAGATATGAAGTTCACTTCAAAACTGTGGAATAAAGTCCTGGAAGAGTTGGGTACCAAGCTTCATTTTAGTACCGCTTATCACCCTCAGACTGACGGTTAGTCTGAGAGGACCATTCAAACTCTTGAAGACATGCTCAGATCTTGTATCCTAGACTGGGGAGGTTCATGGGTGAAGTATCTTCCACTTTTTGAATTCTCCTATAATAATAGTTTTCATGCAAGTATAGGCATGGCACCATATGAGGCCCTCTATGGGAGGTCGTGAAAGTCACCTCTACTCTAAAATGAGACTGGTGAGAGAAGTTTGATAAGAAGTGAAGAGCTACAACTTTATACTGACCAGGTGGCACTCATTTGGGAAAGAATGGAGGCATCTCAAGATAGGAAAAAGAAGTATGTTGATGCGCACATATCCAATAGAGAGTTCCTTGTGGGGGATCATGTGTTCCTAAAAGTCAAGCCCATACAATCTATTGCTAGATCCAAAGTAAGAGGCAAACTCAGTCCTAGATATGTTGGCCCATTTGAGATTCTTGACTGGGTAGGTGAGAGTGCCTATCGGCTAGCTTGACCACCTTCATATGAGCAAATACATAATGTCTTCCATGATTCTGTGTTAAGGAAATATGTCCAAGATAGTTCCCATATTCTCTCTCATGAACCTATTGAGATCAGGAAAGATTTATCTTATGAAGAGATTCTATTGAGGATCCTCGATACCCAGACAAAGTAGTTAAAGATGAAAGACATTGTCTTAGTTAAAGTTTTATGGAAAAATCACAATCTCAAGGAAGCCACTTGGGAACTTAAAGAAGAAATGTTAAAGAAATATCCAGAGCTCTTTAACCCCTAAATTTTGAGGATGAAATTCTTAAGGGGGTGAGGATTGTAACATCCTCATTTTTTAGGTATTTAATTTCAATTTCCCTAATATCACATCCTTTATGGTCACATCTTGCAAAAAGGTCATTTTAAATAACTTTGATTGTTATTTTGTACTAAAATTTTTCATAATCAATGATAACGTATAAATAAGAGTAAACTTAAAATTTCATTATTTAATTAAATGTAAATAATTAGTTATGCCTTATTAAAGCTTTATTGATTATTAATTATACTGATTAATTCGATAACCCAACTCAGAAATTAATTGTAGGAGAATATATTAGATGTTTTTGGAAATGCCTGGTCAAATTTTGAGACACATCAGACCTTATTTGATAAGGGAAATAAATTTGGGAAAACTAATGGTTATTAATGAATGGAAATTTCATTAATATAGACCTATCTTGCCCTGGTCTCTTTTTCCCTAACTGTTAGATCAGATCTGCTTTGAATTGGACTGATCTCATCTGTCGGACACCTTCTCCTACCTTGGCTTTAATAGGAAACAAGTTTGCCCCTTTTTTATTGTGAAAATCTTGCTAGTCAATCACTCATTTTGGAAACTAATTGTTCTACTGTCTTCTGGAGATCAATCCGCACCTAGAAATCCCTTGCTCGAACCCTAGAAATGCCTCTATAAGAATCGCCCTTCTCGACCACCACTTCCTTCTTGCTGCTAAGTTGCAATTCATCTCCTAGCCTTTTGTTTGATTTCCCACACATCCTCAAAGCTTCAGGGAACTCCCCCGAACCCTCCTCCACCATCAATTCCACCGCAATAGCTTTGGCCGCCCGCATTCTACTTCATCTTCAACCTCCATCCTTTTGCCATAGTTTCTAGCCATCACATCACCTCACATCGATTCCTTGCTCTTACACCATCTACGAGGCCTCAGGGACACGCCCACGACCTCCCCTTGGTCCGTGAAGTGTTGAGTCGGCATACCGTATAGACCCCCGGACAACAGTAGGTCGGCGACCTGCCGCTGGAGGACTTCATGCCCGCAATAGCGATGGGTGATGGGGAAGTAGTTGTACTCATGCTGACACCTCTCCTCTTGCTTCCAAGTCACCAATGAAGGTATTTACTCCTCATCCATCTCTTCTGTTCTACCCGGTTCCGCATGAAGGATGTCAATGCCGCTGCCCTGCTTCCCATAGTCGAACTCGCCACTCAGTTTTTTGGCTTTGGGACGAACTAGATACATAGGAAGTCTATTTGAGGGGTATGAGTCCCCTTCCTTCTCTTCTTCTAATTTTGATTCAGTTTCCCCCTTTGTCCCCCCTGTGTACAGTCATGGCAGAGCAACCCCATTGCTCTTGCCTTTCCCTGGCCTATGCAAGGATCATCAGGGGTGTCTCAACACCTCTGGTCCATCAATCGTGGTCTTATCCTATCTTGAAGATGAATTCATAATCCATTTGTAGTACTGAGGAGTTTTTGTATTTGCTATCTTGAGGCTGTGCTACTGCATTTATTCTAATCATCGTTATAATGCCTTACTTCCTTTATAGATTCAACTAAAGCAAAACCCAACTGATAGAACTTTGATCTTGAACACACCCTACTCATGTAGCAGAACTAGGATTGAGGGGATGACAATATTTAATCTTAGGATAAGTTGATCCTTGTTAGGTACATTCATTAGGTCATCTCATCACTTTAATTGAAATAGTCCACTACCCAGAATAATGCTAAGACATCATTCTATGATCAGGGTGGGTATATCTCTATTTCAAAAGACCAACATTATTCAATCAAATACATCAAGACTAGTAAGTGAATGAACTAACATAGATAATTAAATTGTAACCTATGATCATCCTAACCCTGAATAGGGGGTTTCTATGGTAACAGATTATGTCACTATACTATATGTATACATGGGAAAGGGAAGTATGTAATGAGTATATAACTAGGCAATTAGTATGTGTATTATGACTATCTTAGTGGCCCTAAAAATAATTCTAATCCTAACTCATAAATAGTAATAAAATGTTAGAACATGAATAGTACATATGTAACCCTAAAACCTATGGGTGTCTAGTACTAATAATAATAACTTGGATACATATAAACCCTGGTCTAAGTTAGTAATGTATGAATAAGATATTTTCATGATGAACCTAGACTATGAATCCTAATATTATTATGATTATCAAAGAAACATCTACAAGACACATTAGTACCCTAAGCTAGTATACCCTAATAATGATATATGTACCTAAATGCATGTATTGATGAAAGAAGAAATTATGACTCTAAAGATGTTGACAAAAAAGAAATGATATGAATTTGACATAGCCCTTGGACTTTTCAGGAGAAAGTCAGACCCAATATACCGAGGAGCAGTGAGAGTGGGATCTTGGCATACTGCAGGTAAGTGGGCCATGCCATGTGAATTGTTGTTCAGTTATCATCTTGGACAATTGGTCTAAAGTTAGAAGATGTGCTATGATCCCTTAATGTTGTAGTTGGTTACATGTCATGTAGTGTTACAAATAACTCAGTATATACCATGAGTATTGGAAGTGCAGTCTAGTTCAATAAGTTCTCAGTTCATTCCATATTAAGAAAATTTTAGCATGCCGGTACGTAAGATAAGCATACCCAGGTGTGCAGATTAGATTTAGATTTATACTCAGTAATCAGTTTTAGATAAGCTCAGTTATCAGTATTCAGTTCAGTATATGATAAGTTCATATTCAGAATTAAGTAAGTTCAAATTTAAGATTATAAGTTGAAACCTTCACATAAGACATTATATGATAAGTCCTCGTTTAGTTAGTCCTGGGACGATTCAGAGACATCTGATGCCAATTCATAGGAGTGTTTACTCCAATTCATAGGTACCTCAGTACCAATTCATGGCGTAACCACGCCAATACACTTCGGTGTCATTCAGAGGTGTGTAGTGCCATTTCAGAGGTACCTTGGTACCAACTCAAGGCGTAGATACACCTATTTAGGAGGACTTATTGTATAATGGTGGCCACAAGTTAGATAAAATGTGTAATTAAAATATATTAGTTCAGTTTTCTACAGTATCTCTTTTAGTTAGCTTTATGCCTTATCTTTGATTTCAGAATTTACTGCCACTTACTCTAATCCCAGATTTCTCTTTTCCATGCATGGTTGGGGACGTGACGTCTGTAGATAGTGAATAGCTAGATGAGAGGTAGCCTGAAGATTTACAGAGTAGAGGACATCCATCACTGGTGGGACACTATCATAGGTTATCCTTCCTGCTTGGAGATTTCTTTTCAGCTATTAGTTCATGTTGGGATTTATATCCCCAAATCTTTAGTTTCTTTATGTCCAACTTTTATTTGGATTCAGTCACTTTGGTTATTTGAATGCTTTAGTAAGCCAGAAATGTGATGTTTGTCCATGTTTTAGATATATTTATGAGATTCAATGCTTCCACATATTGTAGTTGTGATAAATAATTGGCCAGGTGTTACAGAGTTACTATACATGTTCAAATTGTGTAACATTCTCCTTTTGAATATTTAATTTAAAGATGTAATCATTTTGTAATATATACATGTTGAATGTTGAGAAATATTTAGTTGTATGTGTATTTGGTGTTTGTTTATGTATGTGTATAATTCTTCCACAAAGCACTCTAAGTAACATTATCGGAGTTTGTCCTCTCGACCCCTCAAGGTTTTTGGAAGGGGGGATTTGGGGACATTTACAATTGGTATCAGAGAATGAACAATAGCTAAACATGACAGTTGTTCATCATGAAACACAAAAATAAGTTTAGCCTTTCACTCAAAACCCTAGAAACTTAGTATGTTGTTGTATAGATGCTAGGTTTAACTAAGACTCTAGGTGAGAACCTAGATCCTTGAGAACTAGGTTGAGACAAGTGTGTGGAACACTTGATTTTGCTTATTTGGTTTTATTTCCAATTGGCTCAAGACTCAACAGTTTTCTATGACATCTATTTTATCAAAAAAACCATATAATATATATTACATGTAAGTAAATATGAAAATGTGTCCCTACACACAGGATAGTAAGAGGTAGTCATGCAATCTAAGTAAAAGGCAGTGACATTAGCCTAGAAGAGATAGTAGTTTTTATTAGATATCTAGAGCATGATCATGATACGTAAACATGCATAATAGATGATGGAATGATATGTGGTATAAGAGTATGGATGATCTTATCTAAGTTAATATCTTGTGATATAAGTTGTGTTGTATTGATTCAAGTTATATGTGACATTTAAATCCATTTTTTCAAATATGAACAAAGTCTTGATAATGAAAGCATGCATGCTTTTCTTACACAAGGTAATCTAAGTTAGGACATGTTTAATTATGCATGAGCCCCATGCTCCTTTCCAAAGGAGGATTTCTAGTGTTAGTATGAGATAGGTGGTGAACTCGAACAGAGTGAGACTCAAAGGGAGATGATCATAGGACCTAACCTAAAAAATATGAGAAATATGAGACATATGTGAAATGATGTGTCCTAAGCTAGATTATTCTTGAGTATATGATTTGAATTCTTGTTCATGTTTCCTATAGTTGAGATATAAATCCTAAATGTGAGATTTAGGTAAGAAAAAATGTGATGGGTATAGGAATCATAATGAGATAGTCAACTCTTCGACTGAGTAGGTCCTAGCTTGAGTGACTCAAGATTGTAAAGCTCATTATTAGTTGCAAGTGAGGTGATATATGAAACTATGGTCCTGAGCGTAAAATGCATCATTTATAATATACTTATAATCTTGTTTATTCCACTTATCTTTCTTAATATATTATACTAGAAACCTCACTTGTGCTATATAGATGATTTATGAGGAGTCACTCATATAAGCTTGACGTATTTTATATTTTCTTCCTATAAAATTCATGTAATATCCAAGTTTGAAATCATGAGAAGCTTGAATTAGTATATTCTTTTTCCCTACATATTGTATATGAAAGAATTAAGCTTGAATCATGAGCTTGAAATAAAGATATCTTGGTATTATAGATTTCAAGATCACAAAATAAAGTGCTCACTATAATCTCTTAATCCAAACTTCTAGTTTGATGACAACTCTCATAATGGGTTGAATCCCTAATACACAAAGATGAACATCAATTCCATCTAGAGATGAAATTTTAGTACGATAATGATTACAATTCACACTATTGATACTAAATATAATAATTCCAATATTTTATTGCATGAAAACTTGATATCACCTTGCATGGTTTAGTGGGGTGAAAGATAAAACCCTAGGTATACCTTCTAAGATTCAATATAAGGTGAGGCGGTACACCCTAGATGCTTTAAACTCCCAAGATATATGATAGAGTACATGCATAACTAAAATAGTCTTTGACACTTGAAAGTGGTGACCTACATGAAGTTACAGTCTTTGGCACTTAGAAGTGGTGAGCTACATGAAGTTTGACTCTTTGACATCTCCTTGAATACAAGAATAATTGAATTTTGAGGACAAAATTCCATATAATGTGGAATCAATTTGATGACCCTTATTTTACGAGTTTGGAATCCAATATCATATTTGAATTCATACATGGAATAAAATGATTTAATGAGAAATCTTCAAGTGTGAGTTGGTAGATAAAACCAGTTAACTTAGTTTTCTTGAATTGGAAGTAATTTCAAGTGAATTGGAGTAGAATATACCTTTACATGAGCCTTCATGAAGTTCTAATATCTATGCCAACCCAATGCCACACGAGCAAGATGACTCAAAACAAAGTGCCTAATCAACAACTAAATAACCACATTACCAAAAGAACTGGTAAATTACATATGACCATCACATGCAGAAACATATTATACAAAGGTCTCCGACAAGGAGTGGCTCAACTGGTCAAGCACGATGTCTCCTAACAAGGGGACCCAGGTTCAAATCCCAATTTCCGCCTTGATTTACTACCCTCTCGGGCGTTCGACCTCTGCCACGAGTGTGGGAGAGGGGGATATTTATCTCTTAATCCCATATTACACAAAGGTCCTTCAACTTGTATCACTTCACATGCCATATCAGGCATTCAGATTTGTACAGTGGCCATCTACCACACACATGTCACAAAAGATATTTGTTCACAAGTACATGCCAGATATACAAGCCATGACATACTGCTAAAACACATTATCGATGTAACACATTTACAAAACACATCCCTCCTAGACCTGGGAGTACAGGGATGACACTTAGGACTCTACTACAGACTAGTAGCATATCCAAACTTCTGCATCTACTGATATCTGAGCTGCTCTTCCTCAACCACACGATCTCTACCATGTCACTAATGTTCGCCCAAAAAAGATGTGGAAACCCACAACGTGAGACCAACATCCCAGTAAGAGATATAACTCTCAACCAATAGTTATTGTTTCCACAGATATATCATTATAATATATTAAACATTAAGAGAAGATTCGACTAAATGAATAACCTAAACTGATAACATAGGTTAACCAGGTTGAACAACTATAACAAATAGGTATTGTAACATCCCTTAACTGGGTTATGCCTTAACCCTGGGAGTTTTGCTTAAGCAAGTTAATTATATCCTTAATTTTATTTTGAGAAAAGTAATTAAGGCTCAAGAGTAACTTATGTTTCAATTTTGATCATGTTTCAATAATGTTGAAGCAATGATTGCTTATTTAGGACTAAAGTGCAAATTACCCAAGTTGAGGGGTTAACTTGCAAATGTTACATGATTAAATGTTCCTCAAGTGGTTAAGCATCATGAGAATGAAAATGATGTAGAGTAATGGCTTATGAAAGCCTGAGTACCAAGAAAAAGCTGATAAAATAATGTTTGTGCATTAAAACCTAGTTTTGGTGTAAAGTGCAATTTACCAAAAACATAGGGTTCAATATGCAAATTACCACTTCAATAAGGTCCCTAATATTTCTTGGCATCATGTATAGCAAATAAAATGAGAGGGGCGCCTCATTTGAATTAAGTTGGAGGAGAGAGAATCTTGATATTAAAATAATCAAGATTTAAGCCTAATTGAAACCCTAATTCCTTTTAATGCAAAAATAAATAAAATAATTAAATGGCCTTCAACAAAAATTAAAATGGTTGGATTCAGATGTGTGTGGACGACCTTGAGCTTTGCAAGGACCACGAAATATCCCAAGGAGATGAAAACTCCACTCACCTTATTATAAGAAAAAGAATTTCCACTCAAATATGGATATTACTATTATAAGGGTTAAGGTGCTTAATTTCTTTTCCCTTAATTCTTGGATAATGGAAAGGAGCTCGGTGGGGATAGAGATGCCTTTGTATGCAATAAACCAAGGGGGAAGTGGTGGCAACAATTTTGGAATTAAAGGATTTTTATAAAACATTTTCTCTCTCGTTGAATTTTTATAAAAAGACCCTTTCCAAGCCAAAACAAAGGCTTTTTCAGATCCCACCTCTTCTATTTGCTTGGAAACGACCAAGGGATCTTGGGAGGATCAGGAGGACGACCCCCAACCTGTTGGTAAGCTTCTTGACCTTCGTTCTTCTTGATTTCATGGTGGAAATCATAAGACAATGCATAATTTCTTCTTTTCTTCACTCCATCTTCAACCCTAGGCAATCGTTTCACCCAAAAGCTTGAGGACGAGCCTAGGGGGAGTTGCAAAAGCTTCATCCACCATTGTTGACGTGAGATTGGAGCTTTGGAGCTCAATTGGAGGCGGGTTTTATAACTTGAACCCTTAATATTGCTATTGCATTCAATTCCTTATCAAGTGATGATCTTTTCTTCATTTCCGAAATTTATTTTGGTTGATTGATGCAATCACCATGGAAATCACAGCAAGTTTCGTGGGTTTAGAGCTTGATGATGATGACATCATCATAAGCACACACCACTCCAAATATCCAAGGCAAACGGTTTCAATGGTTTGGTCCAAACGGTTTCACCAAACCGTTTGGAGACCAAACAGTTTCCAAACTGTTTAGGGGTGTTGACCGTTTAAGAGGGTTGAACGTTTGAGGTCATAACCCTAACACATGTTGGATGATGACCTAATGGGTCCAATTGATTCATTCAATACATAGACAATCATTAAGTAGCAAACCCTAATCGGGTTAAGTGCTGATTTTGTAATTGATTGTTTTAGAACTTTGGGTTGATTGACCCAAACGGTTTCAAATCATTTGGAGATCACCCAAACAGTCTCAAGACCGTTTGGAGGTCAACCAAGACCGTTTGGAGGTCTAGGGTTGAGCATGGTTGGGTAATTGAAGATCCAATGATTCCAAATTGGAAAGCAATCAATAATTGATTTGATGATCAATCCAATGATCCAAACCCTAATTGGATGTCATGGATTTTGATGATGGAATGGGCAAATGGTCTCAAGACCGTTTGGAGGTCATCCAAATGACCTCAAGACCGTTTGAGGTCAGGTCATGTCCAATTTGGATGGTGGTCCAATGATTTCAAAGCAATTAATTTTACAATGACTAATATTGAAGGATTCATTAATTCCAAACCCTAATCCAATTGGATTCTAAATCCTAATTGATGATTAATTGGAAGTCAAATCAAATGAAGGATAATTTATTTAAGTCCAATTGAGGTGTGAAGCTTAGGCTCAATTGATGAGTGGTTACATGGATTCAATCAATTTGAGGGGTTGAGACTATCTTTGGTCCAATCGGTTTTGAGGAGGTTTGGACCAAACGGTCTCAAGACCGTTTGCGACCAAACGATCCCAAACTGGTTGAGACTCAAACGGTTTCAAACATCAACTTTGTTAAACAGTTTCAAGTATCTACTTTGTCAAACGGTTTCAAGTACTAACTTTACCAAACAATTTCAAACCGTGTGACCAAGATCATTTGGAGGTCTAAACGATCTTAAACCGTTTGAAGGATATTCTATGCAATATTGTTTGAGGTCTAATTGATCAAGACCGTTTGGGGTCTAAGTGACCAAGATCGTTTGGAAGATAAATAACTAAACTGTATGAACACTTAAAGTGGTTAAAGGTCAATTGTTTAATTAAACAATTACATGACGTAAACTAAGGATGATTATACATGATGTAAACCAAGGATGATTATAATAATTGTACCCTTAATAATATAGGGTGATTAGTATCCTTTGAATAATTAATCTTTAATGATCATATAAGTAATGACATAATCCATTGTGTCAATTATTCATTCAAGTTGAGTTGACCAAGTCTAATCAGGTCTAAAGTAAGTACCATCTTATAGAGGAAGATAGAGAGGACTTCCTACATGAATGATGATCATGTGATGGTTAAGTCTCAACACTTTCAACATGAATGAATGTATATTTAGGGTATGATCCTTAAATAAGAGATCATGAAACCCTAATGTAGAAGGTTGTTGAGCCCTAACCTAAACCTAGGGTGATATCAGATGTAACTCAAACCAAGGGTAATGGTGTGACTCTAAACTAGGATGATATTATGGGAAATCCAAATTCAGGGTAACTTCATGAAAACCCTAATTGAGAGGATACTTCCTAAAACCCTAATTAAGGGTGATTCCATGAGAAACCCTAATTAAGGGTGATTCCATGAGAAACCCTAATTAAGGGTGATTACATGAGAAACCCTAATTGAGGGTGATGCCATAAGAAACCCTAGTTGAGAGGGATAGTAAACCCTAATTATGGGTAATGTAATGTGAAAGTATAATAAAAGGAGATGCTATATGCAATCCTAGCCCTAATGAAGTATAATGTCATGTGAAACCCTAATCTAGGGTAATGTCATGTGAAACCCTAAATAAGAATGATATTATGGAACCCTGATGCAATGATGTAATGTAAGACTCAATCCAGGGAGATGCTATGTAATGATATGTGAAACCCTAGTGATGGTATAATAGCCAATACACTAAAGAGGTGTGTGGATAATATAATTAAATAAGTTGAAAATATTATAACCATGTAGGGTAAGGTTGATGAACCATATGAATGAAAATGTGGTTACTCTAAAGAATAAGGGTCTAAGAGACAAGATGATGCCTAGATCCTTATATATCTAACTCTATACATGTGTAACCATCCTATGCACTTTACAAAGATAAGGATAAGAAACTCTTAGGAGTGATGTATACAAAACTACATAATGGAAGTGAATAACATCTTATGGGTTGAAATACCTAAAGTGGTTGATGATGGTTTATACTATATCAACAATGCCTAACCATTAGATAAGTCAATATCATTAAAGGTAGTTGGACAATTCTAATGTGTGATCTATGCACTACATGATAAAGGTGAAGGGTTAGTGGTTAAAGTATTAATATGGGAAATACCTTAATACAAGGATAGTTGATTAACTTAAGTAAGATGGAAATGAGGCGAAAAGTGATACATCAATATATGATAGATATCACATTTAGTATTTCAGGGTTAATATACCTTGATGAACCCTTAATCCAATATGCTTGGATAAGAAACACATGAAGTGTGAGATTATGTAATTGTTACAAGGAAGATTTAATGAACTCAATGCACTTAGATAAGTATTGACTAATATACCTTGAGAATGGGGTAAAGCCAAACTAATGAGTATGATGTAATCATACCATGACAAGGATGAGAAATGAAGTCATACCTTGAAGTGATGATCATTAATGATATATGATGAGAATAGTGATCATAAGTAAATACTTATGATATCATAGAATGCTCCTAGAGAAATGGAATGATGAATTAGGGTTAGATAGATAATATAATCATGAAACCCTAATTAATGAGAAATGGGAAATCCTAACCCTAAATTGCATAATGGAATGGAAAACCCTATTTGATAGTAAACCCTAATCCTAATAAAGGAATGGTGGTGTTACTAATGTATCACATGTTGTGATAAATAACTTTTATCACTGTTACCATGTCTATTAATCATGTAGACATCATGAGATGATGAACATAGCCAGATTTGAGCTATGATATTTATATAATAAATATGTTGAATGGCCTTATGTGCCTAATGTTGTTGTTTCTTAGTAAAAGTAACAAAAGGTGCATGGACCTTATGAGTCCCATGAGTAAGTTGTTGCCTAGTGAAAGGTGACAAAACACTTAATAGGCCTTGTGAGCCATGTGAGATACTTATGTAACAAGTATCATTTATACCTCGGTCTGAGGACCTAGAGGTAATAGTTACCTAACAAGTGGTAACAGTAATTAGTGATTAACTGAGGGTATGAATACCCAGATTTGATAAGTATGATAATGATGTTGCTGAGAGATGTGAACTTTCAAAGAAATGAAATGAGGGACTGAGATCCCAATGTCTTATAAAGACTGAGAAGTGATTAATAAAAATAGTACATGTTTCCTTATAGCACATGTATGAATAAGTTATGCTTGAGAACTTGACTGATGCTAAAAGAATATGCTAATGTACTTAATTCATCAAGTGAAATCATATCATGTAGAGCCCTGACCATAGATCCATCATCGTCAGTAATTTGGTGATGGTGAAACAGGTGCTCCGCGGCAAAACTTGGAATGCATATTTTGAATATGTGGGGGCAACTAGTAAGTAAGTCAGGGTTATCCACGGTTCTCTGGCTTGCGAGGAGGAACTAGAGGAGCGATGACTGAAGGAGTGAACAAGGGGGCGATCGAGGGGGCGATGGCCAAGGTGATGGCAGCGTCCGACCCTCCAGATCCAGGCAGAACAAAGACAGCGACAGTGGAAGTTCCTGATCCAGGTTGTGCGGCCTTCGACTCAAGGAAGAGAAGTGGTTTGATTATTCCACCTGGTGTTGTGGTAACCAAAGAAGCGATGGACTGGTCGGGGTTATTCAAGGATAAGAAGGTTGCTAGCCCGGTTCATTTGAGCAAAACGAAAGCACAGTTAGTTGATGGTAAACTGATGTATCCAAAATCCATCGCGGAGAGGAATCTTGCTAGGTGGAGCAGAACGGCGGCTGGATATGTCATCGGGTTCAAGCCTCACTGTCCAACATTGGTGAAGCATCTCACTATGCTATGGAAAGTCAGAGGTTCGATTGATATACGCTCCAGAGGAAGAGGTTTCTTCATTGTATCGTTTGAGAATGATGAGGATTTAGAAATGGCAGTAGACAAAGGTCCATGGTTCGTAGCAGGCAAGCCATTGATCATAAAGAAATGGGAGAGGGGTGAACCTATAGAGAAGATGAAGCTGACTGATATCCCTATTTGGCTGAAGATTTATAACCTGCTGTTAGAGCTATGGGACATGGAGATGTTCAGCAATATCGGATCTATTATGGGACGTCCTCTGCGATCGGACAAGCTAACGTCGGAGTTCTGAAGACTGGATTATGTGAGGATTCAGGTTGTCATATCCTCTGATTTCTCGTATCCTAAAGAGTTACAGATTGAAAGTGACGATGGTCAGATAGACACGATCCAATTTGAATACGAATGGGAGCCCAACAAGTGTTTGACATGTGGTCTATATGGACATGAGTCGTCCCTGTGTGATGACCAAAGGAAGATGGAGGGAAGAGCTCCTAAAAAGAAGGCGATGATGGAATGGATTCCCAAAAAGAGTAATGATACCGATGATGGAGAAGTGTTTGTGGATGCTGAAGATAGAATAGCAGATGGTGATTTAAGTAATGGAGTTCCTAATGTGGAGCAGCCTAAGAAATCTACTGAATCTGCGATTATTTCTGAGTACTGCTTTTGGCAACACCTTTTGGAGCAGATTTTCCTTTCTTCTTTTTAGTTTCCCATCCTGAATTTGGAGTATCCTTTAAGTATCCTATCCTGGAATGTGAGAGGAGGGAGTAATAAAATACCTCACATCTGGGATGAGATAAGGAGAAATAAGGCGGACATTTATATCATTCTGGAATCTAGAATCCAAAAAGAGAATATGAGGAGTTTTGTTGACAGGATTTGTCCCGATGCTAGCTTTGTGGATAATTCTGAGTACTATTCTTATACTCGTATTATGATTATATGGGTGAACAAGGATCTTGACATCAGGGTGTTGAAGAAAAGTGATCAATGTATCCATTGTGTTATCAATAGGGATTTTTCTAGCTTTCATATGACAGCTGTGTATGGCGCCAATCCAGATCTGGATCGTGTTCTGCTCTGGGATTCTCTCGTCTCTATTAGCAGCTGGAATCCAGTTAACTGGTGTGTGTTAGGGGATTTTAATGTTGTTCGTTTGATGAATGAAAAGATGGGAAAGCAGCCTCCCTCAAAGCACAACATGGAGGATTTTAATGATGCTATTGCTGAGGCAAATCTGATTGAATTGCAAGCTAAGGGTTTTTTCTTTACGTGGGACAGCCACAGTAAAAAAGGAATTAGTACTTTTTTGAAGATTGACCGTATTTTTACCAAAGTTAGTTTCCTGTCTGAGCTCTCGTTCTGTTGGGGTGAAGTCATTCCGGCTGTTGTAAGTGATCATAAGATTCTTATGTTAAGGCTGGGGGTAAAGAAGAAAGTTAGAACTCCCTTTCACTTTATTAATTCCTGGGTCAATCAAGACTCTTTCAAAGGCATAGTCAGTGATGCTTGGTTGAATACTGAGGTTCATGGGACCCCTATGTTTAGGGTGTACAGAAGGTTATATGTTGTCTCGTGTGCTCTTAGAAAATGGAATAGCGAGGTGGTTGGCAATTTTTTCTCTAATGCTAGAGAGCTTGAAAGGGATTTGTTCAGCCTACAGAGGGAAATTGATGCCGACCCTTTGAATGAAGTTAAACAAAAGAATATGACTCGTTTAAGGCTGGAAACTGTTCAAGCTCTCAATGATGAAGAAGCCTTACTTCGCCAAAAAAGTAGGGTCCAGTGGCTCAAGTTGGGAGACAGAAACTCTGCCTTTTTCTATGCGTTGTTGAAAACAAGAAGGATCAAAAACAATATTAATGTTTTGGAGGATGAACAGGGGGTTAGAGTGTATGATATGGAAGTGATTCGTCAAAATGTCAAGAATTTTTATAATAGTCTTTTTAATAGATCCTCGAAGGATGCAGTGAGCTGGAAGGAAGAATGGGTCTTGCCTAAAGTTGACATCAAGCATTTTGATATGCTCATAAGTGAGGTAACAAGGAAGGAGATTGATGATGTTGTTATGCATCTAAGTGATGACAAAGCCCCTGGCCCGGATGGCTTTAATGCAGTATTCTTTAAGGAGATGTGGGATATTATCGGAGATGATGTTTCTTTATCTATTCTGAATTTTTTCAGCTCTGGAAGGCTTCTTAAAGAATGCAATAGTACCATGATTACTCTCATTCTGAAGGTACCTGGTGCGGTCAATCTAAAGGATTTTAGGCCCATTTCTTTATGTAACACTATTTATAAGGGTATTGCTAAGATCTTAGCTAACCGCTTAGCCTTGGTGCTGCCGTCTATCATTGATATGAATCAGATAGCTTTTGTGAAGGGGAGAAGGATAGGTGATTCTATTCTACTTGCTAACAAAATTCTCAGCAGTTTTGGAGGCACTCAAATCAACATGTGTATTAAGGCTGATTTAGCCAAAGCCTACGATACAGTGAGAAGGGATTACATTTTGTTTCTTATGATGAAGATGGATTTTCCTGAATGCTGGCTCAATTGGGTTTGTGAGATTTTTGATACTGCTTCTTATAAAGTTCTTATTAATGGTTGCCCTACTGATAGTTTTGTGGCTTCAAACGGGGTGAGGCAAGGAGACCCCCTTTCGCCTTTACTTTTTGTTGTCGCTATGCAAGGGCTGTCTGCGATCATTAATGCAGAGGTTAAAGATGGCAGATTGAAACCTTTATGTGCAGGGGATGTAAAAGTGTCCCATATTATTTTCACTGATGACTTGCTTTTATTTTCAAAGGCTGATGAAAGGAATGCTAGCTGCTTAAAGGATATTCTTGATTCCTTTAGTATGGTGTCTGGTCTAATGCTTCACAACAATAAGAGTCATATCTTTCTTAGTAGAAGTGATGATAATCCTATTGTGGGGAATGTGCTGAATATAGATATCTGCAGTTTGCCGGTGAGGTATCTTGGTGTCCCCCTGTTCACTGGTCGACTTACCAAAGATATGTGCCATCCCATTATTGATAAATTCAAATCTAAACTTGAATCTTGGAAAGGAAACCTTTTGTCTCAAGCGGGTAGAGTTGAGTTAATCATTTCTACTCTCTCGGCTTATAATATTTTTTGGACATCTTCTTTTCCTCTTCCTAAATCTGTCATCATGGAGTTAGAGAAACTTATGAGGGACTTCCTTTGGAAAGACTCTGAAGAAAGAAAACATATGCATAGTGTCTCTTGGGAAGCTGTTTGTAGACCCAGGAAGGAAGGAGGTCTGGGAATTCGCCGTATTGATGATTGGTCTAAGGCGGGCTTGGTTAGAAACCTGTGGAATGTTGCAGCTGAAAAGAACAACCTATGGGTTAAATGGGTAAATGGAAGATACATAAAGAATGAGTCTATTTGGTCTGTCAAATATGGAGCCAACTCTTCTTGGCTTTGGAGAAAATTGCTTGAACAAAGGGAGATCCTTCTTAAAGAAGTTGTTTTCTACTTGGGTAATGGTAAAAAAAATTATGTTCTGGAGAGACCCCTGGTTAGGGGGAAAGGAAAAAATGATCAAGAAGGTGAATTTAGACTTTGTTTTTAGAATGGGCAAAGGTCTGAACTGCCGTGTGGAAGCTTGTATTGCTGGTGATAGATGGAAAATACCGAGCTTCAGAGGGTCATATAAGGTTGAAAATATTCTGGAGAATGTCAAATGTCAAGTTCATTTTGAAGATCACATATGTTTTAGGGGTAAAAATGATTGCTGTTTGAAGGATTGCTGGAATCTTGTTAGAAAACAACATCATAGTGTTGCGTGGGGCAGTTGGATCTGGTCTGGAATACCTAGAAGATGGTCCATTCTTCTGTGGAAGGGGTTTCTGGGCAGAATTCCTACTGTTGACTATCTTCAGAGAGTGGGCTATCATATGGCGCCGAGGTGTGTGATGTGCAAAGAACATGTAGAAAGTTTTGTGCATGTGTTCTTTGAATGCAGATTTGCGGAAGATGTTTGGAGGCTTTGGAGAACTAATCTGGGGCACAATATACAGCTGGACACGTTCTGTGATCTATTGAAACTGAAGGGAAAGCTGAAGGTTACAGCCTATTTAATCATCTATATGATGTGGAAAGAAAGAAATGCAAGGATCTTTAGAGGTCGCTGCATTGATACGCAAAGGTTTTGGTTATTATGTCAAAAGGAGATGGTAGTTTGTACATAGTTAGTTCTGTTTTTACCTTTTCCCTTGTACAGTTTCCTTTCTTTTCTATGATTACACCCTGTAACTGCTGAATGTTTTTTTTCTAATAGTAAGAGGCAACACCCTACGTTCACCAAAAAAAATATGTGGGGCAATGGGTGAATGTATCTTGACGTCTTAATGAGGGAATTGAGGGAAGGTAAACATTGAACCTCTCAATCCTTCATTATATGTACCGGGATGGATGTATCATGAATCTCCCGATGATAGGGTTAGATGTCGTACACATCTCCCAATAAAATCAATGTCAGATCGATGGAGATAAACATGAAATCTCACGATTGCGAAGAGAGTACAACACACCACTGTAACTCTAATAGCGAAGTTGTCAGTATACCCTGGAAAGCTATATAGAAGAGATACAAGATGTCCTGCATGTGATCTCGTGCTGACCGAGATGTGGGAGGTCTTGGTAGCCGGCTCTACCATTGACCTTGTATGGTATCGATTTTGACTTTGCAGTGGTCGGTTGGAGTATGAGTGGTATACCTCATCTCCTCAGGGCATAAGTGTGATTGTAAAATGTAATCAGCCGTATAGCATGTTTGCTTAAGGATTGAATACGAAAATTCATTGGCTAATGTTACATTTATTTTATGCATCTCTAGTTGGTAGATGTTATTTATATCTCTTTATATTCATTGCAAGTAGATGTATGAATTATGAATCTACCATGAGTAGATACAATGTTCTCCTTAGGAAAAGAGATTACTTTACTCTGTTCACTCAATGTTTAATACTGCTGTTAATATATAAGAACTCATGTTCAATTTTAATTATAATAAACTGCTATAACAATGTTTTAGTGGAGAGTTATATCTCCCGTTGGGACAATTTACAATTGTCTCACCCCCGTGGGATCCAATGTTTTTAGGTGGACGCGGATGAAGAGGCAGAAACCTTATAGCAGAGGAAGAGAAACACCAGCATTGGGGACAACAGTAATATCTCAGGTGCAGATACAGCCTGTCCACTCATATAGTTAGAAAGTCCTATGTGTCGTCTCTGTACTCTTAGGTCCTCAGAATTTATAGATAGTGTTTTTAATGAATCGATCTGAGATTTTGGCTTGATGTCTCGAGGCTTTTATACTGTCTGTACATAATGTTAATAGGGCAGCTGATGTTGTAATCCTCAAGAAGAGATAGTACAAGTTATGTACTTTCGAACCAGAATGTAATGTTATACTTTGGTTTTTAATGGAAGAGACTTCCTATATCTGGATCTCTTTGCAAAAAGTTTTAATTTTTAGTGATTTTCAGTAATTTGCTGCAAATGAATCGCTTCCGCTTTAGTAAATCTTGTTTTTGTAAGTTGGATGCCACAATTTAGTGGTATCAGAGCTTTAGGTTCGTTGAGTCTACAGAGACATAGTACTAAGGTAGTAGAGTTTGTTATAAGTGTCTTCTAGTCCATCTGATAGTGTCTTCTACTCATATAGGAGAAGAAGAACTTGAAGATGACTGGGTCACATGAAGAGTTTGCTGCTGAAAGCAGCAATATTGAACCAAGAAGGGATGTAGGGGATCAGAACAGAGAAGAACATATATCTACACATCCCCAATTTGATCTAGCCATGATAGAGAGCCCAACTTTCCCTGCTCTGTTTGAGAAATTTAGGATAGCTATGATGCATATAGTAGATCGTGCATTAGCTATGCAACCAAGACTACCATCCCCCAATGATGAGGTGATGAACTCCAATAGGTTTCCTGCTCAATATCAGCCTGTTGGAGTAATGAATAATGATGAAAGGAATAGGATACATTCTGAAACTAGGATCTGCCATAGGTGTAGGAAGCCTGGACATATCAGACCTAATTGCCCAGAAAAGGAATGTAAAGGAAGAATTGAGAAAAGGCCTATTCAAATCCAGAAACAGAGGCATGGTAATTCCAAAAAGAAGAAGTTTTTGGTACCATCAGTACAACTAGGGCCTAGTGCACCAAGGCAATGGCTATCCAGAAAAGGTAAAGAACCTTTTAGACCATATCAAGAGCTCAGAACTTGTTACCAATGTAGGCAGGTAGGACATCTGGCAAGAGATTGCTCATCCAGAAATGTTATAGAGAATCAACCTCTGAGGCAGAGTCAGCCTGAGGCAGTGAATAATCTACGAATCATGACAGGTTAGACAAAATAATGTCATTCTTATATGTCTTTTTATGGTTTCCTGAGTTAATTGAGAAAGTAATTGATTAAGCTTTCCTTGAATAGTCCTATGAGGACTTACATTTTGTACAGTAATACTATAGATGTTTCATATTGTTCTCACCTCTATGAGAGAAAACGAGGTATAGAACAGATGCCTGGATAAAATTCAGGAATGTTAAATCTTATACTTGTGATAATATGAAAAGGAAGGAATATGATAGTATAAAAAGTGCATACTACTTAATCTCAATATTTATATACCCTGGCCAGGTATACAACTATTGATGATAAAGTGAGTATGGAAACTCTTAGATTGTTATCTTTTTTATTGCTCTGATCAAGTAGTCATTCTGATACAATCTAATGAGTATCATGAAGTTAGAAATATGGAATGAATAAATGTGTCATATCCTAAGCACAAGAAAGAGAGGTCTGGGATAATCTCAGATGAGCATGTGTGTATGAGGAATTAAAAGTATATTTCTCATAAGATAAGAATGAAAACAAGGGAGATGATCCCTGTCCAATAAAGTTTGTAAGTATAATAAAGATCTTTTCCCATAAATGTGGAAATGGGAAATGTGATGGGATCATAAGATACTCATGAACATGTTGAATAATAACAAAGAAAGGAATAATGTTATGTAATCATCCTTATAAATTCCTATGCTGAGGGCAAGGAACCTAGGATGAGATAAAGAGTAAATGATTCATGAATAATTGAAAATACATGAAATAATAATTGGAATACGATTCCTTACTTTCCTTCTTTTCAGGGACATGGCAATCAAGTGGGTCTTAGGACACTTGATGTGCATAAGATAAAAAATTTCATGTGGTGAATACTTAGAAAAGTATCAGTTTATCTTGGACTTTGGTTCCAAGGTGAAGATATATGTAACAAGTAATGTTCCAAGATGAAAGGAAGATAAATATGTGATGTGTTTTCAACACATGTGATAGATACCAAGGTAAGAAATCATGGTATATAAAGAAATATCAGATGATTTATGTTGACTATCTGGAATGGTCAACCATGAAATCAGATTAATCATGTAAAATAATATGAACATCACATGTTAGGGGTTTATGCTTTGCATAAACATAATAATTGAAGATATCTTTGAGATAAATTCTTAGTTGATAAGTAACCTCTCTTTATGGAAAGAGAATGTTCGACTAATAAGATAGTTAGTACAAGTAATAAGGAAAGATAGTATTGTGTCACCAGGTGAGATGGCACAATCAAGTTATGAAAATACTTATAGTCTCAAGAGGGTGACAGAACCTAATTGTGATCTTGAAAGAGAAATGCTGAATCAACTCAGGAGCATGGGAGTATGTGTCCCATGTAAACCATTTCATGATAAACTTGTGTGGAATAACTTTGTGTTGATCAAATCTCTATGGTATCTCCATAATAATGAGATGTTATGTGAGGGCATGATGATATGATGCATGAATAATATCTATCTCCCTTTTATCTAGGATTTCGGGGACGAAATCCTTGTTAGGGGTTTATAATTTGTAACATCCCTAACCTGGGTTATGCCTTAACCTTGAGAGTTTTGCTTAAGCAAGTTAATTATATCCTTAATTTTATTTTGAGAAAAGTAATTAAGGCTCAAGAGGAATTTATGTTGCGATTTTGATCCTGTTTGAATAATGTTGAAGCAATGTTTGCTTATTTAGGACTAAAGTGCAAATTACCCAATTTGAGGGGTTAACTTTAAAATGTTACATGATTAAATGTTCCTCAAGTGGTTAAGCATCATGATAATAAAAATGATGCAGAGGAATGGCTTATGAAAGCCTGAGTATCAAGAAAGAGCTGATAAAATAATGTTTGTGCATTAAAACCTAGTTTTGTTGTAAAGTGCAATTTACCTAAAACCTAGGGTTCAATATGCAAATTACCACTTCAATAAGGTCCATAATATTTATTGACATCATGTAGAGCAAATAAAATGAGAGGGGCACCTCATTTGAATTAAGTTGGAGGAGAGAGAATCTTGATATTAAAATAATCAAGATTTGAGCCTAATTGAAACCCTAATTCCTTTTAATGCAAAAATAAATAATATAATTAAAGGGCCTTCAACCAAAATTAAAATGGTTGGATTAAGATGTGTTTGGAAGACCTTGAGCTTTGCAAGGACCATGAAATATCCCAAGGAGGTGAAAACTCCACTCACCTTATTATAAGAAAAAGAATTTCCACTCAAATATGGATATTACTATTATAAGGGTTAAGGTGTTTAATTTCTTTTCCCTTAATTCTTGGATAATGGAAGGTAGATAGGTGGGAATAGATATGCCTTTGTATGCAATAAACCAAGTGGGAAGTGGTGGCAACAATTTTGTAATTAAAAGATTTTTATAAAACATTTTCTCTCTCATTGAATTTTTATAAAAAGACCCTTTCCAAGCCAAAACAAAGACTTTTTCGGAACCCACCTCTTCTCTTTGCTTGGAAACGACCAAGGGATCTTGGGAGGATCAGGAGGACGACCCCCAACCTGTTGGTAAGCTTCTTGACCTTCGTTCTTCTTGATTTCACGGTGGAAAACATAAAATAATGCATAATTTCTTCTTTTCTTCACTCCATCTTCAACCCTAGGCAATCTTTTCACCCAAAAGCTTGAGGAAGAGCCTAGGGGGAGTTGCAAAAGCTTCATCCACCATTTTTGACGTGATCTTGGAGCTTTGGATCTCAATTGGAGGCGGGTTTTATAACTTGAACCCTTAATATTTCTATTGCATTCAATTCCTTATCAAGTGATGATCTTTTCTTCATTTCTGAAATTTATTTTGGTTGATTGATACAATCACCATGGAAATCACAGCAAGTTTCGTAGGTTTAGAGCTTGATGATGATGAAATCATCATAAGCACACACCACTCCAAATATCCAAGTCAAACGATTTCAATGGTTTGGTCCAAACGGTTTCACCAAACCGTTTGGAGACCAAACGGTTTCCAAACCGTTTGAGGTTTGGACCCCAAACCGTTTAGGGGTGTTGACCATTTAAGAGGGTTGAACGTTTGAGGTCAGAACCCTAACACATGTTGGATGATGACCTAATGGGTCCAATTTATTAATTCAATACATAGACAATCATTAAGTAGCAAACCCTAATCGGGTTAAGTGTTGATTTTGCAATTTATTATTTTAGAACTTTGGGTTGATTGACCCAAACGGTTTCAAAACCATTTGGAGATCACCCAAACGGTCTCAAGACCATTTGGAGGTCAACCAAGACTGTTTGGAGGTCTAGGGTTGAGCATGGTTGGGTAATTGAAGATCCAATGATTCCAAATTGGAAAGCAATCAATAATCGATTTGATGATCAATCCAATGATCGAAACCCTAATTGGATGTCATGGATTTTGATGATGGAATGGGAAAACGGTATCAAGACCATTTGGAGGTCATCCAAATGACCTCAAGAACGTTTGAGGTCAGGTCGTGTCCAATTTGGATGGTGGTCCAATGATTTCAAAGTAATTAATTTTACAATGACTAATATTGAAGGATTCATTAATTCCAAACCCTAATCCAATTGGATTCTAAATCCTAATTGATGATTAATTGGAAGTCAAAACAAGTGAAGGATAATTTATTCAAGTCCAATTGAGGTGTGAAGCTTAGGCTCAATTGTTGATTGGTTACATGGATTCAATCAATTTGAGGGGTTGAGACCATCTTTGGTCTAATCGGTTTTGAGGAGGTTTGGATCGTTTGAGTCCAAACGGTCTCAAGACCGTTTGGGACCAAACGGTCCAATGATCCCAAACCGGTTGAGACTCAAACAGTTTCAAACATCAACTTTGTTAAATAGTTTCAAGTATCTACTTTGTCTAACGGTTTCAAGTACTAACTTTACCAAACGGTTTCAAACCATGTGACCAAGACCGTTTGGAGGTCTAAACGGTCTTAAACAGTTTGAAGGCTATTCTATGCAAGACCATTTGAGGTCTAATTGGTCAAGACCGTTTGGGGTTTAAGTGACCAAGATCGTTTGGAAGATAAATAACTAAACCGTATGAACACTTAAAGTGGTTAAAGGTCAATTGTTTAATTAAACAATTACATGATGTAAACCAAGGATGATTATACATGATGTAAACCAAGGATGATTATAATAATTGTACCCTTAATAATATAGGGTGATTAGTATCCTTTGAATAATTAATCTTTAATGATCATAGAAGTAATGACATAATCCATTGTGTCAGTTCTTCATTCAAGTTGAGTTGACCTAGTCTAATCAGGTCTAAAGTAAGTACCATCTTATAGAGGAAGAGAGAGAGAGAGGACTTCCTACATGAATGATGATCATGTGATGGTTAAGTCTCAACACTTTAAACATGAATAAATGTATATTTAGGGTTGAAAAACACTAGAGGGGGGTGAATAGAGTTTTAAAACAATTTTAACAATTATTGAACTCAAACAACCAACCACAAAATATTGGACAAGGGGACAAGGATTTAGAGTGGTTCCAACTTTAGCAAATACTAAAGTTGTCAGTCCACTACCCGGTTGCTTACCCAACCGGGATTTGGAAAGAATTTAATTTTATTACCTCGCAAGGACTTTACATAAAATTACAATTCTCTCCCTAAACCCTTCAAGCAGCCTTCACCTAGAAGTAATCGCACCAACCTTGAAGCAGCCTTCACCTAGAAGTAATTGCACCAACCTTGAAGCAGCCTTCCTCCTGAAGTAGCTTCCCGTTGCAATAGCCTTCTTGAAGTAGCTTCCCGTTGCGATAGCCTTCTTGAAGTAGCTTGAAGTCCACCTTCTCCTCTGAGAAGAACCTTCTCCAATCCGCAGCCTCCAACCCTAGGAGTAGCAAGGAGAATACAAAGAATAAAAGGAACAAGAAGGAAAACAGAAATTACAACTTATCCTTTTAAGCACAAGGCTTGATTTGCCTATATCAAGCGTATTGATCTCCTAACCAATGAGTGTAGAAGTGTAAGTGCTGTGGAAAGGAGATGCTAGCCTATAGGACATGAAAATGGAGCAATGGGAATGAATAGCCAATGTTGGAATTGCTCTATTGCTCAAAACAGATTGCCAATGAGTATTCAAGCTCAAGTATAGCACAAGTGTAGCTTAGGTATGTTTAGGTGTCCTAAGGCATGTCCTATTTATAGGAATGACCTACAAGTGCTTAAGGACGTTCTAGACACTTTCTAGGGGGTTCTAAGTGCTTAACTAGCCGTTAGGTATAAGTTAGGTGCATTAGTAACGGCTAGTTGCTTTATTCTGCAGTTTCTGTCAGAGTCCATCTCGGTCGACAAATTGTCGACCGAGATACCTACTCGGTCGAAGTTTTGTCGACCGATAGGCTCTCTGGATCAACGTTCATTTGCAACTGCCAACTACCTTGTCAGCTGTGTCTAACGGCTACTTGGGTCTTTCTCGGTCGAGATGTTTGTCGACCAAGAGTGTCTCGGTCGAGGAGTTTGTCGACCGAGATTGACCCTGTTTCAATCTTTCAATTAAGGCACTAAGTGTGTGTACGAGTGTGCATATGTGACACTATTGAAAGGGATGACATGACTAAGTGTGGTGTTTAGCTAGGGAAGATCTAACGCTTGATTTACATGAAGTCTAAGTACTTGTACATTATATATTTGTACAAGTTTACAATTGATTACATTTCATGACATTTACAATCATTCAAGCATATAGATTCCCTAGAGCTTTGTCATCCACCTTATTCCTGCAACACTCAAGTAGCGCGTTAGATCAACAAGAATGAAATGTTTGTCATCATCGAAACAAAGGGATTTATCATAATGTCCAATTTATCCAACAATCTCCCCCTTTTTGAAGATGACAAACATTTCCTAAATATGAAATAAGGAAATATAAAGCATGTGAGTTTCATACCTGAAGATTACCTTTTGTAGCCATTCTTGTTTTGCAAGTGAGTGCTTGGCCATCAAGATGAAACTCATTTATATTTTTGATTTTATATTCTTTCTCCCCCTTTGACATTTCAAAAAGATATCCAGGGTGAATATTTTATATTTCTTCTCCCCCTTAATTTTATACTATGCTCCCCCTTAAATAGATAGTCTCTTAGGAACATGGATTTAATATCATTTTTGTCTAATTTAGCCACAATTTGTTTCTCAATCATTTGCAAAGGATGTTAAGCTTTAAAATGATATGAGATTCCCTTAAGCTTATGATGAATGTATATTGATTTCTCACCCATTTTATAAGGGATGTTAAGCCCTAAAAATGAAATGAGAATCCTTTAATCTTAAAGTACATAAAAATGTCTCCAACCAAATGCATGGGATGTTAAGCCCTGATTTGTTTAGAGAGTTCCTTTAAGAACAAGATATATCATTTTTATGAATTTCATAGATTTCGTAATAACCAAGAGTAAAAGTACTAAGGTCTTAATAAGCTTCAAATGATGATTACAATGTTTTTGTAAGCTTCTTAAGCAAATATTCAAATTTGTTTATATGAGCTCCCCCTTAATCTTACAATTAAAGCAATTTAAAGCTTCTAAGGTCACAGATGATTTTAAATTTTGATTTTGACCTTTATCAAAAGTATACTAAGATAAAATGATGTCCAAATAAGCATTTTGTCAAAGCTTATTTTAGGTCGACCTTGACTTCGACCATAGCGCCCCTTGGTCAAATTTTATTTCAACCAAGAGGCAAAAATTGTAGATTTCCAATTTAAGCATTCATATGTGAAGTACTTGATTAGATATCAATTTTGAAGCATGTTTAGTGATACTCAATATGAAAACATCCTCTTAAAAATGAAAGCACGATTAATATCTCAAGCCTTTTAAAGATGCCAATTGAGAAATTTTTATCTTATGTGTTGCAAGCATTTCTAAGAGAGATTGAATTATTTTTCTTGCCTATGTATCATCAAGGATCCATGCATACAATTATCATTATCTATTCTTGCTAACACAGCATCATCATGATGAAAATGATAATTCCATGATTGTAATCACATGATTTCTATATGGGTAGACCATAAAATACTTTAGGAAACATCATGTGAATAATGATAAAACAGAAATTTCCTTTTTATTAAGCTAAGCATAATTTCAGTTTTAACTTAAATCAAACCAAATTAATCTCATATAAGTTTTCAGGGATGATTTCCAATATCTACAGTCATTAATCACAAATAGATAGCAATTTGATCAATTTCAAAAAGAATTCAGCAATTTTACAGCAGACTGGAAATCAGTGACATGCTCGGTCGACAATTTCTCGACCGAGGTTCACTCGGTCGACAGATTCTCGACCGACAAAGTTTCTGGAATATTTTCAGAACTGTTAATTTATTCCAAGCAAAATAAGATTATACAAGTTAGAGCTCGATTGTGTTGAGATATGACATTTGTATATCAAGAATCAGTTTAGGTCAAATCTCAACTAGTTAATTTTAAGCTACTAAGTTTTAGGAATCCAAGCTAAATCATCATTCTTTTTCTTATATGGGCATGAAAATGAATAATGTCCAAGACGCATGCAATAATGACAGCTAATAGAGTCAACTTCATTTCTCTTTCTAGGAATTGTGTTCCTAGGTACAAACATAATCTTAGTCTTGGATGCTTTAAATCTTTTGGGTTTATTTCTCCTTGGATCATATCCTAATCCTTTTCTTCCATTATAACTAGAGGAAATTTTCAGAATATTTTCAAGCATGTCATTTCCTCTTAACTCATTTACATTTCTTTGTAACTTAGCAATATCATTCATCTTCTTGTTTATATCTTTCTTTGCTTGATCTAAATCAGATACTAGAGAGTTTCTTTCTTTGACAACCTCATCATAATCTAAATGTGAACATAGAACAGGTTGTTTCTGAAGATCATTCACTTGAGTTTGCAAGTTTAACTTTTCTAAGGAAAGAAGATTGCAATTAGCTTCTACCGATTTTAACTTAAGATCATAATCTTCATTTTCCTTTTTGAGATTTTCATTTTCGGATATAAGAGCAAGAAGTTTAACATTTAAATCATCATTTACTTTATTTGATTTCTTAAGTTTCTTCTTGCACTCAATATATTTCTCATGAGTATCTTGAAGACTAGCAATTAGATCTTCTTTTGGTAGATCATAATGACTTACCTCTTCTTCGTCTTCATTTGTTGTAGCAATGAGGCATTCTACTTCTTCTTTTCCATCATCACTATCATCACTTGAATCATCCCATGCAGCTTTATACGCTCTTTCTTTCTTTTTGTGAGATGATTTCTTCCCTTTCTTGAGTTTTGGACAATCACCTTTCATGTGTCCCTTTTTGCCACATTCAAAGCACCTGGAAGAAGAAACACTAGAAGTTTTATTAGTTTTAAAACTTTTATATTGCTTACCATTTATAATGAGAGTTTCTTCTTCACTATCATCTTCACTTGTGTCATGAGTGTCCTTGGTTGATGCTTTGAATGCAATGTCCTTCTTTTTGCCTTGTTGACGTTCACGTTCTCTTCTTTCTTCCTCTTCTAAAGTTGCCTCATGAGATTCTAGATTGCCAATGAGTTGCTCCATTTTCAGTTTAGTGAGATCATTAGCTTCTTCAATGGCTGTCACCTTGGGATTGTATTTGGGAGGAAGTGATCGAAGTACTTTTGATACCTGGTCTTCTTCAAGAACGGTTTTTCCTAAGGCATTCAAACCATTAACAATAGAAGAGAATTTTGCAAACATTTCACTAACGGATTCATTTGGATCCATACGAAAGTGTTCAAACTTCTGTTTAAGCATACTAATCTTAGAATTCTTAACTTGAACCGTACCTTCATAGGTTATGGACAATCTATGCCATATTTCATAGGCTGTTTCACAATTTGATATTCTATTAAATTCTCCTACTGAAATTGAACAATAAAGAATACTTACAGCCTTTGCATTCATTTGAGCCGATTTTACCTTATTTGCATCCCACTCTGCATATTGCATTTGAGGAAGCTCGTATGGGGTTGAGACCATCCTCCATAAGTCCCAACTTATGCCTTGAAAGTAGAACTGCATCCTTCTCTTCCAATATGTGTAGTTTGTTCCATCAAACACTGGAGGCCTAGCAACAAATGTCCCTTCAAGATTAAGGTTGTTGAGCACCCCGTCACCCATTCTTCAAGACCTTGTTAGGGTTCCTTGAAGCCTGCTCTGATACCAACTAAAAAACACTAGAGGGGGGGTGAATAGAGTTTTAAAACAATTTTAACAATTATTGAACTCAAACAACCAACCACAAAATATTGGACAAGGGGACAAGGATTTAGAGTGGTTCCAACTTTAGCAAATACTAAAGTTGTCAGTCCACTACCCGGTTGCTTACCCAACCGGGATTTGGAAAGAATTTAATTTTATTACCTCACAAGGACTTTACATAAAATTACAATTCTCTCCCTAAACCCTTCAAGCAGCCTTCACCTAGAAGTAATCGCACCAACCTTGAAGCAGCCTTCACCTAGAAGTAATTGCACCAACCTTGAAGCAGCCTTCCTCCTGAAGTAGCTTCCCGTTGCAATAGCCTTCTTAAAGTAGCTTCCCGTTGCGATAGCCTTCTTGAAGTAGCTTGAAGTCCACCTTCTCCTCTGAAAAGAACCTTCTCCAATCCGCAGCCTCCAACCCTAGGAGTAGCAAGGAGAATACAAAGAATAAAAGGAACAAGAAGGAAAACAGAAATTACAACTTATCCTTTTAAGCACAAGGCTTGATTTGCCTATATCAAGCGTATTGATCTCCTAACCAATGAGTGTAGAAGTGTAAGTGTTGTGGATAGGAGATGCTACCCTATAGGACACGAAAATGGAGCAATGGGAATGAATAGCCAATGTTGGAATTGCTCTATTGCTCAAAATAGATTGCCAATGAGTATTCAAGCTCAAGTATAGCACAAGTGTAGCTTAGGTATGTTTAGGTGTCCTAAGGCATGTCCTATTTATAGGAATGACCTACAAGTGCTTAAGGACGTTCTAGACACTTTCTAGGGGGTTCTAAGTGCTTAACTAGCTGTTAGGTATAAGTTAGGTGCATTAGTAACGGCTAGTTGCTTTATTCTGCAGTTTCTGTCAGAGTCCATCTCGGTCGACAAATTGTCGACCGAGATACCTACTCGGTCGAAGTTTTGTTGACCGACAGGCTCTCTGGATCAACATTCATTTGCAACTGCCAACTACCTTGTCAGCTGTGTCTAACGGCTACTTGTGTCTTTCTCGGTCGAGAATTTTGTCGACCGAGAGTGTCTCGGTCGAGGAGTTTGTCGACCGAGATTGACCCTGTTTCAATCTTTCAATTAAGGCACTAAGTGTGTGTACGAGTGTGCATATGTGACACTATTGAAGGGGATGACATGACTAAGTGTGGTGTTTAGCTAGGGAAGATCTAACGCTTGATTTACATGAAGTCTAAGTACTTGTACATTATATATTTGTACAAGTTTACAATTGATTACATTTCATGACATTTACAATCATTCAAGCATATAGATTCCCTAGAGCTTTGTCATCCACCTTATTCCTACAACACTCAAGTAGCGCGTTAGATCAACAAGAATGAAATGTTTGTCATCATCGAAACAAAGGGATTTATCATAATGTCCAATTTATCCAACAAGGGTATGATCCTTAAATAAGAGATCATGAAACCCTAATCTAGAATGTTGTTGAGCCCTAACCTAAACCTAGGGCGATATCAGATGTAACTCAAACCAAGGGTAATGGTGTGACTCTAAACCAGGATGATATTATGGGAAATCCAAATTCAAGGTAACTTCATGAAAACCCTAATTGAGAGGATACTTCCTAAAACCCTAATTAAGGGTGATTCCATGAGAAACCCTAATTAAGGGTGATTCCATGAGAAACCCTAATTAAGGGTGATTCCATGAGAAACCCTAATTAAGGGTGATTCCATGAGAAACCCTAATTGAGGATGATGCCATAAGAAACCCTAGTTGAGAGGGATAGTAAACCCTAATTATGGGTAATGTGATGTGAAAGTATAATAAAAGGAGATGTTATATACAATCCTAGCCCTAATGAAGTATAATGTCATGTGAAACCCTAATCTAGGGTAATGTCATGTGAAACCCTAAATAAGAATGATATTATGGAACCCTGATGCAATGATGTGATGTAAGACTCAATCCAGGGAGATGCTATGTAATGATATGTGAAACCCTAGTGATGGTATAATATCTAATACACTAAAGAGGGGTGTGGCTAATATAATTAAATAAGTTGAAAATGTTATAACCATGTAGGGTAAGGTTGATGAACCATATGAATGATAATGTGGTTACTCTAAAGAATAAGGGTCTAAGAGACAAGATGATGCCTAGATCCTTATATATCTAACTCTATACATTTGTAACCATCCTATGAACTTTACAAAGATAAGGATAAGAAACTCTTAGGAGTGATGTATATAAAACTACATAATGGAAGTGAATAACATCTTACGGGTTGAAATACCTAAAGTGGTTGATGGTAGTTTATACTATATCAACAATGCCTAACCATTAGATAAGTCAATATCATTAAAGGTAGTTGAACTATTCTAATGTGTGATCTATGCACTACATGATAAAGGTGAAGGGTTAGTGGTTAAAGTATTAAGATGGGAAATACCTTAATACAAGGATAGTTGATTAACTTAAGTAAGATGGAAATGAGGAGAAAAGTGATACATCAAGATATGATAGATATCACATTTAGTATTTCAGGGTTAATATACCTTGATGAACCCTTAATCCAATATGCTTGGATAAGAAACACATGAAGTGTGAGATTATGTAATTGTTACACGGAAGATTTAATGAACTCAATGCACTTAGATAAGTATTGACTAATATACCTTGAGAATGGGGTAAAGCCAAACTAATGAGTATGATGTAATCATACCATGACAAGGATGAGAAATGAACTCATACCTTGAAGTGATGATCATTAATGATATATGATGAGAATAGTGATCATAAGTAAATACTTATGATATCATGGAATGCTCCTAGAGAAATGGAATGATGAATTAGGGTTAGACAGATAATATAATCATGAAACCCTAATTAATGAGAAATGGGAAATCCTAACCCTAAATTGGGTAATGGAATGGAAAACCCTATTTGATAGTAAACCCTAATCCTAATAAAGGAATGGTGGTGTTACTAATGTATCACATGTTGTGATAAATAACTTTTATGACTGTTACCATGTCTATTAATCATGTAGACATCATGAGATGATGAACATAGACAGATTTGAGCTATGATATTCATATAATAAATATGTTGAATGGCCTTATGTGCCTAATGTTGTTGTTGCTTAGTAAAAGTAACAAAATGTGCATGGACCTTATGAGTCCCATGAGTAACTTGTTGCCTAGTGAAAGGTGAAAAAACACTTAATAGGCCTTGTGTGCCATGTGAGATACTTGTGTAACAAGTATCATTTATACCTCGGTCTGAGGACCTAGAGGTAATAGTTACCTAACAAGTGGTAACAGTAATTAGTGATTAACTGAGGGTATGAATACCCAGATTTGATAAGTATGATAATGATGTTGCTAAGAGATTTGAACTTTCAAAGAAATGAAATGAGGGACTGAGATCCCAATGTCCTATAAAGACTGAGAAGTGATTAATAAAAATAGTACATGTTTCCTTATAGCATATGTCTGAATAAGTTATGTTGGATAACTTGACTGATGCTAAAAGAATATGCTAATGTACTTAATTCATCAAGTGAAATCATATCATGTAGAGCCCTGACCATAGATCCATCATCGTCAGTAATTTGGTGATGGTGAAACGGGTGCTCCACGACAAAACCCAGAATGCATATTTTGAATATGTGGGGGCAATGGACGAATGTATCTTGACATCCTAATGAGGGAATTGAAGGAAGGTAAACATTAAAACTCTCAATCCTTCATTATATGTACCGGTATGGATGTATCACGAATCTCCCGATGATTGGGTTAGATTTCGTACACATCTCCCAATAAAATCAATGCCGGATCGATGGAGATAAACATGAAATCTCACGATCGTGAAGAGAGTACAACACGCCACTATAACTCTAATAGCGAAGTTGCTAGTATACCCTAGAAAGCTATATAGTAGAGACAGGATATTCTACATAATGTGAATATTCCACTAAAAAGTTTGATTTTAGTTCAAAACGGTCAATATGTAGAAAAAGATGTCCTGCATGTGATCTCGTGCTGACCGAGATGTGGGAAGTCTTGGTAGCCGGCTCTACCATTGACCTTGTATGGTACCGATTTTTACTTTGCAGTGGTCGGTTGGAGTATGAGTGGTATACCTCATCTCCTCATGGCATAAGTGTGATTGTAAAATGTAATTAGCCGTATAGCATGTTTGCTTAAGGATTGAATACGAAAATTCATTGGTTGATGTTACATTTCTTTTATGCATCTCTAGGTGGTAGATGTTATTTATATCTCTTTATATTCATTGCAAGTAGATGTATGAATTATGAATCTACCATGAGTAGATACAATGTTCTCCTTAGGAAAAGAGATCACTTTACTTTGTTCACTCAATGTTTAATACTGTTGTTAATATATAAGAACTCATGTTCAGTTTTAATTATAATAAACTGCTATAACAATGTTTTGGCGGAGAGTTATATCTCCCGCTGGGACAATTTACAATTGTCTCACCCCCGTGGGATCCAATGTTTTTAGGTGGACGCGGACGAAGAGGCAGAAACCTTATAGCAGGGAACGAGAAACAACAGCATTGGGGACAGTAGTAATATCTCAGGTGGAGATACTGCCTATCTAGTCATATAGTTAGAAAGTCCTATGTGTCGTCTCTGTACTCTCAGGTCCTCGGAATTTATATATAGTGTTTTTAATGAATCGATCTGAGATTTTGGCTTGATGTCTCGAGGTTTTTATACTATATGTACATAATGTTAATAGGGCAGCTGATGTTGTAATCCTAGAGAAGAGATAGTACAAGTTATGTACTTTCGAACCAGGATGTAATGTTATACTTTGGTTTTTAATGGAAGAGACTTCCTATATCTGGATCTCTTTGCAAAAAGTTTTAATTTTTAGTGATTTTCAGTAATTCGCTACAAATGAATCGCTTCCGCTTAAGTAAATCTTGTTTTTGTAAGTTGGATGCCACATGTATAGTAACATGATAAGAAGGAATATGAAGAACATGTATATAAGTTAACTTCTCTTACAACATAATATTACAAGTGAACAATATAAGAAATAAGGAAAGGGTAAAAAACCAATGTGAATCGTGTTCAATTCTAAACAAATATACTACACAGATGTATTACATCTTTGATGCCCTAAGGAGAGTGAGGTATACCACTCAAACTCCAACTTTCCACTGTGAAGTCAAAAATAGTGCCATACAAGATCTATGAGAGTTGGACTCCTATGATCTCATTTGCCCTCAGTCAATGAGTCCTCCACGGTGACACGTAGATTCCAATCACAAAACAACCTAGTCCGCCTTGGTATATAGTTCATGACACTAGTGAACATGGTATGTAAACCAAGAATCTGATGTACAACTGTAGTTGTCCTCTATCACATCATATACACTGAGATACGACCACAACCATTCTCCTACTGAGGCATGACCGCAATCATCCTTATAACCATGGGATCAAGATGTCAATGACATATAGTCACTTGCACCTCACATTATAATTACTATGTTCTCTGAGTTTCCCTCAGGAATACTCGTTTCACCATCCAACGAGTTCTGACATTGACATGGATCTATGGCACAGGGCACTACATGATTAGGGCTTCACTTGGTTAGTTAAATCCAATTGGATATCTTTTAACTGCATCAATCAAGTTACATACAAACCCTAGACAGATCCTAAAAATATAAGGGTAGACTGCAACTTCAGAAGAAACAAAATGTATGAAACATAAAGCTTATCACATAACCACATGGTATTGTTCTCTACCACTCATGAGACCATCACCATTGTCACATCACCATGGGATGTCACCTCAATTAGGGCAAAAATCCTTATCATATCACCATAGGATGTCACCTCAATTAGGGAAGAAATCCATTGCCAAGGTCATAAGACCATTCACATTATTCCTAAAAGAACATCATTATCTCTCCATGCCTCATCAAGGCTCATCATCATTTACAGCACATGTTTCACAATGGTTCAACATAACCATGCATTTAAGAATCATAATTCTCATATGATAACATATTAGGGTTATAACAGTTTAGGAGAGAGAAAATACTCCAACATATTACTACTTACTCAAGCAAGCTAAGCAACATCATTATGTACTTGCAATTAGGGTTAGGGTTCAATAATGTAAGCGAATTAAGATTTCAGACAGACAATTAACACTAAACCCTAATTATCATCATCTCTTACTTTCTTGGAAGCAATTAGGTCAGCTATCATCAACATAAAGACAATGAAGCATGATAATCTATATGGACCAGAAACCTTCACCGACCACATTAAATCAAAGTGTCATCAACCGCATAGAAAACCTGGGAACACATCTCTGCAACCGAAGAGAAACTTGGCAATCAAAGGTAAAGGCTCAACATCTCATCGACCAACGAGGGTCATTAGTACTTCATCGACCGCAGATCCAAACATCAACGACCATCAAGGTCCAAAGTTTTGCGACCACTTGGCTCCAAAACATGGCGGCCGAAGAGGCATGAGAAAAACTCATCAACCAAAGAGAATGGGTCACCTCAGTGACCACTCAAAGAGGTCTAACCATAGAAACCACAAGCAACCAAAACTATTTGACCACATGAACCATAGTTTAGCAATCATCAAGAGAGAGAAAGCACATCAACCATAAGAGCAACAAGTTGATCATCCCATGAAACCAAAAATCATCAAGGAGAAAAACATAAGAAGAAGTGTTGGAGTTTTAAAGGAAAGGTCTCAACTCACTTATCACCTGCAAGTGTACGGGGTCAATTGTAGTTGAGTGTCAAACTCAAGGAGCTAGGTTAGTCAGGCACAAAATCACTAACTTTCACTAATTTAGGTCGGTTTACAATAGTTGAGCTGATTACAAGTAACTAAAAGGCAAGTAGCAATAAAGAGCTTGGTTTAGTTCAAATATAAAATTGGAGAATCCTAGGTATGGAATTTCACTACCATACCATCACATCATGCATAACAATGAAATTAAAACATGTAGTCAATTTTGTAAGGAGGTTGTCATCATCAAGCACCTACAGGTGGCATGAGATGGTCCTCTTCATAGCTTTCCCATGTTTATGCTAGATTCAAACACAATCTAAAACCCTCAACATAATCAAGCCATTCCCATGGTGAACATCATATTACCATGAATCCTACTCCCTACTTCCTCATATATTCTCCCGAATAGCACAAGAAAGCATAAAACATGTATAAAAGGTGGCTAGCCAAACATACAAGCAATAAACCACTGTAGGAATCCATGGAGAAGCAAATTAACTAACATAAGATATAAATTTTGTGTTCACATGAGTAATGGCATGGGAGATACTCTCCCATCTCCAAGAAAACATTTCTACTTGTCCATAACGGAGATGTACAAATACATTATAGAAATTTTAGAGTTTTGCATAATTAAGAGAAGAAAAAGCTAGAGGAACCAATAGTGAAACCAAGGGGAAGTAGAACTCCATCTAGAGAATGAAATTCCACCCTTGGAGCTACTCCAACTCGGACAATACTCCCTCCTGAGAAGCTTGCGTGAGGAGAAAAGCTCTACTGCACCTTAGGAGAAAAAATGGGGAAGAAATGAAGTAGAATGGAGGCTCTTTCCCAAGAAAACCTCTTCTTCCACCCCAAAATCACCTTCCTCTGCTATGGAACTTCTCTTGGATGAAAAGTTCTTGCGAATGGTGAGTGATATCAGCCCAAAAGGTTTCATTCCTATTTTAAAATGAGGGTTTCTTGTTGTTAATTTCTGTAGAAATTGATAATGACACAGTGTGTCTTTAAAGAGACACGTCGTGTCTCTTCGTGAAACTTGTCGACTAACTGCTACTAGGGGTGAGAAAATAATGGTCCAGACCGCAAAACCGGACCGGACTGCTCAATTCGTTCCGGTCCGGTCCATTTTGTGTTCGGTCCGGTCCGCGGTCTGGGAATTTTGATGAGTTCGGTCTTCGGTCTGGTCCGGTCCGGACCGCAGATTGATTTTATATAAAATTCATGTATATTTTAAGATGTATTCTATAATAATTACAAATAAAGTACATATATAATCACTACTAGTATAAATGTTTGATACTAAAGTTATATAATTGTTAGAAGTGACTAAGATTATCAACTTTGTACAATTAAATAAGTTGTAAAACATGTAAAAAAGGCTGATTACGGTCCAAACGGTCCGGTCTGGTCCTAGCACAAAATGGTCTGGTTCCGGTCTGGTCCTACCTCGAAACGGTCCGGTCTGCGGTCCATATATTTGTTCAAATTCGGTCTGCAGTCCGGTCCGGTCCGGTTCGGTCCGCAGTCCAGCCTGGTTCTGGACCGATGCTCAACCCTAACTGCTACTGGCAAGAATTATACGCCTTGTTCCGTGAGAGGCACATCATGTGGTTGTCGTTGGAGTAGATCTGAGCATAAGATACATGGCTTGTTCAATTAAATACACACCCATGTACATTGGCAGAAAGTCAGGGTCAGCCCCTGGATCGTGAGGACACACCGTGTCTTAAACAAGACATGATGTGTAGCTGCTATATACTTCGCTCGCTAAGGCTTCTGGAATGTTACAAGCTCGTGCCCTAAATAAGACATGTCGTTTACTTATTTGTGTGAGATTTTCTGGGAAGTCACACATCGTGTCTTAAATATTAAGACTCGTCGTGTTCAGTGTTGTTTCTTAGAGAATGAACTCCGTATCAGCTACAAATCGAGGGGAGGTCCCATTAAGGTTGGATTTGAGTTGGGATATCTTCAATTTGGCATTTTAAACGTGTGTCTGCAATCAACATCATGCAATAAGTAAAATAACTAAAAGATGGCAAGTTAAGTATAATTAGAGGCTAAATGGAAGGAAAAATGAACTGAATTTGTATGCGGATGTTTGCAAAAAGTAGATATGAAATGCACATAACAAATCCCCCTAAGCTTGAACTATTGCTTTTCCTCAAGCAAAAAGAACATAGAACACAAATGAAGGAAATTTAAAGCTCATGTACAGATCAAATGAAATGGAAGATATAAAAGGGGTCAAGCCAACCATAATTATCAAATTTATACTTATAGACTTGGTTTCAGCTTTATCATCCAAGAAAGAAAATTAAGTTCAGCAAGGACGGTAATGCATTAACCGGAGTGGTCATCTAGGTAGCACTAGAAGGAACTTGGATGACTAGGCCAAACAATTAGTGAGTGTGCAACAAGACTTTCACCTATTACTAGTGAAAATTATGGTATCTTAGCTAATGTTTGCAAACTTTAGCTATCTCTTCTTGATTTCCCAAAAGTTGTGATATAGGATTGGTGTTTCTGACACTCGGCTACTAATGTAGGCTTATGCACACAAGGAGTGTCGGTTGGGACATTTTACCCTCTTTATGGACATATCACCTAACCGTCATAGCCAGATCAGACTTACACTAGGTTAGTATGACATGTGGGTGGTTGTAGCCATCTTTTATGGGGTAATTAAGGTAGAATTAGTGGAGGGATTCACTTATTTTTATCAGAGCAGAAGAGAGTTAACCAAATTAGAACATCACTTGGATTCAATTCATTTGTTTTGAAAAAATTTCACTGAAAAGGGTGGTTGTAAAATCACTGGGAGTTTGGAAAAATCATCCCATGTTCTAAATAGTGTTGCAAAGTTGACATATTCATAAATTTTTTTACCAATTACATATATTAGGAAATCCAGGATGAAAATGTGAAATTTTAGGCCAAAAACATAAATCTGACATTTAAACATGTGTTGGTGACCATAAGGTTTCATTTGATTTATGCATGCTCTCACCATTTCTTCAGTTGAAAATTCCAATGAGGGAGGAACAAGATAGTTCAAACATGTGAGGCAAGCCAGTTCATTACACAAAATGATCTACACATCATACTAAACTTGCCAAGAGAGAATAAAAAACTAAAAATAGAAATAGAAACTAGAGAGGAAAACTAAAGAACTAGAAAGTGAAAAACAAAAAAATGACTAAACAACTAAATTATGGGTTGGTTGCACCCCCCAAGCTTGAAATTGCAGTGTCCTCACTGTATCAATCAAACTCCAAGAAAATGCAACCGGGTACTTGTCATGGATGACATCAATAGGAGGGACCAGCTCCCCCGTGACCAGTAGGGAAAAACTATCTGACAAGATCATAATCGTCCAAAATGTTGACTGGCATGGGCTGTGAGGCAAGCTCGGACTGTGGCAGTAGAGGTGCAGGGTGGTGTGGCTGAGGCATTGGATAGTGGCTCTGAGAGATGTGCCACATATCCATGCGTTGGACTATGTCGTGCATTACAAATTACTGTTTCCCCATCAGATCAAGGTGGCTTTCCAGATGGTCAAATTGTTGTTGAACATAGCCACGAAGATACCTAACATCAGGCATCACCCACATGTACTCTATCTCAGTGCTGGTGGAGGGCGGCGGTGTTGTGTGTGGCTGAGCGGTTGGAGCAGCTTGATCTTCAGGTGCAACTTCTTCATCGTCTTGGCCACTAGGATCAACCTTCCAATTGTCTTTGTTGCTCAAGGTGGTGATTTCCCAATCAGGCAGGTCTATGTACTGACCATTGTCATAATATTTTCTGAAATTGGTGTCATTGTTGGGGACTCTACAAATCAGCCCTATAGAGATCATGTACTGAATGTCAACCAACTTCCTACCTTCTGTATCTTCTAGGCCATCAGGTGCACTTCAAGCTTGGTGGCTAGAATGGTAATTAACCCTCCACACATGATGTCCCCAGATTCTCTCTTCTTGATTTTCTTGATGTCTTTGGAAATCATAGACCATACTCCATAAGAAGAATAAATTGTGTCTCCCACATACGCCTTGTGTTGCTTTTTTTTGTGAAGATACATGTGTTGAGTAGGCGATGGAGGTAACGGAAAATGGGTTTGTGGATGGCAGAAGCTCCGGCCTTAGCGGTGGCATGTCTCTCTTCATATGTTATTTCATTCCAGAAAATGTCACTTTCAAAGGAGGGAGGGAAGGATATATATATAGCACCCCTATATTTTCACTCTAACAGCTCACATAAATCTTGGAAGGTGATTCTATAACTCTGACCCAACAAATGGAAATTGATGAAGGCATAGGCTCGAGCTTGTGCTTCGGGTCCTCCTTGACCTTGAGAGTAGTAAGGAATTTGTATACAAGGCAAGGGTAAGTTCTTGATACCAAAAATCATATGAACTCGAGGCCGATGTCTTTGAGGTTGTCCTTGATGTCATTCTTAAACCCTAGAGCTTTGATAGTATCTTCACAGGCAAAATAGCTAGGAAGGACCCTACATGATATGAGGAACTGATAGGTGGGGTCTTCCTCTACGGTCACCCTAAAATGGATTGAGGAGATGTAGTTTGAGACGGATGAAGAAGATACGTCACACTTGCAGTTGGAGGTTTGCTTCAAGGGAACCATTGCTGCTGAGAATGCTGCTAAAATGACCTGGAACACGGCATGTCTGAAAGAGGACATGGTGTGTTTCTGGACAGAACGGGCTTGTGAACAGGGAGTATTACATGACGTAACTTTGGTGAAACATGGCATGTACCTGGGGCTTTTCCACGTCTGGAGGTTGAAGATGATAATGTCTTCACACTGTGGCTACTTGGTTGCTTTCAGTGTGTCTTTGGGTGTAGATGGAGAAAAAGGAGAGGACGACGGCGAATGCATTTCTCTTGAGCCGTGCTTGATAGGAGGGGTGAATTTGATGGCATGAAAATGGTGGAGGTGGGCGGGTTCTTGGCGGGGTAAAGATGACGGCGGCCCTACAGTTGGTGTTGCCTCACACGACAGCTGGTCATTGATGGCGGCTTTATGGCGGTACGGCTGTTTGAGCTTGGTTGGGGAGAACAACATTGGAAAAGCTTGACTCAAAGGTGGTCGCAGCGCACACGGTCACTGGATCACACACAGATGGTTCACACGGCCGCTTGAGAGTGAGTGTGAGAGTGATGGCTTGGAATTTGGGTTAAAAATCCCCTTTCTGGTCATTGGACATGACGTGTCTTTTTATGGACACGACGTGTGATTTTATAGTGGTTGCTTGTTTGTTTTTTAATGAGCTATTATTGCACGACACATGGCATATAAAAATTATAACACATCATGTAGGATTCCCGAAGTCAAGGTTGAAGTCGCCTTCACTACTACTGACAAGCCGTGTGCAAATAAAGACACGACATGTTATTTTCAAGAAAGATAGCTTCATTTGAATGAACAGAAGACACATCGTGTGCAACTTGTAAAAACGACATGTGATTTTTCTAGATATATTCACGATCTTCAACCAGATAATGACACACCGTGTGCAAATAAAGACACGACGTGTGGCCTTCCAGTTGGAATCTGCGCACTCTTTTACCTAATTTTTACATGTCGTGTCAACTAAGGACACACCGTGTGATTTTCTAGAAAAACTTAAAGGTTTTGAGCAGTCTATTGGACACACCGTGTTTGATTAAAAACACATCATTCTTGATTCTATCGAGCTTGTCTGTGAACATACACGTCATGTGAGCAATGAGACATGTCATGTATCTTTTAGAATCTTCATAATCGGTCCCTCTATGGTTGAAACATGACGTGTAATAATTAAGACATGATGTATCTTTCCAGATTTCTACAGAAATATGTCTTCTTTGGTTTGTACCTGCATAGATGATGATACATATCTATGAGGGTCTACATTATTACATTCATCCATGACAAGTTTATTTAGGGAATTGAAAAATGTTCTTGACTGGTACTAGTAAATGAAATCTATCCTAGTGTGGGGTCAACTCCCACAAGTTCCTCAGTTTAAAGTCCAGAGTAAGACTGTTCAGCTAGTTGAACAAGCATCTTGGACGGAGCAAGAGGCTTCCTTTCCAATCTCCTCTCTTGCAGTGTACAACTTGCACCTTTGTCCATTAACTTTGAATGTCGACTGCTTCCCTTGCAGCTCCACTGTCCCGTATGGAAAGACTTTCAAGACTAAGAATAGTCCAGACCACTTAGATCTCAATTTTCCTGGAAAGAACTTGAGTTTGGAGTTGAACAATAGAACTTGGTCTCCTTCTTTGAAATCTTTGACCTTGATTCTTTTGCCATGCCATCTCTTTTTCTTTTCTTTATAGATCTCAACATTCTCATATGCGTCCATTCTGAGTTCTTCGAGCTCCTAGAGTTGTAGCAATCTTTTCTCTCTTGCTTTCTTTAGGTCATAGTAAAGGAATTTGATCACCCACAATGATTTGTGCTCCAATTCTATGGGTAAGTGACATGATTTTCCGTAGATAAGATTGAAAGGAGTAGTCCCAATTGGAGTTTTAAAAGTTGTCCTATACGCCCATAGTGCATTGTCTAGCTTCAGTGCCCAATCTTTCCTTGAGATGGAGACAGTCTTTTTTAAGATAGCTTTTAATTGTCTATTTGAGATCTCCACCTGGCCTGATGCTTGAGGACGATAAGGTGTGGACACCTTATGCTTTACTCCATACTTGTTGAGCATGTTGTTAAAGTTTCTTTCATTGAAATGGCTGCCACTGTGGGATATTATTTCTCTTGGAACTCCAAACTTGGGAAAAATAATCTTCTGGAACAATTTTATCACCGACTTTGCATTTGGTGCTTGAGTAGGGATTGCCTTTGACCATTTGGACACATAATCACAAGCTACTAATATGAACTTGTAGTTGCATGAGGATGGAAAAGGGCCCATATAATCTATGCCTCACACATCGAAAACTTCTATTTCTAGGATTGAGTTCAATGGCATTTATCCCTCTTTGAGATTCCCCCAGCTCTTTGGAAATTGTCAGAAGTCTTGAAAAATGCATGCACGTCATGAAATAGATTGGCCAATAGAAAGATGATTGAAGAATATTGGTTGCAGTCTTGTTCACTCCAAAGTGTCTGTCATAGAGAGAGGAATGACAATCTGAAATCACACTAGCAATCTCTTCATTAGGAATGCATCTCCTAATAAGTTTGTCTATGAATTGCTTAAACAATAGACAATCATCCCAATCATAGAATTTGACATCATGAAGGAACTTTTTCTTTTGATGGTATGTGAAATCAGGTGGAAGACATCTGGTGGCAAGATAATTTGCAAAATTAGTGAACCATGGCATAGTAAGAGAATTTACCACATTGAGCTTCTCAATAGGCAATTTGTTATCAATTGGAACCTTGCCTTCAACACTAATAGAAATACATGAGAGATGGTCAACTACATTGTTCTCGGTCCCTTTCTTATCCTTGATTTCCAAGTCAAACTCCTGTAATAGCAATATTGATTGGCCTTAATCACACGTCCAAAAATGGAGCAGATCTAGAGTAGTCGGACTTTTAAGATAGTAACCCGACACTCAAGCCCCCACAACTATTATATGGGGTTTGACGTAGTAATCAAGGTCAAACCACATGGACAAGGTTAGCAGGTGTTAAGCACGCAGGGTCTCACACTCATATACTCCGGATATCAGATGGATTAAAAAGGGTTGTTCCCTAAGGAACGATGGTGCTCAGACCAAAATGAAGAAAAATAAAATAAAGAAAGAAAAATAACAACAAGAGAAAATAAGGACAAACAGTAGGAAATCAAGATATGGAAGGGAACTCGAACCAGGTTTCACCTACTAAGGTCTCTCACCAACATGCAAAACTCTCTCCCCCTTGTACATACTCCTATTGAGACTACAAGAAATCATATAAGCATTCATTCCTTTCTCCCTTGAGATAAGGATAGATCTAAGTCTAAGGGCGTCCTCTCTCTCTCTCTAGATGACTATCCAAAAACTACAAAGTAGAACATATGACCATAAGCTTTAGCATTCTAACATTTTCATGCATTCATACTACTCCATAACACAGGATATTAGTGATACTACTCTTTCGAGGTATCAACAATCAAACATCACAAGATGGTAGCTAAGAATACAAGTGAATCATTAAAACTGGTGCATGGAGGTAATCTTGACAAGATCATATATATATTCAAATAGGAGAGACAATATACATGTTGGGAGAGCCTTAGTGGCTACTCCCAACCCAAGTTAAGTGTTTAGCCACACATGTTCACGGGCAGCATAACGGCATTACAAAATGATAGATACATCAAGTTCCACGAAGAGAAGAGGGAAGTACAGTGGGATGGAAGTGATAGATTTAGATAGAGAGAGAAGAATGTGATACAACACAACACTTCTTTAGATCTAGATCCAGGAGGTCGATGGCATGAACGTTCTTCTTATCTCAAAGAAGATAGAGTCTTTAGTCTTCTCTCTCCTCAGCTTCTGCCTTTGAAGATCCAAGACTGATTGGATGGATGGGAATGAGTCTGGAAAATGGCAGCACTTCGTGGTTCTTCAAGATATGATTATTTGACAAGACAGGTAGGTGGCCTATTTATAGGTGTGCTCCACCGACTTAACTCTTGGACCGCGATCAAGGCCTGTCTTTGGTCGAAGCATGATCGCAGTTGAGGATGTAACACTGGCCTCTCTTTGGTCGAGGTTGGGGTGCTACATCCTTCGATTGGATCGTGGTCGCGGTCTGAGCATGACACCTCCCTTGGTCGCGGTGTGGGCGCGCTCCACTTCAGTCACTCTTCGGTCACGGTCCAAGTCAGTATCACAGTCGAGGTTGAGTCATTGGGTTCATGCCTCGGGCATGTGGAGTGCTAGGCACCGCGAGCATGAGAGACTGATTGCAAAGGTTGCGGGCGTGTGGTATTGAGGTGATTAGAGATACCTCGACCATGGTGGGATGGTCCCTGAGGTTGAATGAGCCGCGGTCGAGGATGTCAGCCGTGACCTTGGCTTGATGTGACCCTGCAACCATGGAAAAAGTGTGTAAGTGAGATACTTGGCACAAAGTGCTAAAATAAGTGCATAAAACCTATAAAAGTTATGCTAGGGGAGGTATAAAATATATGCAAGAAGCGTATAAAATGAGGTGTTATCAAATATCTGAAGGATGAGGTGAGGTTTGGCATATTTTTTTTCATAAGGTACCTTATCGCAGCATGATCTGTATATACTATGACCTTGGAACCCACTAGATACTGTCTAAATTTATTAAAGGCATAGAGTATGACAAACATCTCCTTCTTAGTAGTAGCATAGTTGATTTGTGCATCATCAAGGGTCGTACTCACATAGTGTGTGAAAAGGAGTTTATTGTCTCTTCTTTGTCCCAATACTACTCCTATTGTGATGACCCTGATTTTACGATTATGATACCCAATATAGTGTTTTAAGATCATGAGTGTCATGTAGATGATTGATACCAAATGAGGAATTGGTTATTCAATCATTGCATATTTCCACCCAAAAAGTGTAACTATATATGTAATTGACAAATAGAACATTGATTGAGTTCAAGTATGATGAATAGGTTTGATTAATTGATTTGGGTACATATGAGTCCATGGGACCCGTTTAATAGCACCAATGGACTCAAGTGATATATTAGTGAACTTGAGGTATTAGTATCATAACAAGTGTTTTGGACTTGTAGGATCAAGAATTATGATGATTTGAATTGAATTCAAGGTTAATATGCCTCTTTATAAGGTCGTTCAAAGAATTTATTTGCACAAACAAATAATGAAGTTTGTGTCTCAAACTATTGTAGAAGTTGTCTTAGGGTAGTATGAGCCAATATCTAAAGTTCCAAAATGTTTGGAGATTGCTACAAACATATGTATCTATTTGAGGTTGGAACATTAGTGATGTAAATATGATTGGACTTTATATTTTTGGGTATATTTGTACTTAGGCATGTGACGGACTTTATGTCACATAGTTTTGTTCATTGTGCTGCTCCTTCAAAGCTATGGACCCAGGACCCAGTCATCCCTAACCTCCGTAAATGGAGGAACAGAACTCACTGAGGTGTCCTTCGGAGTCGATGAAGGAGGGGGGTAGTCAAAGGGGAATTAGATTTGTGATACTCGGAACCTGAACAACCCCTCACACAGCCACATTGGTACAGAGATCACAGAGAACCAAACTTCATCCCCCCCTTTCCGTTCTCCACCCACCAAACCAGCGAGACCCCAAACAAAAACAGTATTGACATGGAGAATATGGAGCTCGGTTTCCCGCAGCATCGCATCACCATAGGAGAGAGACCAGCTTCAAAATTCTCAGGGGAAGATGATCCTCTAGACCACTCGAATATGAGGAAGGATATGCTATCCAGTTGGAGGTGTCTTCCTAATAAATCCCATCATCCAAGCTGTGACGCCGGAGCTTGACGACCTGGGGAGGAGACCCTGACCTGGGTTTCTTGCTCATCGGAGAAAAGGCTCACAACAGTGGAATCTTCTTGCCCAGATCAGAACAAGCCATAGAAGACCCTCATGGTGGTGAGGATGTGGGCTCCGATGATGATACCCTTGGTTGCAAAGCCCTCTAATCGAAGGAAGGTCTCGCCTTTCCTTTTTCTTGTGGCGTCAGTTGGAGGCCTGGCCCTGCATTGCGGTGGCGGTCGCAGGAGTGCAGAGCCAAGCTCTGTGCATCCAGTCGGGGTCGTCCACGCGATCAACGATGCCAGGAAAAGGAAGAGGGAGACTAAGAGGATGAGGAGGACTTATGCTCGTCTAGACCCTTGTTGGAGACAAACCCCTGCGTGCGGCGGCGCCCTGGTGCGTCACACAAAACATTACCCTCGCAGAGGCGAGCGCAAGAGCGAGAGAGATAGAGCAGAAAGATTGGTCCAGCTCCCAGCCGTCCGGCTCAACAAGCAGAGTCCAGTTAGGGTCAAACAGCTTAAGGAATGAAAGAGCAGGTGGCAACCATCTAGGGTGCCTGGAAGGAGATCCAGCGGTCCACATTTAACCCTAAAGGTAAATCCTTTTAAATTCTCAGAAATATACCATATCTTAGAAATATGATTATAAATAGCTCCATTGGCCAATAATTACCCCAAAAATATCTCTGGACTCAAAAAAATATCCTCTACATTACTAAACCCTTAGATCAGACTTTTGAAGAACAACTGATGATGATATTTAATGTAGAGTAAGATGCTTCTTTTGGGTTCATTTAATTTGTATAATTAGCAAATGATGGATATAAAATACGAGAAAAATATTATTGTAACCCTAATACCACTTAGAAACCATAAGTGGACTCTAATCTAATATTAATGCCAAAATTTTATGTCTTTCCTTATTAATGAGCAAATTAATGCTTTTAAACTCTTTTTAGTTCTAGAAAATAGACCTATCATCGGAAAATTATGAAATCTGAACCAGACCCTTAGAATGACATTTGGATCACTATAAAAAATATCAGAGACAAACCTAGGTCATCTTGAACCTTAGATTTGACCTAAACCCTAATTTGGACCTAAAATATCAGTAATATTATGAACCATGTATTAATGACGATTAATTTTTATTAATCAGGTGATGACCAGATTGTCTAGATGATCAAGGATAGCTATGATTCTCTGAACTCAAGTACGTGGATATAATTATATGACTAGTTTTTGCTGGATGATAATTATGAGTAATTGCTTGCATGTATTTGAATATCTTGTTGGATGTACATCTATATGTATTGTCATTTCCACCTTAAACAATAAGAACACTAAGGAAAGAAAATGGAATGTAGTTACTGATGGTTCATTAATCTCCCTATTAGAGAGGGAAAGCGATAATGTTGACTAGCACCTCCCTAATGGTACAAGGTACGCAGGGAGATCCCTAATGGTACAAGGTACGCAGGGATAGGGCCCAATATTTATGTTTGTGCTAAGTCCACCATAGTAATACATGTCCATTGAAATATGATTAATAACTTGGGTTTACCTGATTTTCTACCATTAAATAATGTTTCTTTCTCTCTTTCTTCTTTTTCTAGTATTTTCAATATGCCAGCATAGTATAGCTCTTAAATTCCACGTACCAACTTTTGTTGATGTTTTGTTTCTCGTATTTTCTAGGTCCAGAGTGAGAATGGGATAAAGGATTAGGATGTGAGCAAGTTGTACATGTTTTACCTATTCTCTAAGATCCTAGATAGCATACATGTTTATAGATTGTAGATTTCATTCAATATGTAATTGTAATTCATATTGTAATAAGTCTTTTTTTTGTATAAATATACATGTTGAATGTTGAGTATGTTATGGTTGTATGTTCATGTATGCGTATTATGCTTCCGCATCGCTTTATAATATAATTGCTAACATTTTCGGATTTTGTCTTCTCATCTCCATGGGGTTTTGAGAAGGTGAAAATCCGGGGACGTCACACCTATAGTGTAGTCGCACGCATCACACATGACTTCAAAAGGTGCACTCCAATCTGGTGGCTGGATGATGGGAGCTGAAACTAGGGCATCTTTCAACTTTTGGAAAGCAAATTGACAATCATCATCAAACAAGAACTCGACATCTTTTGCTAGTAGGGGGCATAAAGGCTTTGCAATATTTGAGAAGTCCTTTATAAATCTTCTGTAGAAACCCGCATGGCCCAAAAAGACATGAATTTCTTTCACATTGGTTGGCGTTGACATATTTTCAATCGCTTCTACTTTAGATTTATCCACTTCAATTTCTCTACTTGAAATAACATGGCCTAGAACAGCCCCCATCTGCACCATAAAATTGCACTTTTCCCAGTTAATCACGAGGTTGACTTGTTGGCATCTCTACAAAACTTTAGTTAGATTTAACAATCAATCATCAAAGTAATTTCCATACAGACTAAAGTCATCCATGAATATTTCCATTATCTTTTTAATATAATTAGAAAAAAAATCCATCATACACCTCTGAAAAGTGGTGGGGGCATTACAAAGCCCAAAGGGCATTTTCCTATAAGCATAAGTTCCATAGGTGCATGTGAAAGTAGTCTTTTCCTGATCAGGTGGGTAGATGGGAATCTGAAAGAACCCTATATACCCATCAAGATAGAAAAAGTAGGAGTGGTGAGCAATCCTTTCTAGCATCAAATTGATAAAAGGTAAAGGGAAATGATCCTTCTTGGTGGCTTTATGTAGTTTTCTGTAATCAATGCACATCCGCCACCCAGTGATGAATCTTGTTTGTATTAATTCATCATTTTCCCCTTTAATTACAATTGTTCTTCCTTTCTTAGGCACAACATGTATAGGACTCAACTAGGGAGTATCACTTATTAGATAAATAATTTTGGCATCTTTAAGTTTGAGAATTTCTTTCTTTACAACTTCAATCATATTTTGGTTTAGTCTCCTTGGGGGGTCTATGCATGGTTTAGCATTTTCTTCCAAAGCTATTCTATGCATACAAATAGATGGGTTAATTCCCTTAAGTTCATCAATGGAGTAACCTATCACATCTTTATAGCTTCTTAGTTCATTTAAGAGTTTTTCTTCTAGGTCATTGTTCAATTTGACATTTATAATAACTGGAAAAGTGGAGTTTAGGCCTAAGAAAGCATACATTAACCCTGGTGGGAGGGGTTTTAATTCTTACTATTTGTTTGGATAAGTGGTATTGCTTTCCTCACTCTTCTTGGAACCTTCATCATTCGGTGGGGTCTTCAAGGCTTCATGAGTTGCTTCATTGGAAATGATGATGCATCTTCTTCTTCAAGATCATCAAGAGTAGTCTCAACAGAATTCTTTTCTTCTTCGAGCAAGTGTGCCAATAGTATCAATAAGGCATAGGTACTCCTTGGAGTTGGGTGCCTTCATGGAATCATAATCAAAGAATACATTTTCTTCATCTCCAACTCTGACAGTGAGTTTTCCTTCTTTTACATCAACTAAGCAACATGTAGTGTATAGGAAGGGTCTTCCAAATAGGACCGGATTGGTTGGGTCCTCATGCACATCTAAAACTACAAAGTCACACAAAATGAAGAATTTCCTTATTTGTACGGGGATGTCTTCAATCACTCCTCTAGGATGCTTGATCGAGAGATCAGCTAGCTGGATTGTCATGGAGGTCGGCTTCAAATCTCCCAAGTCCAGCTTTTCCCACAAAGAGACAAGGATCAAGCTTATGCTAGCTCCAAGATCAACAAGGCCTTTATCAAAAGTGGAGTATCCTATCTTGCAAGGGAGAGTAAAGGCACCTTGTCCATCAAGCTTTTTAGGAATACGATTCTGGATGATGGACCTTAGACTTTTAGAAAACATGACAGTCTCAACTTGACAAGATCTTATTTTTTTATTAGGATGTCCTTCAAGAACTCGGCATAGGAGGGAATTTTAGCTATGACTTCAACTAGAGGTAGATTCACATACAACTTGTTCAGAATTTCCATGAACTTATTGAACTTCACATCGTCCTTTGTGTTAGCAAACCTGTGAGGGAAAGGGGCATTGGGCTTGCTAAAAGAATCACCCTGGTGTGGACTTCCAGTAGATTTCTTCGTTAATTTTCAATGGTTTCCTCAATAGTATTGTCAACAACCTCTTCAGATTTCTTCTAGGAAGGCGGTGTAGACCCTCCTATGACTGCTCCACTCCTCAAAGTTATAGATTTACAAGTCTCCTTGGGATTCATAACCAGCTGACTGGGCAAAGAACCTGAGGATGTTCCTTGGTTTGCTAAAGCTTGTTGAGCTATCTGGTTCTCCAACATCTTGGTGTGGGTAACAATCCCATCAACCTTAGAAGACAACTGTGTGATAGCATCCTTCAGAAGATTGCCATGCTCCCGGAACTCATCATTCTGTTGGATTTATGTGGTGACAAAAGTCTCAACGAGGCTTTCCTAGCTAGATTTTTGTGTTGGAGGAGTCACTTGTTGAAATTGATCGAGTTCTTATTTCTATTATTGTTGTTATAACCCAGTGGATGTTGACAGTTAGCATTCATTGGCTAACGGTTGCTCATAGATTGTTGACCTTGAGCTTGACCTTTCTGTTGGTTTTGCGAATTATTATTCCTGTAAGAAAAGTTTGGATGGTCTCTCCATCTTGGTTTATAGGCCTCAGAAAAAGGATTGTAGGCTCGTCTGTTATTAGAATTGCCTACAGTGTTGACTTGTTCTGGTGATTCAGTGACATTCAACTGCGATGCAAAACAAGAGGCAGAGTTGTGGCCAGACGTTCCACATGCCTCACATACTTGCTCAATTGCTTGAACTGAGTGAGTGGTTAGCTTTTCAAATTTATGGGTTAAGATGTCAAGTTTGGCTGCAATCAAGTCCACGACGCCCACATTGTGTATTCCTTCAGCTAGAACACCGTTGATCTTAAAGGTGTTCATAGATTGTAGAAACTCCTCTATGTGAAGATTTGGATCATCCATAGGAGATCCCCCAAAGCGATTCTGTTGGATCATCTACATGATTGTAGGGCTGATAGAGAATTTGTTGGCCTCTATTGCAGAATGATCTATGGCCCCACAAATATTGATAGTAGCAGTGAAATCTTTAGTGGACGGTTGTCCTCCATCTCCGATTCTTGAAGAGGATCAGGTGAAGGCGGTAGTGAAGGTGAATATTGCGTTGTTGAAGGACGTGATTCCTCCAAACTTGAAGAGTTCTCACTCCTCCTTGCTCTCTTGTGGATACTAAAGGTTTGCTCTATTTCCGGGTCTAGAAAGATTGATGTCTGTAGACCCCTCTTAGAACGACGCATGTAACTTGAAAAGAAAAAATTGAATAAGATTCACAAAATCTAAGAGGTACCGCAGTATGAAATATAGAAATGATGACTTAGTCTCAATCACTAGTTAACTCTTCTACCCTAACTAATATTACCTTAACTCCCCGACAATGATGCCAAAAACTTGTTGGAGTTTTAAAGGAAATGTTTCAACTCACTTATCACCCGCAAGTGTACGAGGTCAATTGCAGTCGAGTGTCGAACTCAAGGAGCTAGGTTAGTCAGGCGCGGAATCATTAACTTTCACTAATCTAGGTCGGTTTACAAAAGTTGAGCTGACTACAAGTAATTAAAAGGCAAGTAGCAACAAAGATCTTGGTTTAGTTCAAATCTAAAATTGGAGAATCCTAGGTATGGAATTTCACTACCACACCATCACATCATGCATAACAAAAAAAATAAAAATGCAATCAATTTTGCAAGGAGATTGTCATCATCATGCACCTGTCAGTGGCATGAGATGGTTCTATTCATAGCATAACACTCCCATGTTTATGCTAGATTCGAACATAATCTAAAACCCTCAACATATTCAATCCATTCCCATGGTCAAGAGCATATTTCCATTAATCATACTCCCTAATTCCTCATATATTCTCCCGAATAGCACAAGAAAGCATAAAACATGTATAAAAGGTGGCCAGCCAAACATACAAGCAAAAAACCACTGTAGGAATCCATGGAGAAGAAAATTAACTAACATAATATATAAATTTCATTTCACATGAGTAATGGCATGGGCGCTACTCTCTCATACCCAAGAAAAGAGTTCTACTCGTCCATAATGAAGATGTACAAACACATTGCATAAATTTTAGAGTTTTGCATGATTAAGAGAAGAAAAAGCTAAAGGAACTAATAATACAGCTAAGGGGAAGTAGAACTCCGGCTAGAGGATGAGATTCCACCCTTGGAGCTACTCCAACTCAGACAATCCTCCCTCCCGAGAAGCTTGCGTGAGGAGAAAAGATGTGTTGCACCTTTGGAGAAGAAAATGGGGAAGAAATGAAGTAGAATGGAGGCTCTTTCCCAAGAAAACCTCTTCTTCCACCCCAAAATCACCTCCCTATGCTCTGGAACTTCTCTTGGAAGAAAAGTGCTTGCAAATGATGAGTGATAACTACCCAAAAGGTTGCATTTCTCTTTTAAGATGAGGGGCAATTTTTGTTAATTTCTGCAGAAACTAATAATGACACATCATGTCTTTGAGGAGACATGACATGTCTCTTTATTTAACTTGTCGACTAACTCCTACAAGTGAGAATTACATAGCGTGTTTCGTGAGAGACATGTCGTGTGGTTTTTTCTGGAGTCGATCTGAGCATAAGGTACACGACGTGTCCGATTAAATACACACATGTGTACATTGGTAGAAAGTCAAGGTCGGCCCCTGGATCATGAGGACGCGCCATGTCTTAAACAAGACACGACGTGTAGCTCTATGTACTTCAGTCGTTGAGGCTGTTGGAATCTTGCACGCTCGTGTCCTAAATAAGACACGTCATGTACTTTTTTCTGTGAGCTCTTCTGGAAAGTCACATGTCGTGTCTTAAATAAAACACGTCGTGTTTAGTGTTGTTTCTTCAAGAATGAACTCCAAATCAGTTGCAAATCGAGGGGAGGTCCCATTAAGGTCAGATTTGAGTTGTGTTATCTCTAATTTGGCATTTTGAATGTGTGTTTGCAATCAACACCATGCAACAAGTAAAATAACTAAAAAATGGCAAATTAAGTATAATTAAAGGCTAAATGGAAGGCAAAATGAACTGAATTTGTGTGCGAATGTGTGCAAAAAGTAGATATGAAATGCGCACATTAAGAAGTTCATCCTCAAAACCCTAAATCAACCATCATCATTAGGGAAAACCGAATTAGGAACCAAGAGAGGGAAAACTAAATGTTTAGCACAAAGACCATAACTTCCATCTTCAACAATATAAGCAAACCATGATCAAGAGAGATAAAACCAATGTTTAGCACATGCATCTAAGAATCAACACCTCCATCATCAACAAGATGAATGTGAACAAATTTAGGGTTTCATCAGAGAGAAGCTTATCTAATCAAGATTACCATAGAGCACAAACCCTAGTTCAAGATATCATCATCATTCTACTTAGAAACACACTTTAGAGATAGATTACTAGCATGCAAGATTAAGTGCAACAATAATCAAGGAGAAAGTTATATAACTCGCCTTGGATGTGAAGAACAACTCCAAAACTAAGGATGCTCCAAGAAGAGAGAAAACACTACCTTGATCATCGCTTCGACCAAGCTAGCATCACCTCAAAGATAGAGACAACACCATAGGTTAAAGGAGCACAAGAAGAGGGGGAAAATTAGGTCAAAAGGGCAAGAAAGAGAGGAGATCTTCAACTCAACTTAAGCACTACCATGGAGAACTATGGATTTGGCCAAGAAGAGAGAAGTTCCTCAAGCTCAAACCAAGAACCACCATGGAGAACCATGGTTTTAGCCAAGAGAAAGAAGAGAGAGGCAGTGTTGCAAAAAAATGTAGATCAAGAGAGGAAGATCACTTACCAATATCAAGGATCACCAAACGATCACCAAAGAAGGGTTGCTCCAAGGGTTCGGCCACCACTCCAAGATGAAGCACCACCTCCATGACCAAGAACACAAGGGACGAGCTCCAAGGGGAAGAGAGAAAGCAAGAGAGTGCAAAATGGATCACTTGCATGCAAAGGAAAGGGTATATATAACCAAGGGAATAGAGAGGTAAGGGAGGTTAGGTGTCATGCACACATGTGCCACTTGTATCAAAACTCGTCCATGCAAGCACTAAGATCATGCATGCAACAAGGGTCATTAAAACCAAGAAAACATAGCGACCAACCTGGTCTAGGAAAGCTCATCGGTCAAAGGAAGACTAGATCCAAAAGCTCATCGGTTGAAGGAAAAATCTCTATGACCAAAACATGCTCAAAGCTCAATGATCGCATAGACCAAACCCCATGTCTCTTAGCGACCGAAGAGAGGGTCAAGAGCCCTTCAACCATAAAGAAAACAAGGTACACAAAAAACCTCTTGGACCACAGAGATCGTGGTCGAAGGAACAATACGATGGTCACTAAAACCAAGGCAAAACCATTGGTCAACACTCAAGGTCAATTTCAAACTAGGGCATCCAAGAAAACCCTAGAAACATCAACATGTATGATGTCACCACATCAAACCAAGGCAAAAAAAGGCTCCCCAAAGCACCACTCTCTCCAACATGATACCAAAACATGTGAGTCACAACAAACATGTGACAAATTGAAATAAAAACCCCTAAGCGTGGTTAATTTGCAATTAGGTCCAAAACAAGCACATATATAACAAAACTAGCTCAAACAACATCCAAACTAAACCAAACTTGAAACACAAGCATGTCACATGTTAACAAAGCATATCACATTACTAGATTAACGTTTTAAGCATCTTATCATGCTAAGTAAGCAAGATCAGCCAAAAAGCTAGGTCAGGGGTCTTATATTATCAAATCGGTTAAACATAGGACTTTTGGCAAACATCTTGGTATGAGGTAGCTTAAATGATGATAACTGTATGACTAAAATTTGATGAAGAAGTAATGCTCTTGCAACAAGTTATTAGGTTTTGATATTGCAAGTAAATGATAATTTGATGCATTGAAGACTATGGTCATTGAAATATTATTCATTGAGCCTTTCTTTGGGTTGTGACAGACAAGGCTCGGTGAGATGAAGATACATCATCTCTCAGTTTTGAATCACTACAAGTAGGTGGCCTCCATCTAATCACTGATGATGAAGTCAACTATGAGATTTGCGATAGTGTTGTTTGAACCCATTGTACCTCTCAAATCCCAGTAAATTCTCTAAGTTGTTTGAAAGTTAGAGTCGGGATACTAGCCTACCAGTGCATATCCGGTCTCATGACAACAAAGGAGCTAGGAAGGAGGATAATAAGAGGGTAAGAAAGCTAGTTGAGTGCAAGGAGAAGGACTTCTAAATATCCCTGAAGCTAGTGTTTCAAAAATCAGTCCATGTGTCAACATAAGCGACCGTATACAAGGTTTGGACCACGTACCAAACCACATAATGGAAACCCCCCCCAAAGTGGACCAGGCTGCATAAATGGTCACACTGTCACATAAAAGATCGACTAATCCTCAATTTTCAGATATACTTATTTCTATATCTTCTTTTTTTACATTATATTCATCTATGTTTGTTTATATTTAGATCATGGTGCATGTTTATATTTATTTATGTTGTGAAGATTGCATATTTGCATGATTACATCCATTATTCTTGTATTGTACTATTTAATACACAATTGTATAAATTAAATATTTGAATTCATGATTAAAACATATATATATCTAATAATTAATAAAAAAATCAAAACTGCACATATTACCACATACCGTATATACTATACAAAGTGACCTCTCCGAATGCATAACACATACCTCTTTTTAAAAACATTGCCTGAAGCTATTAGGGAGACTGGTGTGGGATTTTGAGAACAAAGTGCAGTCAGTAAAGTCGATCTCCTGGTAGGTATGATGGTGTTGGGGGGTTTTGATGTAGATGTTCCCTGCCTCTTTAGATACCTACCGTGTACTCAGGTTGCGATCCCTTCATAGGCAAGCAGGGCTAAAAAATCACCCCTCTTGCTTTTGGCCCATGTTACAATAGAGGAGCACGAAGCAACCCTTTGGTATCCCATTCCTCTTCGCCTCTTACTTGGATGACATTCAGAGAGGAAGAGGGAAGAGCATCAAAGCAATCCCAACCCATGTTAACAAGGTTGTGCAGACGCTCCATGATATATCTATAGGACTTTAGGAAGATAGAGCCCTCATTTCCCTTCTTCATCTTCTGAGATAGTAGGTTGATATGTTAGGCTCCTCTATCCTAGTCTCCTTCTTCGTCGGTACACACTGGAGTGTTGTAACACTACTGCAAGGATGCACAACTTGCAGGCCTATGCATATCTTGATTCATTTTGGAGCCCCTGTGAGTGGAGATGCCCACGCCTGAATGAAGTGATAAGCCATAATTTTGCGTGAGAAGATGAGACGCAAGAGTATGGGAGTACGGCGATTTAGACTTCCAACTCAAAAGAACCAAGCGATCCATCTGAAGATCAACCTAAGGATTGGTCAGTTCAATCCATCCCAACTTAAGGAGTTGTGTGCTTCCTTGGGTTGATCTAACGTTATGTAGAGACATGCCAGATAGATATAAGATCTCATGTTAATCCCATGTAAGTAAAGACCTTTTCAAAAATCCAAAAATCATCCCTATCTTAGATAATGCATAAGAAATAGGATATTGATAGCAAAAATGTGTATAGTTACTATATAGAACCACTCTACATGATGGAACTCCTATATCTGACTTTACATGAACAAATATGATGGTTTTTAATTTAGATGATAATTCTTACTATATGGTTTGTTTAAATGGTATAATTAGCATGTAGATGATTAAATATGAGAAAAATACTCCTAAACCCTAATATCATGTAGAAGCTAAATATGGGCTCTGATATGGTTATTATACCAAAATATTAGGCCTTTCCTAATTAATGACTAATTAGATGCTTTTAGACTCATATTTAGATAAAGCATCTATAATTATGAAAATTGAACCAAAGCCTTATTATGACATATAGATTAGTATAAAAATATTACAGACACACGTTTTAGATCAATTAAACCTATTATTTTGATAAACCCTAATTTTGAGCTAAATACCAACAATAAGGATGAACCTTGTATTAATGACGATTAATTGTTATTAATCAGGTGATGACCAGACTACTAGATGATCAAGGATAAGATAAGAATCACCCAATCAAGGTATGTTGGTTTTATCTAAGTATATGACTAGTTTTCTTGTGTGAAATCTAAATATGATGTATTGCTTGTTCCTAATTGAGAATATTGCTTGTATTGTAATATGAATCTAGTATTGACCTCTGCCATGTCACTAAGAACATCAAATAAATGAATATTTTGTAGATGCTAAGTGTTTTATACTCTCTCTCTCTCTCTAAATATAATTCCATAACATTCTTATAGCCTTAGGTGCATAGATCACCATAGCCTAAGGGGCGGGGAGGTCCCAACATAAAAGTAAATTTGAAGTACTAAACCACTTAGTAGTACATTCCCATAAAAAGACCAACATAAATGAATAGTTTCCCTGATTTTTGCATTAAACAACATGTTCTTTTACACTTTATTTTTCTTTTCTCAAATTATTCAAATATGCAAGCATAAATATATATATCTTTCTACACATGTACACAACACCTTGTGTGTTGAGCCATTATTTCATGTATGTTTTTAGGTTCAAAGCTGAGAAAAGACAGGATCTGAGTAAGTGTATAGATTAGACCTATTGTCTAGGATCCTAGTTAGCACACATGTTCACACTGTGTGGCATTCTCCTTTTGAATATGTAATTAAAAGTTGTAATAATTCATTTTGTAATATATACATCTTGACTGTTGAGAAAAGTTTTGGTGTATTCTTATTTGGTGTGTTGTTCATGTATGTGTATAATGCTTCTACTACACACATTTTTAGAGTTGTACTCTAGGCACCTCAAGGTTTTTGGAGGGCGAAACCTAAGGATGTTACACTTGGACTTTTACATATGCCTGTCGACCTCTAGGGCCATTAATTGTCAACAAACCAACAAGTCATCCCAACTATGAAGTTGATCCTACCACATTAAGTAATCTAGGTCAAGCCAGTCCACAATTCAGTATGACTTATCAAATGATCGAGCTAAATCCATTCATCTTTCTCAACTTAGCCTGACCCAATTTAATCAAGACTAAACATAGTTCTAAACATATTTATGTGTATGATCATTCTAAAACACTCATTCTCATTAGGTTACTTTGGGTTATGCAAAATAGGGTTTCAACCTTTTTCTCTATTTCCACATTTTAATACTTGAATGTATTTCAATGTTCTCTACTAATATTCTCTAATATGTTTTGATGTGATTATCAATCAACTAATCAAGCTGAAAATTAAGCTATAGCTACAAGGTAATTGAATAACCTTGGGTCTAAGTATCACAATCAAACATTTGGTTTCAGGTCTAGCGGAGCGTGGTCTTTCTCGTGAGGACCCAAACTAATTCGTGGTCTTTTCAAACGCTTGAAAATTGTATGGTTTCAACATCAAAAACTTCCCTGACGTCAACAAAAGTTGGTGTGCATTTTTAGACGACTATGATTTTTGGAAAATCTAAACCCTCATCGTCATCAGGATACAAACTAGAGCAACACCTGACTAGGTCGTTAACCGGCATCTCGATTAAAAAAAAGCTCACCAACGTAGAAGCTCTAGTGGTGTCACCATTCTATAGACTTTGATGCATGAAGGACTCACAAGAGAGATGAACTTGCCTCCAACCTAGTTTTCTCCTTTGCCTTTTATTGACATCGTCACGTTAGCAACAAGAAATTTGTTTTTCGAGGAGGCATCTAATGGCGCCAATGGGATATGATATATGTCACAGAAAAAATCTTTAAGTCGTTAAAATTATTTTTTCAATAAGTTATTGAAGACGCAAGCAGCTATCAAAAATTAATGAAGGCACTAGCGTTTGACAATAGCATTCAGACTTAACCTCCTTTCCATGTAACTCTCAAAAAAACCTCCTTTCCATGTAAGTAGCTTGATAAATGATATGATTGTTTAACGGATGAGATATAAATATGTTAAACAGCCATCTTTCCATGTTAGTAGCTTCACAAAGAGAGTTAATGAAAGTTGGATGGATAAGACGCATGAAAATAGTACCAAAGAGGCACTAAAAACAATTATCTGATGCAATCTTCGCCTTAGATATTGAATATACCGTAGCAGTTAGCCATCCAGAGTCAGTCATCACAATAATTTAACACGGTGAATAATTATGCATATGAAACTGCTGGCTGCTACTGAAAAATAAACATGCAGCAACGTGGTGGTACATCTGATATTTTAGGTCATTTTTTACCGGAGTTGTCCATGACTCTTCGTGAACTTCCACCGCCACGAGTCCACCGCCACTCGTCCAATATAGAATGTAATTGTCTTGCAATGTTTTAGCTAAGACTCAGATTAATCATGCCACACATAAAGTAGGAGTTCGTTTTACTTCGTCTCAGCTAGATTTGTGCTCATAATATGAATCAACTTTTTGAGAGGTTTTGAAATACAGAGAAGGAATGCAGGATGTGGTGCAGTTGAAGTTCATTGTGTTTATTTTTACACAAAATTAAATTAGCAGTTAGCTTTGTTTGAAGGAGCACTTCGCAACAATTCATCATGACGACATCACTGCTTTACTACCTATTCCGTACCAAACATCAACACAGAAGACAAATGACCAAAAGTAGTTGAATTGGTTATGCCGAAGCTACCAGCTTGGAAAGTATTTAATGTCTAGATAAATCAAATAGTAGGAAAGTTGGAGTCAAACTACATCGAGGCATTACTCACTTGACTTCTTTACATTTAGTCATGGAATGCGAAGTGAGGATTACGATGAATGCTAACACTAACGTACCATTATAAACAAATATAATATGAAGATAAGGCAGCTTTCAGTTTTCCAAATGGGAACTCATAAGCGTAGATGGAAGTGTCGCAAACAGAGAGTTGAAGAGGCTCACACAAATCGGGCACATAGAATAGGAAGAGCTTGTCAAGCCATGAACGTATTCAGGTGCTTACAAACACAATTGCACATTCATTTTTACAAGTAAAGTAAAATTCAACAATGCATGCAAACGAAGCCTACTTTTCAGTTTTCCCCACTATCCTCTTCATGTCACACATGTGACTTAACCTTGAATCCTCTTCGTGTAACACATGTGACTTAACCTTGTTGTCCTCTTTCACCTTTTCATGTTACTACCAACCCACCGATCTCCAACTCATAACAAGGTTTAGCAGTCCATTCTTTCGTTTAAACTCACGCCAAGGTGTTGAGCATCGTAGCCCGTTCGTGTCCCCTTGAAATAACCCATTGATGCTGGCATCCACTTGTTCAACTGAGTACCTGACATACTTTTCAACTTTCTTCCGTCCAAGAACTTGATTCAGATTTTCAAGGAAGCTCTGATATGCCGGAACAACCATGAACTTCACAGCAAAAGTCTTCATTTCCTCCCTTAAATCCTCATCAATGACGACCCAACCACTTTGCACTTGGCAAATATCCTCAAACAGTGTATTGAATTGTTGAAGCTTCTTTCGCCAAGACCTGGTGGAGTAGGGAGTAATGCTCCCACTATGTTCTTCATCTCGTAGGATGCTGACAAGTTTACTCCATGTGTCTCTTTGATAGCAGTCATTCCATTGTTGCACTCTTTTGTAAATTTGCTGGATCCAGTCTTCCCCTAATAGATTTGCTAACTCGTTGTCCTTCACCTTCTTAAGTATGTACTGCCCATTGTTAATCAAGAACACATACCCCAGCGATGGATTATCATACTCCTTCGATTTTTCTTGAAGATTAGTAAATAATATATCCATGATATGAACTATCTTCATCCTGAAAGTGAAAGATGTGGCAGGAGCCCCGGCTTCTGGACAACTATTCATTAGCTCCTGTCCCATGATTTCTTCAAGTGTCGACCAAGACAAAGTGCCCTTGAGCAATACGTCTAGTGCACATTTAGTAATCTTGTGCACATCACCTTGGTTACCTACTACAGAAAGACGAAATTTATCACTGGGGCACTTGATTTCTAGAATGATATTTTCCAATTCTAAGAATTTGCTTTGGACATTCATAACCAACCTTGCTAGTACACACTTGGATCTATCTTGAATGAAGGATGAAAATTGTCCTGAGAACATCAAGTTGATCTTTGGTGTCAAATCACGAAGTGTTTCATAAATGCCAATGGCCAAGTCCAAGTGCTCTATTGCTTTGATTAGAACGGCCATTGTGTCTGCAAATTCCAACAACTGTATTGCCATGTCATAACACACGAGATTAAAGGCATTGTCCGCCACAGAATTGGAATAACAAAAGATGTTGCAACACAAATGGTGCTCCCTAGGAAATAATGCACTGAAGGAAATCCACATCAAATCAACCCACTTTACAATTTCTTCCTTAAGTTCAACCCACGACTTCGTGTATATTTCAGGGACACTCCATCTATGGAATCCTAACCTGTCAATGGTACCCTGCATAAAGTGAAGGCGAGACAATCTGTAAACATCTACACATGCTTCTCCATATGGGGACCCTGCTGACACCATTCGCCTAGATATATCAACAAGGTCAGGAAGAGAATTTACAGTAACACTAGAGTCTTGAATCGAACTCCCATCTTCAGTGCATCCTTCTCCATACAAGGTGGAACCCACATCAGACACCATCAAACCTTCTTGACTCTGGTAAAGTAACGCCTTGAACTCGACTTCAAGACGTAGCATAGAATCACGTAGTATGTTATTCACTTGGTCCATGAAGCGTTTGTCAACGCCCTGATCTTGGAACCTATTCTTTATTGCTATTAGTTCATCAACGGCTCTGATGAAATCTGTGGAATAACAACCTGGCCAGATGGGGATACTGGAGGAGGTATAATAGAAGATGCTGGATTCGAGCCTGCGAAGAGTTTCCTTTTCGACAATAAAAGATGGAGATGCAACAGAGTAGGCTGTGTCACTTCTGACCAAGGCCATGGTGTCTGTGCATTCAGTAGTACACGATCCAATGCTAGACGAGTGATAAGATAGTCCATTGGCACCATTGAGGCTAGCCAACTCTAAACTTGTAAAACTGGATCCGCCTGTCGTGCTGCCACTCAAGGTTGATGACGTTAATGATAGGTCATGGAGATTGAGCATGACACTAGTGTAATTAGATTCTTGCATCCTCTCTTGAGACAACTTATTACGCTTACGAGCATTATTGCACTCTTCTAGTTGTACTTGGTTGTCTTCACTTGTTGGAGATCTCTGATTTCCTGGGCCTTGAAAGATTGATCTCTCGGCATCCTTGAATATTCTCTTAATACTCTTCTCCAGCCTTGCATACACACTAGCAAATTCAGATGGTACAGATGAAGAGGCATTGCTATGAAACAATGAATCTATTGTTGGTGCTACATCACGCAGTGTTTCATACACATGGGCCATGGGTTCTAGTTGGCCTAGTGTATTTCCTTGCCCAGCCAAAACATTGGCAAAGTCCAAATATGGAATCATGACCGGACTGGCCACGTGGTCAAAGGCAACATCTGATACAAGGGTAAGATTTAAGAAAATACAATCACAAAGCCGATGTTCATAAGGCAGTGATACGTTGAAGATGAAGTCCATTGACTCAACCCATCGAGGAACTTCCTTCTCAAGTTCTGACAATGATTTCCCTTGGATCTCCTCCAAGCTCCACTGGCAAAGACCCATTTTTTGCATAGTCTCATTAACGTAGGCAAGGCGTGAGACAGCATAAGTGACAGAACATAGATCGCCATAACCCGCAGCTGCCATTCGCTTAGCAATTTGATGGAGTTGGGGTAGAAACTTACCCGTAATGTCAGTAGAAGTTGTCGATGGTGGGATCCGCATGGCATCATCATCATTCTGGCTTGCAACGCTTATTGCAGATACCTCCTTTTCGAGTGTGCCTTTGGCACGCTCCATCATGGACCTAAATTCATCTTGTAGGCACATCATGGACTTGCGAACAAGATCATCTGCGTGATGGAGGAGGCTAAGGGCATGACTTTGGAGGCCATTCCTTGTTGAAATTAGACCATCAATGGTTTCAAGGAAAGCCTTGGACTCACTGCAGCCTTGGCCCATCAAGTTGAGAGAAGGTATAAACCGGACAATATCACGCTCAAGCTTATAGAGAGCCACCTTGTCTTGCGCAAAGAAGGTCGCCACATGAGAATGGCTTTGGATGGTAGCCATGAATATGATGGTGCTTAACTATTTGGTGTGAGACAGAATTATCTGGGCGAGCAACAACTCTTGCTTGCTGCCACCACGATCCTCTCTCTCCCTTTACATATTTGAGTCCTTGGCTTCTTGAATCTTGAGTTACAGGAAGAGAGTAACTAGAATGGCGATGGAAGGTTGTGAACAGAGTAAGGATAGCGACTGAAAGGGAAAGGAAAAATAAGATACTTAACAACAGTAACTCTCATAGAAGTTCAAACGTCTCCACCTAATTAGCATGATGATTGTTTGCAGCAGTTGAAGTGTTAGATTCTACAGCTTTCTAAAAAAGTAGAACTGGTTTTTCTCTCTTAGCAGAATCATAATTAATATTTCAGGTCAAACATCAAATACATGTATCCTTGTAAAATTTAGGCAGCACATCTAGGGCACTTTGTTTGTAAAACTCGACAATGTTGTGTTGTTTTCTAATATAGATTAATTCAATGTCAATTATTCTTGCATCATTCAGAGCAAAATAAAATATTTTTTGTATTAGTGATTTTATAGAACTTTACTAAGATTTGTCCAGACTATCTTATTTATAAGGAACTCTTTTATGTTGTTTTCTTATATAAAGGCTGAAGTTGAGGTCCCTTGCTTTGGCGTCTTTTATGGTTTAGAATAAATCTGATTTTGACTTTTTCAATCCTATCAGCATAAATTGATTTGTTAATTGTGTCTCTAGTACATGACGTTCTTGTCCTAGCATCCTTCAGATTTTTTCTGACAGAACAACTAGATAGTTTCTAAAAGGCAATTAAAACTCAAGGCCATATCAACCATAAGTTTCGATTCTCTGGCATGTATCTTACACATAATTTGATTTAAATAGAGGGATGACTCTTCTGCTTATGTGTGCTGGCTGTGGTTTTTCTAGCATGCTCCAAATTAAACCATAAGTGTTGCTTCAGGCTTATATGATACTGAAATTAACTAACAATTGACCAGGCGTTTTTTCGGGTTTGCATTAACTTTAAAAAGGGCAGGTTTGGGCAATTGGGACAGAGACTCTTTACCGGACCAAGGATATTGTCATGTTGTTTGAATGCTAACATCAAGCTAGGTTTTCTTACCAACATTAAAGTAGCAATATTTGTCCTCGAGAAGCAATATTGCCTGTTTCAGGAACCTGCCCACCGCTTCGACCGGCTTCCAATGGGTTTCTTCCTCGCTCAATGCATATACCCCCTGATATTCATTGGATGGTTGCCACCGAGGCCGAGCAAAAGACGAATGCATTAATTCGGCGGCAACGGTAGTTGGCTCGAGCTCCTCCGTGGAAAAGTGACAGTCGTAGCTGGACAAAATTCGAGTCAAGTCGTTCATCATGGTGTGTGTCCGTCTAATGCCTACCTGCCAAGCCACCGTGACGAACTTGCCCTTGTTCTCTCGTCCGCCGGTGCCGTCGTTGATCTGGCTGAAATACCTTAGCGATAGCAGGTTTAGCTTGTGAGTAGTGGTAGGGGTGTAAGCCCCTGTTTGACTTGGGACAAGGATTTTTAGTCAGGAATTAGATAGCCGGGGTTAGTCTGGCTGATTCTGTTCGGCAATAAATATGGTTCTAGTTGTCTGGACAACATATATACAGGAGCGGACGGGAGCGGCTGTTCTCGGGCGATTCGCAAGGCGACTAGGGCACGAGTTCCCCAGCTCGGGGGAGGGGGCTTCTGGCGGCGGCTAGCGCCACCCCGCTCCCCCAGGGCCTCTTCCGAGCCCGATCTTCGTGGACTGCTCTTCGCTTGGTGGTTGCCCTTCACCCTTGCCACCCGCGTTTCTCTTCGGCGGCAGCGCTAGCGCCGTGCGCTGTGCCCTGGCGGCGACGGGGCTTCTGTGGCCCTTGCCACAGCCCTGTTTTGGAGCTCCAGGCCGTTGTGAAGAGGAAGGGTTCTGGTGTGGTGGGCGTCCTCCCGGCTTGAGGGATCGACAAGTTTGGGGTCTTTTTGTAGGTCTCGTGTATAGCTGTTTTTTGGTGTCTGATTGCTCCTTTTGATTTAGGTTTGTCGTTCAAGGGACGTGCCTTGGGTTCCTGCTTGGGTGGTCGGTGGGATCGGGCTCCCACGAAGCAGAGGAGGAGAAAGTTAGGTTTTGGGCTTCCGTCTTCCACCCATGTTCGCCCCAGTAGTGGTCGAAAGTGGTGGTGGAGTCTCCTGATTGCTGGTGCTCGTCGTTAGTAGTGTTTTTTCTCGTCCTTTTTTTGTGGGACGTTGTGTTGTTAGGTAGGTATTCTTGCCTTGGTGTGGTTTGTTTCCTTTCATGTTAGGTCTTCTTTTATTTCTTTCTTTGTTATATGGCAGCAAGTGCGAAGGTGATCACTTCTTCGGTCACTGGTTTGGAGCATATACTTTATATCAGATATAATCTCAGGTTGAAGGAATCTCTCATAAAAAAACTGTTTTGGTCAGCACGATATAGAAGAGAGATCAATACATTATTGTTCTTATCATGTTCCGATATGAGTTTCTGGTTATTGTATCTGCTCTTTACTTTTTTGTGTGTAGATGCCGTATGGCTTTAATATAATGAATGTTGTGTCTTTAAAAAAAAAAGTTGTCTGGACAACATTCAGTCTCATTCCGTTTGCCAAATTGATCAGAATTTGGTCAGCGAAGTATGATTTTATTTGAAAACCTAATTAAGATCTCATTTATTTCCGATCTGCTTGAAATATGGAATTATATTGGTAATATAATATATAATCCAACTGCTATTGATGTTATATTTCAGTGCAGTATATACGCGCACGCGCGCACGCACACACAGATATATATATATATATATATATATATATATATATATATATATATATATATATATATGTATATATATACATATATATATATGGCCCATCTTTATTGCTCGCGCGGGTAGCTACCCGCCCACCCTTCCGAATACTTTTTTTTCAATTTTTTTTCCGCAATTGTAGAGGACTATTTTGTCTAGCTCTCCAAAAAAATTTAGTCAAAAATAATATCATTTGCCCCTCCAAAATCAAAAAACCCGTCCTTATATATATCTGCTGTATATTTTGTATAGAGTTACTTTTTTTGCCAGTAGAGTTTTTTTTTGATACCATAGTTACTTTTTTTACAGCAGAGTTACTTTCTTAGCCAGGAGAGTTACTTTTTGCCTGCCGGGTAGTGAAAATCCAGGCTACCCGCGCGGGCAATGAATGAACACCCATATATATATATATATGTATATAGATATATATACATATATATATGTGTATATAGATATATATATACACATATATATGTATAGATATATATACACATATTTATATATGTATACATATATACACACATATATATATGTATACATATATATGTATATATATACATATATATATATATATGTATATATATATGCTATTTATTTGTTACCCGGCGGGTAACATTGTGCAAGTTACCCGTCAAGTGACGCGGTGGCAACTTTTTGTTAATAATTCGAAGTTGCCTTTGTGCGGCGCCGGACCAGCCCCCCACACGCCTGGCTCTCTGATGCTACACCTCCACGGCGTTCGCCTCAGCAGTAGCAGCAGCAGCACCGACACAGGAGGCAGTGCAGTAGCGGTCGCACGTCTCCGGTTTCCTCGCCGATTACTCCCTCCCACTCCATCCTCCATCTCCGGACCCGGACGACATCTGGGCCGGACTCCGCCGCGACGCCGAGGAAGATGCGGAATCCGAACCCATCCTCGCTGCATTTTACCGCACCTCAGTACACTCCCACTATTCCCTCGACTCCTCCCTCGCATCCCTCCTTGCCTCAAAACTCACCTCAACGACCTCCGACATCCTGTCCTACACACTCACGGGTGTATTCCTCTCCTCATTCTCCGCCGACCCGACCACACTCAACGCAATCCGCACCGACCTCCACACCGCACGGGACCGGTACCCAGTGTGTCTCCGAATGGTCCACTGCTTCCTCTACTACAAAGGCTTCCATGCCCTCACGACAGACAGGGCCGCGCACGCCTTACGGCGGTCTGACCGCCGCTCGCTGGCCATGTTCCTCCAATCACGGTCTTCTGAAATCTTTTCCGTCGACATCCACCCGGGCGCCCAATTCGGGTCAGGGATATTACTTGACCACGCCACCGGGGTCGTGATCGGTGAGACGGCCGTCGTTGGGAACGACGTGTCGCTGCTACACGACGTCACACTCAGTGGGACGAGGAAGGAGGTTGGGGATAAGCACCCGAAGATTGGGGATGGGGTGCTTGTTGGTGCTGGGACGCAGATACTCGGGTGTGTCAA
>OY856411.1:329791838-330111838 GCA_963693085.1 Alisma plantago-aquatica
CACCAGTCATCATGCTATCGCAAGATAATAATATTTTTCACAATATCACAGGGTATCAACCCTTATCAACATAAGAGGATTTCACCTCATTCAGGGCTCAACCACGCCCAAAGGTCCTTAAGACCATCATATTATTCCCTGCAAGATCATCATTATCTTTGCATGCCTTATAACAAGGCTCAACAACATCAATTATATATAATACACCAGATCAGTACAATATTGCATTTATGAACTAGGTGGTATTCATAAACAATCATAGTAGGGTTATATTAACATTAAGAACATTCATTTATTACATCAACATGCAAGGAATCTAGATATGATTAACTCTCATCATATTCATTATACACATGTTTAGCATAAGAAAGTATCAACCATGTAACTATAATAACCACCAATTAACATATCAAGGTTATGATCATAGTAAGGAGGTTATTCTACCATCATTCCATCATATAAGAATGTTAAACATGAATACTCGTCTTTATCTAATTGCATTAGAGTTAGGTTCAACATGATAAATTATATCAATGTTACTAACCGGCACTCATACCCAAACCCTAACTCACAGCATCCCCATTGGATCATGGATGCATAAGGTGAAGCATCACCTTCACATTCCATCCTATTCCCAAGTATGAACCCACACATAAATCAAGGTGTGATAATCAGGTTATGGCATACTAGGGTTTCAACAATAATAACAAAGTCTCCATGATTGTATTAGTCATCCAATGACTATTAATACCCAATTACCATCATTTAGTTATATTAAAGCTAGGTATAACAAGCTATACCTAATTAGGGTTACTTATCAACACAATATGGTTATCATCCCTTGATAAACAACACAAAATGTTCCATTGAGAGTAGGGTAAAACCCACAATCGACTGTTCAGGTAGAATAAGCCATCCATTGCCAACAAGTAAAATCCTTAAGTTGATCATATAAAGGACATCATCTAAATCTCATTATTAGGACCAACATATTACATTATCCATAATTCTACTTTATTGGAGGAATAAACATTATATCTTGACCATTGGGTCAAGTTCATATATTAAAATCATCAATTACAGTATATGTTCGACCATTGCATCAAGACCTAAGAAACCAGTGGTCTAAGGATTAATGAATGCTAAAACTATATGATTAACTCACCATAAATTGTAGAGACCTGATCCACCCTCATTAGTGATCATTAAATCACTATAGGTTGTTAGATCATCACTATATTCCTTAATCAGCATCAAATATCAAACTAATGTCAACATTGATTTATAACATCAGTAGGGTATTTAATGGTTGATCATTAAACTTCTAATTAGTCCAAAACCTGACCTAAGGGGGTGAACATAGGTTGTCAAAACAACCTGATCCAAGTCATATTATACATTAGTGCTAACACACACATGATCACATGTTCATATATAACTGAAATCAGAACATGGAACATTATAAAAATTGAAATCTAAGTCAAGCATAGCTTTTTAGTGCATGAATCATCATTTGCAAGTAAGAACATGATCTAGAAAGATTATGGTAAGCAATAAATGTGGAGCAAGTTATAGAACTTGCTTCTAATGAGAAGATGAAACCACACACAAAAGAAATCCAAGAATAAGCTATGAATTCGTCCATCTAGCACATTTCTTCATCAATTGAGCAAATCCTAAACATAAGGAGTAAGAAAGGTAGGGTTTTAGAGCTTTAGAGCAAATTCTACTATGGAACATTTTTCTGGTTTTGCACTGATGATTTCGACTTTTAATTGAGTAAACTAGGTTCGATCGATCGTATAATTTCACTAAATCCCATCGCACATATCAGTCAACTAACTAGTGTCGAGCAGACGTTAATAATTTAAACGTGCAAATTAGGAGTCGAGCAGTGTCGGCACTACCCGACACCCGGGTAAACACCGACATCTGTGAATAACACTGCTTTTAACCAAAACGTCCGATTATTCGAGTTAAATCGTGCGAATGGGAGTGAGATTCTACTCACCGCCATTCAAAACGTCTGAATTCGTCTGGAAATGTGTCCAGATCCTATTTCCGGGCTTACGTGGGGTTGTCTTCAACCTCTGGAATAGCTCCGGATCAGGACCCATTGTGATCGAACAGTACATTCCTCACACGTACAGGTTGAATGGGGAGCTGGACCAGCTACTAGCTGTAGCTATTGGCTGTGAATTCAAGCTCTAGGCTCTTGGCCGAGCTCAAGGGCTTCGAATCGCTGCTCCTCGCGCCTTAGGTGGCACAAAGACATGGCAGCAGCTGCTCCTGCTCGGACTAGTTGGGGGGTTGCCCCTAGCTTCTTGGCATCACGGTTAGGGTTAGGATGAAGGGGAGGACGGAGGTGTCGTCATGGGGGTTTGAGGGTGCTGCGGAGCTGCCCCTCATCTTCCCTTAGATGTTGGCTGCGCGCTGCAGGTTGGGGGGGGGGCACAGCAGATCAAGCTACAGGTTGGGGTGCCATAGATGCGGGGTAGAGGAGGAGGAAGATGTAGGAAGGAAGGAGGAGGAAGGGTTGTTGGTCGGAGCTCTCTCTCTCTCTCTCTCTCTGAAGCCCTAGGTCACGTCGCCCCTTTTTCTCCTGGGCTGGCCGATTGAGTTAGCAGTTGAGCGCCGCTTTCAAGTGGTGCTCTGTCAATCGGGCATCGTTTCCCTTTGGGGAAGAAAGGAGATAAGGGAAATGGAAAAAGGAAAAAGATTATAAAGCAAAAACTTGGAAAATTACAACTTCGACCCTGGAAACTGAAAATGTCACAACTTTCTCCTCGTAGGTCTAAATCAAACGATTCTTTTTGAAAAATTTCAAACGCGAGATCTACTACAATCTCAAAGTAAGAAAGCATGCTAATTAGACTATAACACCAGATCAAAGCATTAATTGCATCAGTGAGTTCTTAATTCAACTTAATCTACTTAATAATGTACTAAGCATTAAATTATGGTAATTAAGCTTGTTCAACTCATTAAATAAGTTTCGGGGCCTTACAAGGGGACCGCCTGGTGGACCCAACCAACCGTCTGGAAGTTGTCTAAACACTGGTTGGATAGGAGGCTAGATGGCCATCCCTGAGGACCAATCGACTGGCCAAGAGGCAAGACAACCAGTTCAAGGGTTGAACTGATCTACCTAGTTTGTCAAGCACAGATCTACACCAATAGTAGGTTTATACATATGATGTAGGTGGTAGTAATTCCTTGACCTAGGTGGTAGAAATTCATTGTGGTACTAATTCCTTGACCTAGGTGATAGTAATTCCTTGTGGCTCAAAGGAATTATAGTAGACATGGCCATAACCATCGCCTTTTGTTTTATATTGCATGTTTACATTGTGGGATATAGCATGTATATGATACGTACTACGTATGTGGTGATTGGATACGGTATATGCATATATATATATATATATATATATATATATATATATATATATATATATATATATATATATATATATATATATATATATATATATATATATATATATAAGTCTAAGATGATTTCCATTAGCAACACACATGAAAAGCTTGTTTGACTAAGAGTAATTATGCCCTCTCATGGTGAGTTTTCTACCTCATGGAAGCGTGATGGTAGATATGTAGGTTTTGCGTTCGCAGCGTGCATATCTAATATGTTGGCTATTGGGTTGGGCTTAACTGGTGATTCTTAGAGAGTCTAACCCCAGAAACTTGCAGATGATCATGGCAAGGAGTTATTGATATCAGCTATCAAGAATTGCATGTGATGCAATTGGCAAGTTTCCTACCTTAGTGGTTGATAATTTATTGCGGCGTTGGTCGGGTGATAATCGGATCATTTTGGATATTTCTCATCAGAAAATTGGTTGATGTAGTTTTCCAAATTGATACTTGAGAGTTATCAATTTTAAAAAACATAATGAGAATGATAGCCAAATAAAGACCTAATTAATATCACCAAAATCTTAATCAAATCAAATCAATATGAGTTTTGACAAAGTTACAAATTCTTTTGTAGAGTCAAATGGCAACCAACAACAATCACTTTTCTTTGTGATCGTTCCTTGAGAAGGAAAAACCAAATGGGAACAACTTTCCCGAATGGTTCAGGATGTTGAGAATCGTTCTCACACAGGAGTGCAAGCTCTATGTCCTGGAGATGCCAGAACCAGATGAACCCCTTCTGACTACACCTAGGGCTGACAGGGATGCTTACAAGAAGCATACTGAAGATGTCATGGATGGAAAGTTTCTAATGATATGTCCCATGAACTATGAGTTGCAAAGGCAGCATGAGAACACATATGTGATTGAGATGGTCACACATCTCAAGAACATGTTCCTAGATCAGGCAAAACAAGAGAGATATGATGTTTCCAAGGCACTATTCAAATGAAACATGGCAGAACGAGATCTAGTAGGTCCTCATGTACTCAAGCTTATTGGGTATGTGGAGAACCTAGCTAGATCAGGATTCCCCTTCGGTCAAGAGTTGGCCAATGTTGTGCTTCAGTACCTGTCAGAATCATGCAATCAGCGTGTCATGAACTACAACATGAACAACTTTGACAAATCATTGACAGAGTTGTTGGGCATGTTGAGAACAACTAAGGGACTTATAAAGAAAGACAAACCCAAGTCTATGATGGTGATCAGCAAGACAAAGGGGAAGTCTAAAGGCAAAGGAAAAGCTAAGAAGAGTTCTAAAGCTAGCTAGAATCCCAAGTCTTCAGATCTCAAAGCAAAGGGAGGAGTAAATAAAAGACTCAATTGTCACCATTGTCACCAAGGTGGACATTGGAAAATACATTTCCCACTGTGGTTAGAGGAATTCAAGAATAAGAAGGAAGGCATTAAGGCCTCCACTTCAGGTATAAACATTATAAGATAAATTTGATTACTTCTTCATTTTGGTATGTGATACCAAACAAAGATGTCACATACTTGATGTGTAGGATCTGACAAAAAGTAAAGGCCCTAATGAAAGGACAAAGATGGACAAGGTGGAGCAAGAGTTGCAGAAGCTTTAGTTTATGTTTAAATTTATCTTAGCCCAATGGGCATATAATAGAGTTAGTTGAACTGCTATTTCATTATGCCTACAAATAGAAACATTTACTTTAAAGCATATTGTATAACAAGGATGATAAATCAATAAAGTGAGATATTAGTGTTTCTATTTGAAGGATATGATCTTGAATGGAAATGTCTAAAATATTTAATGATCTTTGCTTTGGAAGAATCTTGGATAATTTTTTAAATGTTAATACCAAAGGATTATAATTGATAACTCAAGACTACCATTAGCAATAGTCACATTGGACGTACATATAGAAATGTGTGTCTAGAATACATATTGATGTTAATATAGATTTCATTGCTTATCGATACTAAGGAAACCTACAAAGCCTTATTTATGCACAATATGACAAGACATCCTTCACAAGATGTAGTGGGAGGATAAGGTTTCCACTATACCCCATACATGTGATGCATGAAGATCTTATGGAATGAATACTAGAGATAAATGCTTATACCTCATTTCATTTATTGATAATATGATGATATGTACTCAGTAAATAGAAACATAAATCTCTTGAAATGTTCAATGACATTATAAATGAAGTATGACTATGTGGAAAGTATTAAGAAACTTTTATGAGATCAAATGTTGAAATACTTTTACATCAATACCTTGAGAACCTTCAAAGAAAGAATTGTGATAATGTATCACAAGTCAAACACATATGAACATGATGATGTGTCAGAATGAAGGAATTATACCATGATGTGTTAGGATATAACAATGAATTAATATAATCTTCTCGTATCCTAACAATTATATACTTATCATGAAATCATGTACCATCTGAATGGCTTATAAGACAACATATATGATATGATTTGGGAATGTCCCAATATGTATAAAGGATTAAAACCTACAATGAGAAAGTAGTTTCTTATCCATAAACCACGACTACTGAATATTACTATTAATCCCATTCCAATAACAAATTGTTTTGTTGATAGGATAACTAAGTTCCTAAAGAAAACTCAAAATGTTCGAGGTCAACAAAAGGGTACAATGAGAACTAAGAGAATCACAAGTTGTTGAATCTTAGGTTCATCAAGTAACATAGAACAAAATAGTTCTAGTAGAATACATCTAAAATTGAAGGATTGAGAATCCAACAATTCAGATATGTTGGTCATAATAGGATGAGTCAACCAATCAACTAGAAGCTATTAAGTACCATAATCTGAGTAGTGGTTCAAGGCCATTATGGAGTCCATGTAAGCTAATAAGGTAGGACCTTGATAGTGCCACCTAAAAGGGTAATACCTAAAGGGTTCAATAGGGTCTACTGGAAAATACCTACATGGATAACATAAAAGGAAATTTTGGTTGAATAAGTTTTTCAAAATAGTTCAAGTTGTTGAACACGATATAATTCCTTTACCAATTGTCAATCTAGTTGTTGTAGCTAAAATAAACTAAGAGATTTATCATATGAAGATAAAAACCAGATTCCTTAAAGGGAACACATCAAAGGATGTGTAGGTGACACAACCTAAAAGGCTTTTATAACTTCAAGTATGCAAATAAAGTTTATAAACTACAAAGTTAAATCCAGGTTTGAAACAAACATCTCATAGGAGGGATCTTTTGACTTGACAAGATAATCAAAGAGTTTGACTTGAATCAAGATAAAACGTGAAATATGTGATTACAAAGGATTTAGTGGGAGCATATATGAATATTCCACATATGATGGGGAATAACATCTCAATATTGTGAATATTGAGAAATGGCATGAAAAAAGCTCCAACAATGAAGGATTAGGTGAAACATCTTATGAGATAAGGATCAAGACCTATAAGATAGTTCTTGGATGGTTCACAATATAAGTTTGAGAAAATACATTAGCAACATGTTGATGGAGTTCAACGCAGAAGGATTTAATGTGAGAGAATCTAGATTAGTCTCTCATGAACCATATGTTCCAATTCTAGTGAGGAATGGAAATGACATGATTAAGATGACATAGGTTGTATTAGTGGATCAATCATGAAATCTATAAATGTACTTATCCCATATAATCTCGTATGTAATGGACATGACGATGATATTAAATTCCAGTAATGGTTATTGGAAAATCATTAAGGATATCCAGTAGCAACTGAGAAGTACTGAAGGATAAATTGCTAGAAATTAAAGATACCAATAAAGGAAGAGTTGGGTGTAAAGGGTTAAATCAATGCAAGCTTCCATAATGACAAAAGTGATCCCAAATTAAAATATGTTAGATTTAAAAGGAGAGATGTTGTTAATTGGAAGGGTTGGGAACTAATAGCCATTAACTCTATTCTACAATAGCAGCCAAGTGTACTTGTAATATGAACACGGAGTGCTACTGTATGGATCTAAAAGTTCATATGATGAACTTATACATGTTCCAACCATTGATGACTCAGTAGAAATACTCTAACAACAATGGAGCTAATTTTTAGGCAAGGAATATCAGATACCATATTACGGAAGTTTCATCTCACAGTGAAGAGATAAGGAAACACGCAATATGCATATTGACTAATAGCAAAGTGTTGCTAACCCACTAGATTAGCACTTGCACAGTAGAAACATGGTGGACATGTTTAGATCACTAAGAATGAGATTCATGGGTGATTGGCTCTAAGTTCAAGTGGGAGTCTGTTGGTAAGGTATGCCCATAGAGACAATCATGTGATGATTGACATGGCATATACCATAAACGATTTGATTAATACTCATAAAGGCAAGCTTTCCATTCATTTTTTTTCGTTCAGTTATGAGATAATGAAGAAATAGTGTGAATGTCTAAAGGATGGCAATACTCAATGACGTATGTCTTCAAGTACGTGACTTAGAGAATGAGATCATATGAATGCTAAGAGTATGTACATTCTTATTATGTCTCTAGTTTGTTGTACCATGGAAGGTACATAGAGACCAATAACACATAAGACTGGAGTGTGGGTTGGTTAATGATTGAATCTCATTAGTCATGATATGGCATATCAAACTAAGCACATAGATACATGTTAGGGAACAGTGTATTGGATAGACCCACCATGAGAGTGACACATGAAAACCATTATTGGTAGTCATAGTCATCTCTCATAGTGAAGGAGGTGATTGTGATTCTTAGACCTGAAATCACTACACTCATCACATGCAGTTGGGTGTACTTTGACATCATCAAACGTAATCCTAAAATACGGGTTGCCATAAAGGTGATGATTGGGTAGCTTTGAAACATGGGGGCTGACTGTGAGTGATATATATGGGATTTGCCCCTCCTACTGGACATTGATATCCTAGCCACGTGATAAGTGAGATTGAGAAGCACATGCGCAAGCACATGTGAATCAATATATGATATTGAGGTCACAATTTCTCAGACAGTCTACTCTTGGTTCAAGGAACATGGGTTGAACATTGAGAGGATGACAATTACATTCCTTGAGTTCACTCCTGATATCGTAGAGGAATGAATTATACAAATACTATAACACCTTACATAGATTGTAGGCTGAAGTTTTTCTCCAACTTTCAATTAACTTGTGTAGCACTAGTGTGCAACTAGATGCCGCTCTCTACTTGTGATGTCATAAGTTAGTTATGAACATTCACTGCCAACGTGATATGGGACCTATAGGGTCGCACAGATACGAACTTATCTAGAAGAGTAGTTTAATTTTGAATGATGATTGGATTGATTACTAAAGTGTTTGGGTACTCAATTCATGTAATACATCAGCTGACTGCACTTCCAGTCGATCGTTTCACAAGGTGAGATGATCGTTTGGAGTGCCAAACAATCGGCTCAAATGTTGAGATGGTCGTTTGGAGTGTCAGGCTGATTGGAACTGAATTGGCTAAAGTTTGTAGGAATAAGGCACCAATCGACCGACTCATTGGGTGAACCAACCGGATTAGGTAGAGAGAGATGATCAGTTCACCTAGTGAACCGGTCAGCTTAGCTAGGCCAGTGGAAGGTTCTAGCAACTTTCCTGAATACGTGAAAAAGTTTGAACGTTTTGATTGTGCAATTCTATTGATGCAAGAAATTAATGTTTAGCATTATTGGGAATATGGGTATGTAAATTTTTGTTTCCGCTACTATATTATGTGTATTTATTTCCCTATAGTTACAATCATCGTATGATTGGCTCTCAGGGCATATCACTAACTTTTCTACCTAGGGGAATCTACAAACCCCCAATCCACTCAACCAATAAACACAGTTCTTGTGCAACACATAAGAATATGAGGGATTACCAACAACAGAAGGGATGTGACATATGTATCTTTGTAGGCCTTGAAATGGAAGCATGTCATAAAATAGTGTCTAGTGAATAATGTGTAGAAATTATGTTTTGTGATTTCATGAAATCAGGTTCACTTGGCCATAAAAGGTGGTAAGGAAAAAGTAGTGTTATGGAAGTGAGGAGGATAGCATGTCAGTATCCCTTGGTATTTGTGTGTGATTCATTGTTGCTCATGGACAAGCAACATTCAAGTTCAAACTATGTGATGAGTGCATATTTATCTATTTTTATTACATCTTTTAGATCATTACTTAGGAGTATTTTGTTGATTATTCACTAGTTTTAATGATAATCATATTAGTTTATCTTTTCTCTCTTAGATTGGAGTTTTTATTAGTTTTGACCAGTTAATGTAGGAAAACATCTCAATCATATCAATTCATTTGAGTGACCAATAATCCTCCAAAATACTCTATGATTGGAAGGTCAAGGAGGCTTCAATTTCCCATCTTTGGCCTCCCAAACTCTCCATCGAGTCAACTTACACACTTAGTCAGTTGAGTTGCCAACAAGAATTAGCTAGATTCAAAATTCCTAATCAATTGGTAACCTAGTCAACATACTGAACCTATAGTAAGAAGGCTCATATCACAAACAAACAGACTGACTCATCTCATATCGGCTAACTAACCCACCTTTGGCCCAAAGCATAAATCCACCCAATTGATCAGTTGATCAATAATTGGTCGACTAATTTGCATAAAAGACATGCCTCTACTCAATGCCAATCGACCGACTGGGGATCCCACTGATCGAATGACATCGTGGATACAATTATTGTAGTCTCCTCCATAAGCATTTTTTAGTTTTGGGGGCACATTTCCTCCCTATGAAATGAGGGGGATAGGCCACGTACAAGACATTAGATACTCGGTCATTTTAGATACCCTCTCAGGTGCACATGGCAAGGAAGGGAGAAAAGGAGCATTTGTTGATTTTTCTTTATTGTTGCTAGATCCTAGAAAGATGACTTTTTTTGTCCCTAACTGATTTTTGTTTTTATTCTATTATGTCTGAGTAAAAATTCCATACTAGGGCATGAGGAGTATTCCCATATCCCGTTCTTAATTGAATTGTATTTCACTCCATGACTCTACTAATTAGAAGTTTTTCTTTTGATTTATGTACTTGTTCTATTTTTAAATAAATTATATCCTTGGTGGGGTTGATATCATTTATCCCTACATTGCATGAACCCATAGTCTCCTAATGAGATAAACTAATTGATCTCTATGATTGATCTAACCATTTTATCTTGTTAGTTATAGTGAGACCCCAAATCCATGAGATGGAACACTAGTTGAAACTCATAACTCTTGATAAGATCCTTAATAGAGCTTACTGGATAGTCAAATAATGATCCTCAAACTCCAAAATCTTGGGTTTTAGGGAACTCTGACCCTCGTGAGATTTATGTTCCCCAAGAACACAAATACATATGGTCCTCAACTAGTTAATTAATCAAGGAGTTGAATCATTTGAAGTAAATATGTGGTTTATGGTAGTAACGCCCTGGACCCCCAATATCTCTTCATAAATTAAATGAAACCAATTTTACTTCTGCACTTGTATTTCCTACTTTATCTTTAATTATTCTCTACAAATTGGATTTTAAGTATTACTCTTAGCAATAGGTTTGAATTAAACTTTTTAAGATGTTTTTCCATGGGATAAACACTTTTCTACAATAAATTAACTTATTCACTTGCAGGTGTGTTGATTTTTTCTCTAAAGGTTAAGCTATAGGAAATAATTCTCTATAGTGAATTTGTTGTGTAAATGACATGCATCATCCATCAAGCAGCTCAATTAGACCTATATGTAGTAAGGGAAATACATCAATTACAATTAAAAGAGCTAGAAGAGTTACATATGCTAGCATATGAATATGCGCACATCTACAAAAAGTGCACAAAGATGTGGCATGAAGGTCACCTGAAGAGGAAATATTTGCATGTTAGAGACCAGGTATTGTTGTACAATTCTCATCTATGGTTATTTCTAGGAAATCTCAAGACTCAATGGACATATCTATTCATTATTAAGCATATATTCCCTCATGGAGCTATTAAAATCTAGAGAGACAATACTGGAGAGTTCATAGTTAATAGTCAATGAATCAAATGTTATTTCACTACCATTGATATGTAGGCCAACCAACCACTCACACTTCTCCCTCCAACATATCATGATTGACCTACAAGCATCGAGTCGTCGACATTAAACAAAGGCACTTCTTTAGAGGTGACTTGAGTGTTACTTCCACAACTAGTTGTTTTTACATCTTATTGCATTTTGTTAGTTAGTGCATCTCATGACAAGATCACCAGTTCTAACCATTTTTATTGTAGGTGAATGCCTTTTTCTAAAAGGAAAGAAACTACTACTCGTGGTCCAACCAGCACTATTCTTCCCCTCCATCTTAAAATTAGTGTTCTTAGGGATGAGAAAATATGTAAGTTTGTGGTGGAGGGTGGGTGGTACATATTTAACTCTCTACTCACACTTACCAATTTGTAAGTTATGATATCATCATCGCATTTCTACATTAAAATTAGCTTAGCTTTTTCAACAAAGTTTCTTCACGAGTAAATAAAGCCACTATCTAATCGGATTAGATTCAAATTTTCTATTTGTGTCAATGCATGTCATCATCATTTAACTCCCCTTACTCAAAGAAACACCTCACGATGACCAACTTTTATAACAAAAAATGGCTAGAAATAATCCCTTGTGGCCTAGGAACCCAAACATAATGTTTCCCTGGAAAGGATGATAGGTATTTGAGGAACTTAGAGGGATCAAACATATTATTCTTCTTACTAACTATTGAAACAAATTCGTAGAATCATCACCATTTCCCTTATCATGTCACTATTTGAGCATAGTGAGACTAGGAGAAAAATTTGATGCAATGAGTTGTAAATCAATTTGAATATTGATTTGACCCCCTTCTACACTTATTATTCCTTCTTCTTACCTTCCATCCATCAAAAAGAAAACAAAAAGGCATAAAAAGTGCCAAATTCCAAGTTTGGGGTGGCACATCCCCTCCCTACTCTATCTACGTATTCCATACCCCTGTCTGTGTAGTAGGAGCATACCACCAAAAATAAAATATGCCAAAGTGCACAAAATAAATAGAAGAAAAAAATTGCAATATATTTATTTGCACAAATAAATAGAGGAAAGATTTGAATCTTCCTTTCGCAACCCCTTTTCTCCATTTTCCACCTAGAGACACAAGGAACGTTTTATTTTGATATCCTTTTTACACACCCCAGTGTCAAATCATATGGATGCTTATTGTTCTATGAGATTCTCTGAACTCTCATGAAAATTCTTAGATGTGCCTGGTGTTGGGGATAGTGGTGAAGAAGTGTTTTGGAAAGAAAAATCAAAAGAAAGACATGGATAGATGTGTTATTTGATATAGGAAATGTTAGGCAACTTGTATGTATCAGGTGTTAAGGAAACAAGCATGATGTAAAGGTGAGGCAAATGCACAGGATGAAAATATTCATTTGATGAGTGTTTTAGATTTTGTGTTACTTGAGGACAAGAAACATTTAAGTTCGTGGTTATTTGATGAATGCATATTCATCTTAATTTTAGTTGCATTTTAGTACAGATTTGCATTCATTTCCATCATTTTAGCTTAGAACTAACTTGCAATTTGGTTTTCTTTACTTTATGGTAATTTGTAATGTTTTGATCCAAATTCTTGGTTTCCATAGCAGGCTTGAACCTCAATGCATGCTAGGAGTGTAGGAGTCATGGTCCCACATTTTTTTATGAAATATACAATATTTCCATTGATCTACCTTCCATGGGTTGAGGATTGCTTCAGTTGAGGCCTTCTAGGTGCAGACCCTTTAAAACATGACTATACCCCCCAGTGGGCTTACATCTACCAAACCTTCAGTTTGTGTCAATCTGTCATTTCATCAGTTTACAACACCTACCCGTCCTTCGGTTGACAACTAAAGGAAGACCAAAGGTCTCTACTAGTGGTCTCCTTCCAATGGTTGTCTGACTTCACCTTAAGATGGCTATTCTACACATGACAACTGAAGATAGATTTACACATGTCTTTTGATGGTCAACAACCAATGGTCATTCACCACTTGTCATCCAATGCTCACCATATGGAGGAAGCCCTACATGCATCTTATGCTAGATAACATGCACTACATAAACCATGCATGCATCTTATGATGTCTAACCTTCTAATGGTTCTTCTACATGTGCCTACTCATGGTTCTCCATCACAACTAAATTTTGATGGTTGTGGTGTGTCCCCTTCTGTTGTTCCACCTGACCATTCACCTACATAAGGTATTACTCAACACCATGAGAGCCCTCGTCTATTGATGAAATTATTGTATATTGTGGACCCTTTATTTTACTCATGTCACTGCTATCTCTTCACCTCCATGGCGTCCATGTGTCAACTTGAAGGCAGTTGGGAAGGGCTCCAAACTGTCACCTCCACCTATAAACAAAGAGGACGGCCAATAGAGAACGCACCCCCACCATTAACGCTATAAAGGTTCCACCTTCCCTCCAAACCATTAACCTCCAACTATCACTGACCTTCCATTAGTTGATGAATGCTAACCGAAGATGTTTCCACCTCCACCATCGCCAAAGTACTAAGGTTCTTACCTTGAAGGAGGTATATCCCACGACACCTATCTCCATTGGTTGATGACTCTAGTCTTCATCAATCATATCTCTCTCTTTACAAACTAGGTCCAACCTTAGAGAAGGAAAATGACACTTGAAGTCCACCTCTAATGAATGCCTAGGGGTAGATTTGTTGTTGTGTTGACAACCATCACTCCAAATCTCAAAGGAAAACATCCACACACCATGACTCTAATTTATCTTATATTATGATGATGACTTTCTTCCTCTCTTTTGTTGTTGTTCTTGCTACTGCTATCATGAGTGAGTACTCCTCTCTCTTGGGTGTGGAGAGTAACCCCATTATCCAATTTTTTTCTCTTTATTTCATATATTATTGTATGAATTGTTATATGTTTAGAACCAATCATCTTATGCTTGTATTCTTATCTGATCATTAGGTTTACTTCTTTATCTTGGATGTAGAGAACTTTGAACATGAGATCTAGGATATTGATTGTTTCATGTTAAACCCTTGATGAGAAATTTAGATATGTGTTTTTATAAGTGATAGATGTATGATCTCTAGGTAACCAATGGTGAACTCAGAATGATATTTGTTTGGGTTTTGTCCTAACACTAAAAGAGTATTTTCTTGATCTCTACATATATGTTTCCATGCTTAATATGATGTAATGAGACAGTGAACGATAGGTAGCGGTGGTTGACCCATTTCACCCTAGCATCCCCATTCATTGATTTGTCAACCTCTAATTCAGCCCTTTTATTAATTGCAACCTTCAAATAATCAATCAACCCAACTATTGTGTTAAATATTAATTCTTGTTTGGTTACCTTGATTTTTCGATTCTTAAATATGTTGTCCTTTGGGTTCAATCTTGAACTATGCTAGAATAATATCCACTCCACTTACGAGTAGTGATTATTGTATGTTGGTTAAGGCAAACTCTAGGGATTTTACCTCTAGTGAATTTGTCTGTGCAATACCACGCATGTCAATATGAGCGCTCTTCTTTCCTTTATTTAGATGTTATTACATAGGACCATATTTTATTTTTATTTAGGGATTTCTTTATTTTTCTTTACCCATGGTGTAGTTAGGGCATATGGTGATAATAGTGAAGCAGAGGGGATATAGATATGGCTAATAAGTTCACTTTGGAATCCTTTCATGGGGTAGAGAGGTAAGAATTGGTGAAAGAAAAATGAGTCAAAATAGGAGTAACTAGTGTGGGTTTCAACATGAGAACCCATGCATGATGATCACTCCAATAGACCTCATTAGTTAATAGCACACCACATGAGTGAGAAAATACAAAAACCACATCTATCATGATACCCAATAGACCCTAAGAATGTGTGGCTTGCTTAGATCACAATTCAACCATACATTTCATAAGAATGAAAGAGGTGATTCACATGTATAAACTAAAAAATTAAGACCATGTAGCAATAGACCATAAGGATATGACATAAATTTGTCAAAGGTCAGAGTTTTCAATTTAAATGTAGAGATTGGGTTAAACATGCTTTTAGGCAAGAAATTTCAAACTTGGGAAAATTGGTCAAGATGGTGTCAAAAGTGTCCTAAATCACATCTATACTTACACTAGAAAGAAATAAACAATAAAGAAGCAAATTCTAGCTAAAACACATGTGAAATTACAAAAACTTACACGAAATGCAATGCATGGCATGAAAAGGCAAAAAAATTGAAAACTTTTAAGAATTATGCAAAAATGCAAGAAAGTAAACTATATGAATGCATGTATGCAAAGAATGCAAACAAGTACAGTTGGACAAGTAAAAAAGGTTAGTCAGAATAGTTTGATCATCTTGGTCAAAAACTTAGAACAAGTAGTATAGAGGAATATGGAGTTAGTCAAGGTATTAAACCATGTTGTCCTCATCATGACATAGAGGCTTAGAATAGTAGGGTAATGGGAATAGAGTTGTGGTGAACATTCATCATGATGGTAAGCGATCAACATATCTTCTAGTGGGTAGAATAGATCCAGCAAGGTTGTTCTATCCAAACATTTGTTTTGGCCATCTGGGTTCACGATCATGTTGCATGGAATGACCGTGTTAGCTTCTTTTTGTAGCATTTTCACTCAACTCACTTATGCTTTTCCTCATTTTGGTCCTCTCCTTGTCTAATCTTCCTTGCATCTTCCTTTCATCAATGCACCTATTCTAGCATAATTCACAAACAAAAAACCATTAAGTATAGTGTGTGTGGTTGTTGGAAGTGGAAAAGAAAAATTATAACAAGAAATGAGTTTTGATAGAGATAATCTCAAAATAAGATGGGTTTCCTCCCACTAGATCTAATTTTATTGCCTTCATCTAGGCTTGGTGTTGATTTCATTGTCAACTATCCACAAGAAAAGTGTTTCCATCCTCGTCATAGGTAATCCTATCAAGCACCTTCACAACATGATCTTCCTCCCATGGGTAGTGTGGGATTCTCAAGTTTTCTTCTTCAGATTCCCCTTCCTTAGGCTCATGATAGTCTACCTCAAAGAACCATTCCTCATCAATAAAATCTAGATGCTCTGTAGTGGTTGACATATAGATGTCTATATTTTTACTCTAGTGGGTAACTATCAAAGTGACAATATGTACCTTAATCTTTGCATCACTAGTGGACAAGAATTGTCTTCCCATCTTTTGTCTCTATGTTCAAGATAAGAAAATTAGTAGGATATGTTGCATATGCCTTCCTATATACAACAACCCTCTCATTATATATCTTGACCTTGGATATTCTGTTGGATCCATGAGCTAATTGTGAATGCAATTTGTTGGTTTCAACCTTTCCAATCCAAGCTTCACATATGCACTATAGGGCACGATACTTTTTTTACCCTAAGTCAAGAAGTGTGTGCTCAACGAATTGATGATTAATATAACAAGGGATAAGAGGAACACCTCACTTCTTGAGGGGGAAGGGTTGTCTAATATGAATCTCGTTTGCTGCATCATTGATTTCCTTCGGTGGTCTCCTTGCTATATTTGCATTGAATGTGATAACATCCTCAAGCAATGGCATGAGCTATGAGATGGTTTCCTTCACTTGTCTTAGGACCTAAAAAATGTTCGTGTTCCGCTTATGCCTCCCTTTGGACAAGGGATCTTATAAGGCATCAAATCAATATTACTCATTCCAATCAACCTTGATTAGAACTATTTGAGGACTTTGGGCCACTACAAGAAGACCTCTAGATTCATCAGGTGGAACACTTGTTGTTAACAAATCAATACAATATGGGATAGTGTTAGGAATGACAAATTCAACATATAGTGAGACAATGGAAATTTTTTCCTTGAATGTGAAAACATCCTTAAACAATGACACAAGTAGTGAGACGTTTGCCTTCACTTGCCTTAATACCTGCAAAATGCCTCCCTTTGGTGAAAAGGTCTTCTAAAGCATCAATAAAAAGGGCTCGTTCGCATCAACCTAGCTTAGAAATATTTGAGGACTTTGGGGAACCACAAGAAGACTTCTTGCTTCAATAGACGAAAGACTTGTTTTTATCAACTCAATATAAGATAGGGCAGCATTGGGCATCACAAATTCAATAGATGGTGGGACAAAAGAAATTTTAATGCTCTTGGCACTCAAACTACATGGAGGAATACATGGTGTTATCATCTCACTAGAAGGTACGAAAATAAGATGTTTAGTGCTCTTGGCACTCTCACAACACTCTTTTGGAAATGGTATTCTATCATGACATTTTTTTTCAATTTGCTTCTTACCATTTTTTGTCTGCTCAACAACATTACCACACCTCAGAATAGTCACCATCTTCACTTGCTCATGGGGAGGAGGGGGAGCCCATGATGGTCATAGTGGTGGTGGTGGTGGGCTTTGGTGTGGTGTATTAGGATATTGGAGGATATAGGGCAGTTGTTATGAAGGTTGTTGTGGAGGTGGTTGATAATGAAGTTGTGGTGGTTGGTATTGAGGTGGTAGTGGTGAAGAGTATTGGAAGTTGTATTGAGGTTGTGGTGGTGGTGGTGGAGAATGGGGGTTATGAGTGACGTGCTCCAGAGGGGGTGAATAGACCTAATATAAAGCTTATGCAATTTCAAACACTAAGGAGGTTAGATTGCAACTTTCTGAAAAGATAATGTAGTGAAAATGTAAAGTAAGTAACTAGAAAATGAAGGCAAACCACAACAGATTATGATGGATAGTGGTTCTATAAAAAGACATTAGTCCACTACCTGGTTGTTCCGAACCACAATTTGTAACAATCAACTTTTTTTTGGATAAGGTAAAATATTACTATCTCAATCAAAGTGTAGGGGACACATCAAAAACCCCATATATTATACAATCTTTACATGAGACCCCACATTCTAAGAGACATGGGGTCCATCCCAACCATGCTCTTTGGGTTATCTTTAAAAAACCAAACAAGACTATTACTAATTACATCAAAAATGGTGGTATTTATTGCGTTCAACCCATACATGAAAGATGAGGGACATTGCAAAAATTCCCCCCAAGATTATATTCTTTAAGTTGCCTCTTGTTCTCTCTAACAGCCACTCCAAGGCCTCATCTAGGTCCAAAAGAGCATGACCCCCCCCCATCTGCACTTCAAGCATCCTCTTCTCCATAGGTAGGAAGAATAATCACATTCAAAGAAAATGTGTCCATGTGTTATCAGACCTCTATTACAGAGAAGACAAGTAGGATCACAATCTCTGCCCCAATTAATGATCCTATCTCTTATAGGGAGCCGTCTCAAGATTGCTCTATAAGCCCCAAAACTCCATTTTGGACGTCTTGGCTTGATCCATATGATATTGTACCACATGGCTTGTGGTAGCTGCTTGCTAATGTTCCAAGGCTTCATCCTCTCTTTCGAGTCCTCCTATTGGTTGTGTAGCTTGTAAAAGGTGCTCAGCTCCACATACATCTTATTCATTCTGATCCATACACTAGAGTCTCCTTTCTTCAACTCCCCGCCTAGGTTACCATATCGTTCTTTCATCCAAACTATCCAAGGAGATTTAGGGTTGTTCAGTAAGTGATCGACTCTCCTTGCAGTAGCCCCCCAAGCAATGTCATAAGGGCAGATAAGCCCCAAACCACCATCCTGTAGTGGTTGTACAACCATGCACCAATTCACCGCATGTGCACCCCCACCCCACAAGAAACTTGCAACTACAGATCTAAACTTGTTGAGGATAAATGACGGTATTTCGGTTTGACCACACCAGTACCTCATCTTCACATTTAGAACAGACTTGATTAAGATTGTTCTCCCCACCATAGAGATGGTTAAGGCAGTCCACTTTTCCATAGCTTTCCTAAGATCATCTACACATTCAACAAAGTTCATTCCTCTTTCTCTTCCTCCCAATAGCGAGATCCCCAAATACTTGGTAGGGAATGTGCCCATCAAAATGCCAATAGCTTCTTTTATCCTTCCTCTTCTCCTGTCACAAGACCTCGACAAGAAGATGTTAGATTTTATATTTTTCATGAACAGATTAGTGAGATCCCCAAATTGTTTCATCATTGTTCTCACGTTCCTTAGGTACCTAGAGTGCCCGGTAATTAAAATCATCACATCATCTGCGAATATCATGTGTGTCTTGACTTTGACACCCTTCACCTTGTAGGTCTTCATATGTTCTTCTTACTCTACAGTATCAGTCATCCTCATGAGGTTCTCCATGACAATCGTGAATAGTAGAGGGGATAGAGGGACTCCTTGTCGTAAACCATTTCCCGCTCTAAACATCCCATATGGTACCCCATTGATCAAAATAGAAAAAGAGGTAGTTTGGATGCATTGTTTAATAACATCAATTCATCTCATCGAGAACCCTAGAGCCTCCAAGGAACTCCATAAAGCATCCCATCTTACATGGTCATATGCCTTAGAGATGTCCATTTTGATACAAGCCTTCTTAGTAGAGTTGGTAACCCCAAAATTGACAAGGAACGCTTTGGCTAGCAGTGTGTTGTCCGCAATAGAGCATCCTCTAACAAAAGTTGCTTGGTTTGTGGAGATCAAGCTCGGAAACACCTCCTTCAATCTTACAGCAATCAGCTTAGATATGATCTTATAGATCACATTGTAGTAAGCTATCGGTCTGAAGTCAGATATCTCTATAGGTGAAGCTTTCTTCGAGATCAATCTAATGAAGGCATGATTCGCTTGTCTGACCATTCTTCCTCCCACTAAGAACCACCTGGTTTCTCTGCACACCTCTGGTCCAACCACATCCCAGCAAACTTGAAAGAACTTTGCATTAAAACCATCCAGACCCGGAGCCCTTGAGGCTCCAATGGAAAAGGCAGCCCTTTTGATTTCCTCATCATCTACTAGCTTTAGGAGTCTTCTATTCATATCATCAGTCACCTTGTTCTACATATTGGAGTTGGGATTGTTATTCTGGTTGCTTTGATTGTAAGTATCTAAGAAAAAGTCCACTGTGAGCTTAGCCATTTTATCCATCTCATCCACCAGATTGCCCTCCCTATCAATAAGATTGTGTATATGATCCCTCATTTCATTCTTTCTAACTTCCACATGGTATACTTTTGAGTTAGTATCCCCGTCTTTGATCCACTTTAGTCTGCTTATCTTCTAGTAATGCATTTCCTTAGCCTTTTCCAGTTGGATCATATGTTTCCCAGCTCTATCCTCTTCTTCCATCTGTCTACTACAGGTAGGGTGCTCTCTCATCTCCTTAGCCACTCTTCCATACTCTATCTTGGCTTCTTTGACAAGGTTATTGAGATTGATAATCTCCTTAGACCACCTCTTTAAAACCTCATAACTTCCTTTAGCTTTTCAATAACCACAAACATTGGGTTACCTTGAACCTTGGCTTCCCATGCCTGCTTAACTGTCTCCATGAAATTAGGTCATTCTATCCAGTGATTCAAAAATTTGAACGGTCGGTTAGGCTCTCCTTTCTTAGCTCCAACTCCATCCAAGCATGATTTCTATTAGGATGGCCCCCCAATGATATAGAAGCATTGGGATAGACCTCCAGCCATCTTACATTCACCAAACCCCGATTGATATTACTAGATATTCTTCTCATCAAACTTCTTTTATTGTGCCATGTCGTGATACCTCTAAACATATTAAGTTCAATCAGGTTAGCTTCATTCACTCCATTGTTGAATCTCTCAAGAATAGAGTCAGGTACCAGCAGGCCCCCTATCTTCTCATTGGCCTTCTATGTACTATTGAAGTCACCCACCACTAGGTGTGGTATCTCTTGCTACGTTGTGTTCCCGATGTACTCCCATAACCTTCTTCGGTCTCTCTCAGCGTTAAGGCCATACACCACATATATGACACAATGGAGCCCTCCCTATTAATGTAGCTCAACATTATCATCTGATCTGACTCAAAAATGGCTTGTACATCCCAAACCATTGGGCACCAACCCACTGCAATTATCCCCCCCTCTAGTTGTTCAAGGTTAGAAGTGTACTCCCACCCTCTTGGAAATAGGTTCATGATCCTCTCACTCACCTCCCTTTTTATTCTTGTTTCAAGGAAAATCTCTAGGTGAACACCCTTCTCTTCTATAATTTGTCAGAGGACTCTCTGCTTCCTCGGCCAAGACGCTCCTCTGACATTCCAGACCATCATCTTCATTGGACAATCTTGGCCAGGCCCCCCCTTCCAGAGGTTTTAGTGGTGTTATGTCTTCCCCTTCCCCTTCCCCTTCCTATGCCTCCCTTACCTCCTAATGCACCACTTTGAGTGGCCTGTCTGGAGCTTCTAGGTTCAATCTCCCCTTCTTCCACCAAATCTTCCAACACCTGAAATGGGTTTGAGTCCAACACCACTTCAAGGTTCACCACTTTTGTGGTTGTGTGAACCTGTCCTCCTCTGCCCTCTCCCATATCCTTGTTCCTGTCCTCGGAAGATGTCTCAGTCAAGTTGGTAACCTATTTCTCCACGTCCACCTTCTCTACTACTTCCCCCTCCCTCTGTTGTAACTCAGCATTGGGTTGCTCCTATAGCTACAAGTCTTCAGGACTACTACGAGATGCCTTGCCTTGGGAAGAGTTCATTGCCACTAGCGTTTGGGCATTGTTGGGCTTATGATATTCATCATCTTGGGTAGAGGTCATTGCCACCAGTGATTGGGCATTGTTGGGATTCCTCCTTCCTTTTCTTCTTCTCGGTCTCACACTCTGGGATCTCCCCTGAACTTCTTCTTCCAACTCTGGAGCCTTCTGCATGTTCAGGCACTCTTTAGTCATATGCCTGAACACTTTGCAGGCATGGAACCTGTTAGGAAGGGCATCATGAACTATCTTAATCTCCATCCCCTTCTCACCTGGTAGCTCCAACATGATGCTAGGGGGTGATGACTTATCAGCCTTAATTTCAATACATAGATGTGGCGCTCCAAGATATCGGCCCACCATGATGAAGTCAACCACCTTTGGTGTTCTGATCACGTAGCCCATGATTGAGAGTGCCCACCTCGACCAGTGTATGCCCAAGTCTATAAGCATCACCCATACTGGCATTGAGGATAGCCCAGCATGGTTGACATCTCCCTCCGATGACCATTTGTAGGTGAGAACCAATTTTTTGTCGAAGAACCATGGCCCTTTCTCAAGTGTTGTGTCCATGTCTTCTTCAGAGGAAAATTAGGCTAGGATGAGACCATCCTTCAGGGGTGAGACCTGGAGTTCTCCCTTCAGCTTCCAAGTTCTCAACATCCACCCATGTAGATGGTGTAGCAAGCATCTCTGGCCAAACACATGGACCACCACAGAGTTCTTGTGAAAGTCTTCCATCACTTCCATCACCAGATCTGACATCTTCATCCACAGTCTATCATCATTTCTTCTGAAGGTCGTATCCTTGGGATCTCTTGGCTCCACTAATGGTTGGTGAGCCTTCTATACCCTAAAGAATCTACTCACCCTCTCTACCCATGCCCTCAGCGGCAGGCAAGACCTCTCGCCCCCATCGCATGGGCCAATCACCTCTGCCTCCTCCTCCGCCATTTTTTTTACTTTTAATAGGATGTAACAATCAACTTTTATTAAGTATAGTTGTTACCCTCTTATTCCATGACTAAGGAAGAGAATTAAGCCTTTAGTCTTCTTTAATGGCTTTAAAGAGCATCAAACTTCTTCTTTGATGGTCAAGGAAGAGAAGTGAACCTTCACCTCCTCTTTAATGACTTTGAAGAGCACAAAACCTTCACCTCTACTTTAACAGACAAGGAAGGGCATGGATGAGAAGAATCCTTCTCTAGAAAGTCCCCGAACAGTCTTCTCAAAATAAGTAGTCCAGCAACACTCAAACAATGTTGTTGATCAAGATTGGAGAGAGAGAGAACACCAATGCTCACAATATAAAAATATTAACTATTCATAAGATTTACAATATGAATCTCTCTATGAAAAAATGATGATCAACTTCCACAAGAATAGGAAAGGCTATATTTGGTAAAGTATGCCACTATAGTTGAGCTATGACCTAGATCTGAAGATAGCAATGTATAATTATAATCTTGGAGAAAGATAGCATGTAATAGATTTAGTCAAGTGCATTTTCTAAGTGTACATAGACACTCCTATATATAGGAAACATTTATTAATGGTCAATATATCTAGTGGAAGTGTGTTGACCAAGTAAAATGCTAAACTAGTCGTTGGAATGTCAAAAATTGAGTATACAATGGATAAAAAATAATTTTTATTTTGTATGTGGATTGATTCTTGGTCAAACAATACTTCGAATGAGATCAATCTCGGTCAAACTATAGTTTGACCAAGAGTCAGTCTCCTCTCAGATTTTGTAAAGGTTTTTTTCCGCAACAACTCTTTTTCTGCAAGGACTATTTCTTGGTCATATTGTAGTTTGATTGAAATGTGTCTCTAAATATATTTCTAATGTTTTGAAATTTTTAATGAAATAGGTCTATCCTAAAGACTTAATATAAGTGTGAAAAAGGGTTTAGTATAGGATAGGGTTGATCATCACTCGTTCCTACATCATTTCTAGCAATTTGCATAAAATACACCTGTATAAAGTATATACATAGTACAACTTGTCCTACAAGCATCCACACATATAATATTACATATTGTTTAATATTGAATCTTATTTAAGTTCCTTGATCACCTAAAACACTAAATTTGTAATGTCCTTCAAATCTAGGACCTTATCCTATCCCCATAATTAGGAGACCAAAATGTTTGGTTCTCTACATTTGACCAAACAATGATAAATTTATACCTAAATGGGTAATGTTAAATGCACATAACATGTTAAGTGGCAATATGCATCATAATACACTCAAATTTACATAATAACTTAGTTATGTGCTAGCATGTAAGTAAATCCACATATGTTTCTTTCATTAACCAGATTGCAAAATAATGTCTAGTATATGTTTAAAAGACGTAAAATGTTTGCTGGAAAAACAATGTGAATTTCCATGAATTATATCCCATTATCTAAGTAAATATTGAATTAATGGACTTGATTTGATAAATAATAAAAATATGTAATTTCGCAAATAATAGTGTAGGAAACTCTTATAGAAATAACTTAAAGATAATATGACTCAATTAAATGAATATTGATAATAATTATGTAATATTTTGATAAATATATTAATAACGAGTTAAACATACTAATTGTACTAGAACTCATAAATAGAAGTCTCAAAATTAAAAATAATGGAAAAATCATGTTCCTTGGGTCCCAATAAGTTTGGGTGGTTTGAGATTAAAATAAAAATCCTAGATACCTTAATTCTATTTAGGAAAGAAAACATAAGTTTGACTCTAAAATATTAAATAATATACTAAAATATTCAAAAAATGGAAACTAATGATAAAAACATATTCTACATGTCAAAATTATCCTATGTGCTAATTTTCATATTTATCGAATAATCCTAGACTTGTAATCTAAACTAGGAAAGAAATATAGGTTCTAAAATACTTAATATTATAATCATTTAGTTGAGGTTTTTGTTTTATTATAGTTTGTGATTTCCTCACTATCACGCTTGCTTAACCAAAACACATATTTTATTCTAGTCATCAGATTTTAATCTAGCAGATCTTGTATCTTCCTCTTCCTCACTTCCTTCTGTCTTTGTGAGCCACAGTATCCAGTGAATATCCCAATCTCCTCTCATTTATATGTCCCTATTTTCTCAACTATTTTCTTTGATTTCTTTCCTTGAACCTTCCTCTCTCATTTCCACATCCATAGACCCTATAAGTATTATGGTTTCATGACTTGGTCCCCAAACTACATGCCACCGCCATCTCTTCCCTTGTTCTGGCTTTGCTTTCCCTTTCGATCCATCCCCTCTTCTCTTCGGTACATTAGACCATAAAGAAGTGGTTACCTGACCTTCGATGAACCATTGTGCTTCATCTCATGACACTGAATCATTCTCAGTTGAACTAGAGGGTGATGCCCCTACTCTAGATGATGATGCTAGAGGTTGTGGTTAGGGGGCAAGGTTTCTAGCTATGGCAAAGCTAGGACAACGACTCAACATGTCCCTCATGTCCTCCCAAAGCTTTTCTAAAACCATGCTTGCATCTATTAAGTTGTGTGAGGTTATTCCCCCTTCTAGTTTCCTTCTTGTTGTGTTTGATAATGAGATCAATCTTGTCGCTTGTCATTGCTCTTCTGCAGTTGATGAGTTTTCATTTTATCACATTGAGATTTTCTTAGAAGTCTTTGAGTACTAGTATTTGTTCTTGATGTTTTCTTATTTCCTTTCCCTTGAGCAAACAATGGCAGAGGATCTTTCCTTTTCGTATGGGCATTTCTAGACCTAAATTTGGGTTCCCTGATACGACCAGGTGATGAAGAAGATGATGGACACCTTCTCATCTGGTATCAGAGTTGTTTCATTGGTTTTCTTCTTCCCCATAGGCCTTCTGACACTTTTTGTGTTTTTTTATTCTCTCTCATGTGAATTTGAAAGACGGTTGATGAACATGTTACATATATACCCTAGTTCCGATAATTTATTTGATCTTACCATGAGGGGTAAAATCGACTATATGCATCTTAATTTGACCTTTCCTTGCTGAGTTGTATGCCTATACGTCGATTGTAGGCCTAGACCACATGGCTAGCCTAGATAGGGCCATCTTAGTTGAATTGATTAAAAGATTGGATAGCGTTGTCCATGTGGCTTATTCAATTTTCCGATTGGCTGAGAACTATAAAATTTGTAGTAAATTATTTAAATGTCTGAAAAATAAAATAAAATGAAATATGTTCTAGAATTAGGAAATAGAGAAACAATGGTGCTTGTTTCATCACTTGAATTCCATAACATGAAAATATAATTTTTGTGGATTTGTCTAATTGATTATTATTCCTAAAATCATGACTAATAATCTATAGTCAAAAAATAAAGTAAAATATAATATGAACTCAAAAAATTATAATCAACAAGATGATGTGGTTTTGATAACCTAATTCATAGATAATAAAAAGGCAATTTTAGGGTTATTGTAATTAATGAACATCTAACCATAATTATAGATATAGGTTTCATAGGTTCTTTGGAGACCTAAGTTTGAGCCTAGGACTAAGTTTGGACTTATGTAGACTTCATTTGAGGTAATTTGCATTTCATATTATTCCTATTGGGTAATAAACCTATTTTCCCCTCTCTCTCTCTTTTGAACAAATTAGCTTACCAGTTCTCTCTCTTATGAGGATTTATTTCATGTGAAAGATTCTATTTTGATTTTGATCTTGTTATAATTTTACTTGGTTGTATATCCTTTAGGATCCTTATTTATATCTTTTTTATCTTTTTCCTTGTGAAACCCCAATTTTAAAGTTGTGAACTTTTACATTCATGTGAAGTATCTTAATTTTGGAAATGTTTGAATACTTGTTATTGGGTCCTATGAGCCCATTGATGTTAGTCAGATGATCTCATCCTTTACTCAAACATGACTATACTTTATATTGTCTATCTTATTTGCATGGGTGATTGACTAGTCATAACTATAAGTAGTGACACCATATAGGCATTGGTTTTTATTTATCTACCATGTTTGATATTTAGAAATTGGGTGTTATTCCCCTTATAGGCATTGGGTTTCATTCCTCTGTCACATATGATATTAGGCACTGGCTTTTATACTCCTTCCATACATTGGGTTTATTCCACTACAAAATATTATATTTGTTTGGCACTAAGGTTTTAGTCCTCGTACCCATTGGCATGGAATATATATGGGTGTCTACCCTTATTTTTAGTATATTCTAGTCTACTTATCATTGACCATGCGACTATTAATGAATTGTGATATTATTATTGTGACATTGTATTAAGGCAAGAAACCTCTTACAACTTATCTTCATCAAATTTCTTTCTTTTGATGCGCACTTGGGGTACTTTCCTCTTAAATGGCAAGCCTTGGTATACTTTATGTCCTTTTTCCTTAAGTTTCTCAATCCATATTTAATATTCACATACCAGCCTTCATGCTGATATCTTCTACTTTCGGTCCTTTTGTTGGGGTATGCTTCCAACCCCTGGTGTAGGACTTGGAAGAGTGGACTTGGTGACATGGACATACTAGATGGAGCTCTTGGGAGATAAATTTTGGATATTTGCATATCCCTCTACTTAGATCCTTATTTCATAACTTCCATGTAAACCCTTTATGGGAGATGATGATGTACTTTTGTAAAATTTAATATAGTCATGAAATATTATTTTGTTGCTACTTTGGTTATTTTGTATATAATCATTTGAGAAATGAAAAAATACACCTATTCCAACATATATTTTGAGTGTCTTTGGAGTAGATGGATTCATTCCCAACTTTAGTAGGGAATGGATCCCCTCTTAGGTCCCACTTCTTACAAGATGGTATCAGAGCCATAGTGGTTAGATTTCTAACTTTTTCAATATTGTCTCGCTAATTAATGTTTACCCTAGAATTGACCTATGATATTTGTGAGATGGTGAAAGGTTGATATATAATCATATGAGGTACACATAAGAATATTGATAAGTAAACCCTAATATGTGGTGACCCATAAGATCATACTCAATATAGTTTGATGGTGACATATCTATTTAGATCTTAAGATCTAACATTAGTGTGAAATTTGGGATGAAAATGAGAAAGTAGTTAATCAGGAGATGATATATGGAATACCTTATGACTCTGTTATGTTGATTTTGGATCCATATTTTGTTTTATGTCGAATTAACTTCATCACCAAAAAAGTTATTTTCTGTTATAGTGTTATATGTACAAAAAAAATTATGGATTTATTGAGGTTTTCTCAAACTGAGTCATAAGGAAGAAAGGTATGAAGTTTGATAGAGAAACCCTAGAATTAGTTGTAATAGATATACTAAACCCTAGTTTTAGTGTTTGGAGTATTGATTGGGGAAATGTGTCTTGTGATAAAGGTGTAGTTTACCTACCCTTTTGCACCCTATGATGTTTAGTTTAGAGATGTGAATCTTAGGGTCGAGGGGTTAGTAAATCAAGGACCTAAAGTTCATCCCAAGGTGGATTTGACTTGTTCGTTGGATGCTTGACCTATGAACAACGTAAAAACCTAAAATACCCACAAGGAATGATCCATAAGTGATGCAAATACCTTGATTTTTTAAACTTGGTTTACTATGTTAAACCTTTTAAGGGGTGGAAAGTATTGATGGATAATATATGGATGATGTGATTTGAGGACAAAAAAATTTAAGAGGTGGAGTATTTTAATGTCCCAAAAATATAGGACCTTAACCTATCCCCATGATTAGGAAACTAGAATGTTTGGTTCACTAGATTTGACCAAACAAGGATAAAGTTATACCTAAATGGATAATGTTAAATGCACATAACATGTTAAGTGCAATATGCATCATAATACACTCATATTTACATAATAAGTTAATTATGTGCTAACATGTAAGTAAATCAACATTTGTTTCTTTCATTAACCAAAATGCATAATAGCTATTAAAATATGTTTTAAAAGATGTATAATGTTCTTTAGAATAACAATGTGAATTTCCATGAATTATATCCCATTATCTAAATAAATATTGAAATAATGGACTTGGTATGATAAATAATAAGAATATGTAATTTTGTGAATAATAGTGTAGGAGTCTCTTCTGGAAATAACTTAAAGATAATATAACTCAATTAAATGAATATTGATAATAATGATGTAATATTTGATAAATATATAGATAAAGAGATAAACATCCTAATTGTACTATAACGCATAAATAGAAGTCTCAAAATTTAAAAATAATGGCACAACTGTGTTCCCCGAGTCCCAATTAGTTTGGGTGCAAAGTTTGAGATAAAAATAAAAATCCTAGATATCTTGTCTCTGTTTAGGAAAGAAAATATAAGTTCAACTACAATATATTGAATGATGTAATTAATGACCCCAAAATTGGAAAGTAATGATAAAATCAGATTCTACATGTCAAAATTAGCATATGTGTTTATTTTCGTATTAATTGAATAATCCTAGACTTGTAAACTAAAATACGAAAGAAATATAGGTTTTAAGTACTTAATATTATAATAATTTAGTTTAGGTTTTTAGTTTTTGTGTAGTTTGTGATTTCCTTGTTTTCATGCTTTCTTTTCTAAAACATAGATTCTGTTCTAGTCATAAAATTTTAATCTAATAGAGTTCATATCTTCCTCTTCTCGCTTCTTTCCATCTTCACAATCCATAGTAACTAGTGAATATCCCAATCTCCTCTCATTTATATCTCCATATTTTCTCAATGATTTTCTCAGATTTCTTTACTTGAACCTTCCTCTCTTATTTCTACATCCATAGACCCTATACGTATTAGGGTTTTTTGACTTGGTCCCTAGTCTACACCCTAATGCCATCTCTTCCCCTAATCCGGCTCTGTTTTCACTATTGAGCCATCCCCTCTTCACTTCAGTGCATTAGACAATTGGAAATTGGTTCCTTGAACTTCGACGAAGCCCCATGCTACGTCTCCTAGTACTAGATTGGTCTCCTTGAATCGGAGGGTGGTACCTCTACTCCTGTCAATGATGCTAGAGGTTGTGGTTAGGGGGCAAGCTTTTTTCGGCTATGGAAAAGCCAAGACAAGGATTTGACATGTCACTCATGTCCTTCTGAGGCTTTCTAAACCCTTCATGCATGTGTTAAGTTGTGTGAGGTTATTCCCCTTCCTAGTTTCTTTCTTGTTGTGTTTGATCTCAAGGCTCAATCTCACCGCTTGTTGATGCTCTTCCGTAGTTGATGAGTTCTTTGGTTTCATTTGATCACTTGAGATGTTTTGAGAAGTCTTTGTGAACTGGTTTCCATACTAGATCATTCCTTATTTCCTTTCCCTTGATCCAGAAATGGTGGAGGATCTTTTTCTCTCACTCGGGTGTCTCTGGGCCAAAATTTGGGTTCCCTGAGACCGCCAGGTGATGAAGAAGATGATGGACACCTTTGCAAGTAGCCCTAGAGTTATTTCACTAGTTTTCTTCTTCCCCATAGGACTTCTAATTTGTTTTGTGTTTTTTTCTCCCTCACATGAATTTGAAAGACGATTGATGAATGTATTACATATATGCCCTAGTTCTGATACTTTATTTGATCTTGACGTGAGCGGTAAAATTGACTACGTGCATCTTTCTTTGACCTTTCCTTGTTGAGTTGTGCGCATATATGTATGTTGTAGGCCCACACCACACGGTTAGCCATAATAGGGCCATCTCAGTCAAGTTTATTAAAAGATGGGTTGGATTGTGCATATTAAATATGGATTGAGCAACTTAAGGAAAAAGGACTTCAAATATAACAAGGCTTCCCTCTTCTACTTATCTCATTCTACTGGGGTATGCTTCCAACCCTAGGTGTAGGACTTGGAAGAGTGGCCTTAGTGACAAGGACCTACTACATGGAGCTCTTGGGAGATAAAGTTGAGATAGTTATATTTCGCTTTACTTAGATCCTTATGTCGTAACTTTCATGTATCCTTTATGGGAGATGATGATGCACTTTTGTGAATTTGAATATAGTCATGAAATATTATTTCGTTGCTACTTTAATCATTTTTTATATCATCATTCGAGAAGTGAAAAAAAATTACACCTATTCCAGCATACCTATTGAGTGTGTTTGGAATGGATGGATTCATTCCTCAAATTTAGTAGGGAGTGGATCTTCTCTCAGGCCCCACTCCTTACAAAATCCACATTTAGTAACAAAAATGGGAAATATATGCAACATTGAAATTAGAGTGTGGCATATACAAAAGCCAACAATCTCCCCCTTTTTTATGATGACAAATATTTCCATAAGATAATATTGAAAGTAGATAATTTAGTTCATCATACTTTTAAATTCTTGTAGATTGTCATAATTTTCTTAATGGATTTTTCTCCTGCTTTGTCAAAGTCAAAAAGGAGTTATACTTACCAATATACCTCTCAACAAGATAGTCATTCTAGAGGGAGAACATATATACCCCAATAAAATAAGGATGTATTGATTTGAAATGAGATACATTTCATAGACAAAAAGCCATATTTAGTCAAGGAACATTAAAAAGTTGTCTAATTACCAATGAAGGGAATGTTAAGTCCTTAATCATAAAACCATCCCATGACGAACAAAATATCAAAAAGACATTTTAAGTCAAAGGTAAGGAATGTTAAGTCCCCCATGATATAGAGATGCCATGAATAATACCAATTTTGTAATGAATGTCTCAATATTTAAGTCATCCATGATATAGAGTTTTTCCATTAAAATATAAGTCAAAACTAAAGCTAATTTTTCAATCATTTTAAAGAGTTGTTAGTCTAGAAATGATATACAGAATCCATTAAACACAAGATGAGGTCAACAAAGAATCTCTAGACCAAATATGAGGGATGTTGAGAAGCCATTAAGAAAAGTAGGTCAACATAGAATCTCTAGACCAAATATAAGCGATGTTAAGCTCATATTAATATAGAAAAAAATAAGGCCAAGAAAGAATCTCTAGACCAAATATAAGGGATGTTAATCCCATATTAATATAGAAACTCATTAAGAAAAAATTTGATATAGATATGCAAGTATATAACAAATAACTTTGAGCCCCCCCCCTTAAAATCAGCTCTTAAGAATTTAGCTCAAACTAAAAATTAAACCATTAAGATAAAGATATTCATTAGTAACCAAAAACCTATATATATAACATGCAAAATCAATCATTTTAGATTTAAAATCAGGAAATCAAGAAATAGAAAGAATCTGAAAACTTATTTTAAAGATAACCAAGAAAAATTGTTACAGTAAATTTATGATCTCATTTTTTTAATGCAAAAATAAACTTGTCAAAACTTAATTTATGAGAAAGATGAAAAATATGTACATTTAATTTCATGATCTTTCAAACCTCATTTAAAGGAAGGTTTTGGGGACCCAAACCATGTTGTTGTCCTTTTTCTTTCTACATGGGCATGAAAAAGCATAATGTCTAAATCTCCCACAACTATAAAAATTAACATGATTAATAGGAATAGAACAGCTAGATTTTGGTTTCTCAAAAATTGGAACTTCCTTTTTCTTTTCTTTTTAGATAACCAAGTCAAAACTTACAGTCAGTATTTCAGTCGAAGTGCATTCAACCAAGTTGCCACTTGATCGAACTATACACTGAGAGGTAGTCTGCCAAAAAAAATTAACCATTATCAACCAATATAAAGAAAATATATAGAACAAGATATTTGTCATTTAGCTCATTTACTTTTATATTAAAGGAATTAACAAACAAATTCTTTTTCTTATATATTTTAACTTTTTCTGAGATACTTTCAACAAGTTCATTATTAGAAAAGTTGAAAAATATACATCATTCTCATCACATTATGTACTTTCTTCATTTTGTTCATTAGGTTCAACTACATGATGAAATTTTTCTTCTGTCTCACATTCTTCAATATTCTTCCCAAAATATTTTGTGATTAATAGTAGAGCAAAATTTAGAACTTATTTTAGAAATAGTTTCATGATTTTCCATGTGAAATAATTCTAGTTTATGAGTAAGCATATTAATTTTAGAATCATTAACTTGCTTGTTTCCTTCATGAATAATAGATAATTTCCTCCAAATACCATAAGTAGATTCACAAAAAGAAATATGATTAAATTCATCAGTAGAAGGAAAATTATAAAGCAACTACGGCACTAGCATTAAGAGTAGCATTTATTACCATAGTCATATCTCATCCCTCCAAATCTATTCTTGGAGGTGCACATGAATGGATGACCATATTATAAAGATCATGGCTAACACCTTAATTGAAGAATTGCATATCTTTCTTCCAAAGATTGTAGTTAGATCCATCAAAGATAGTGTGTCGATTTATGTGTGATCCTTCAAGGTTGAGTTGGCCCAATAGAATCTTCCCCATGTTTAAGACTTCTTAAAGTTCCTTGAAGCCTACACTAATACGAACTGATGTGCTCTAAAGAGGGGTGAATAGAGCTAATATAAATCTTATGCAATTCCAAACACTAAGGATTTAGATTGTAAATTTCTTAAAAGATAATGCAGTATAAATGTAAAGTAAGTAATTGGACAATGAAAGAAAACCACAAGAGACACCCTATATAGAATGGTTTTGTCAAAAGATATTAGTCCACTACCTGGTTTCTTACAAACAGGATTTGTAACAATCAACTTTTATTAACCTCACAAGTGATAATACAAAGTACAATTATTACCCTCTTCTTTCATGGCCAATGAAGAGCACTGAACCTTCACCTCTTATTTAACGGATTTGAAGAGCACCGGACCTCTTCTTTAATGTCCAAGGAAGAGCATTGATTCTTCACCTCTTCTTTAGTAACTTTGAAAAGCACCAAACTTTCACCTCTTCTTTAACATCCAAGAAAGATCACCAAAGAGAAGACTCCTTTTCTAGCAAGTCCCTAGGCAACCTTCTCGCAAGAAGTAGTCTAAGAACACTCAAACAATGTTTATGAACAAGAGTGGAGAGAGAGAGAATACCAATGCTCACAATATATGAATATCAATTCTTCAAAAGATTTACATATGAATCTCTCTATAAAACAAGTGATAATTAGCTTTCACAAGGATAGGTAAGGATATATTTGGTGGAGTATGACACTATTGTTGAGCTACGGCTTAGATCTGGAGATAGCAATGTAGAATTCTAAGATTGGAGAAAGATGGCATGTAATAGATTTTCTCAAGTGTATTTTCTAAGTTTTCATAGGGACTCCTATATATAAGAAACATTTAGTAATGGTCAATATAGTTGTTGGGAGTGTTTTGACTAAGATAAATGCTAAACTAGTAGTTGGGTTGTCAAATTTTGAGTTAACAATGGATAGAAACTTAATGCTGATTTTAATTGTACGTTGATTCTCAATAGAATTGTACTTCAAATGAGATCTATCTTGGAAAAACTATAGTTCGATTGAGAGTTAGTCTCCTCTCACATTTCATAATGGCTATTTTCTACAATTGCCCTCTATCTATAACGACTCTTTCTCAGTCGAAGTGTAGTTGGACCAAAAATGTGTTTGTAAATGCATTTCTAAACTTTTATAAATCATACTAAATGACTTTTATAATGACATATATCTATCTAAAGACTTTATATAAGTGTAAAAAAGGTTTATGATAGGATATGGTTGATCATCACTCGTTCTTACGTCATTCCTATCAAGTTATGCAAAGTATATACATGGTACAACTTGTCCTACAAGAATCCACACAAAAAATATATCCTATTATTTATTTTGTATCTTATCTAAGTTTCTTGATCACCTAAATCACTAAATGCACATTTTACTAACACAAAATAAAATTAGTTACATCATCAAAATTGGAGTGTGGGATATCCAAAAAGCCAACAATATCCCCCTCTTAACTATGACAATATATCCATAAAATAAAATCAAAAGTAGACATTTTTTATCATCATAAATTTAAATTATTGCATATAGCCAAAATTATCTTCATGGATTTTTCTCCCCTTTTTCGAAGTCAAAAGGGTTTATACATACCAATGCTTCCCCTCAAGAAGACACCCCCCAACAAGATAATCATTTTCAAGAGGAAATATATATACCCAAGGAAAAATAAGGATGTACCAATTTGAAACGAGATACATTTCATAGACAAAAGCCATATTTGATCAATGAAAATTAAAAATTTGTCTAATTACCAAAGAAAGGAATAGTAAGTCCTTCATGATTAAAAAAAACCCCATTAAGCACAAAAATATCAGAAATATACTCTAAGTCAATGGTTAGGAATGTTAAGTCCACCATGATATACATATGTCATGAATAATACCAATTTTCTAAAGAATATCTCAATATCAATGCAAGGAATGTTAAGTCCTCCATGATATATATATTTGCCATAAAAATCAAACATGAAATCAAACTAGTTTTTAAATCATTTCCAAGGCATGTTATGCTCAGAACTGATATAGAGAATCTATTAAGGACAAAATGAGGTCAACAAAGAATCTCTAGACAAAATATAAGGGATGCTAACCCCATATTGACATAGAGAAGCCACTAAGAAAAAAGGTCAACAAAGAATCTCTAGACTAAATATAAGGGATGTTAATCCCATATTGATGTACAGAAGCCATTAAAAACAAAAACAATATAGACATGTAAGTTTATAACAAATAACTTTGAGCTCCCCCTTACTCACATGCTTGTAAAAATTGAGCTCAAATGAAAAATTGAACCATTGATATGGAGATATTCATTAAGAACCAAAAAGGTTTGATATAACATGTAAAACTAATCATTTTAGATTTAAAAATAGGTAATCAGGAAATAGCATGAATTTGAAAATCAATTTTAAAGGTAAGAAATTAAAAAAAATTGTTATAGACAATTTATGAGCTTTTTTAATGCAACAATAAACTTGTCAAAAGCTTAATTTATGAGCAAGATCAAAAGATATCCATTTAATCTCATCATTTTTCAAACCTCAATAAAAGGGAGGTTGTAGGACCCAAACCATGTTTTTTGTCCCTTTTCTTTCTAAATGGGCATGAAAAAGCATAATTCTCAAATCTCCCTCAACCATAATAAGTAACATGATTAATATCAACAAGAGGGCTAGATTTTGGTTTAACAAAATTAAGACCTTCCTTTTTCTTTCTTTTTATATTTAACCAAATTAAAACTTACGGTCGGTATTTTGATCAAAGTGTATTCAACCGAGATTCCCGTTGATCGAACTATACTTTGACCACGAGGTGGTTAGCCAAAAAAATTAACCATTTTCAAGCAATAATAGAATAAATAGAACAAGATATTCATCATTTAGTTCATTTACTTTTATATTAAAGGGATAAAAAATCAATTTCTTTTTTTTATATTTTTCAACATTTTCTGACTTAGATTCAACCAGTTCATTTTTTACAAAGAGTTGAAAAAGATACATCATTTCAACACTTTGTGTACTTTCTTCATTTTGTTTGATATTTTCAGTGATTAGGTATTCAACTACATGATGAAAGTTTTATTCTATCTTATATTTTTCAATATTCTTTCTAAAAGATTTTATGGTATTATCAGTAGAGGAAAATTTAAAACTCATTTTAGAAATAGTTTCATGTTTCTCCATGTGAAACAATTCTATCTCATGAATAAGAATGTCAGTTTTAGAATCATTAACTTGCTCGGTTTCTTCATGAATAATATATAATTTCCTTCAAATATCATAAGTAGTTTCACAAGAGGAAATATGATTAAATTCACCAATAGAAATAAAATTGTAAAGCAAGTCTACAGCTCTAGCATTAAGAGTGGCATCTCTTACCATAGAGCATCCCATTCTTCAAAATCTATTGTTGGAGGCACATATGGATGGATGACCATCTTCTAAAGATCAGGGCTAACACCTTGAATGAAGAATTGCATATCTTTCTTCCATAGAGTGTAGTTGGATCCATCAAAGACAGTCGGTCATTTGATGTGTGATCCTTCAAGGTTGAGTTGGCCCAATAGACGTTCCTTCATCTTTAAGACTTGTTAAAGTTCCTTGAAGCATTCTCTAATACCAACTGATGTTCTCTAGAGGGGGTGAATACTGCTAATATAAATCTTATGCAATTTAAAACTCTAAGGATGTTAGATTGAAACTTTCTTAAAAGAAAATGTAGACAAGATTAAAAGTAAGTAATTGGACAATGAAAGCAAACCACAAGAGAAAACTAATGTGGAGTGGTTCCATAAAAAGTGGTCATTCCACTACTTGGTTCTTCCCAACTAGGATTTTTAACAATCAACTTTTATTAAGCTCGCAAAAAATAATACAAAATACAATTGTTACCCTCTTCTTTCATGACCAAGGAAGAGCGTCGAACCTTCGCCTCTTCTTTAATGGATTTGAAGAGAACTGAAACTCTTCTTTAACAGTCAAAGAAGAGCATTTAACCTTCACCTTTTCTTTAATGGCTTTGTATAGCGTCAAACCTTCACATCTTCTTTAATGGGCAAGGAAGAGCACCAACTAGAAGGCTCCTTCTTCTCTAGCAAGTCCTCAATTAATTTCTAGCAAGAAGTAGTCCAAAACACAAACAAAATATTTGAACAAGAGTGGAGAGAGAGAACCCCAATGCTTACAACATACTAATATCAATAATTTAGCAGATTTAAAATATGAAGCTTTCTATGAACAAGTGAAGATCAACTTCCACAAGGTAGGCAAGGCTATATTGTTGGTATGTATGGACAAAGAGTCAATCATATGATGATTTTAATGGCATAACTTGTAAACAACTTGATTAATAGTAAAGGCAATCTTCCAATTTATTCTTTTTTATTCAGTTATGAGATAATGTTGTTACACAATAAATGTCAAAAGAATGATGTTACTCAATTATGTATGTCTTCGGGTTAAGGACCCAAACAATGACATTATACGGATGTCAAGAGTATATACATTTTTGTATGTCCCTAGTCAAATGTTATTGTGGAAGGTTGATATAAAACAATACCACTTAATACTATAGTGTGTGTTGGTTGATAATAGAATCTCATTAGTCATGATATGTGATATCCAACCAAACACATAGATACTTATTAGAGAATAGTGTATTAGATAGACCCACCTTGAGAGTGATACATGGAAACCATGATTGGTAGTCAGAGTCATCTCTCATAGTGATGGTAGTGATTGTGGTTCTTAGACCTAAAGTCACTACACTCATCACATGTAGTTCGATGTACTTGACATCATCCACCGTGACCTTGAATAAGGGTTGCTATAATGGTGGTGCTCGGATGCATTATGACACATGGAGATGATTGTGAGTGATATAGATGGGATTTTTCCCTCCTATAGGAGTTTGATATGTTGGATACTTGATAAGTGGACTGACAAATGCATTGCCATGTGCATGTGAGTCGATATATGATATTGAGCTTACATGTATCTCAGATAGTCTGCTCTAGTTCAAGGAATGTGGATTGAACATTGAAGAGGATGACAGCTCCATGCCTCGAGTTCAATCTGGATACCAGAGACAAAGTAACTATGCAGTCTCTATAACACCAATCATGGATTGTAGGTTGAAGTTGTTTTCCAACTTTCCAAATTACTTGGGTAAAAATGATGTCTTTCTAGATACTGATCTTTGCTTGTGATGTCATAAAATAGTTATGGACATTCACTGTCAACGTAATTTGGTACCTATTGGGTCACATGCATAGGAATGCACTTCAAATAGGATTGTATTCACGAATGATGTTTAACATTGATTACTAAAGTGTTAGGTATTCAATTTAAATAGCATTGGAAATCTACACCCTGAAATGATCGGTTCAACAAGTGAACTGAACGGCTTTGGTGCATGAACCGATCGGGCTCTATTCCATGAACTGCCCAGTTGGCTGGTCAATTTGATTGGATCAAGGATTAGTTGATGTCATGTTGTGCATTAATCAGATGTTAATTTCAAAAACAATTGTGATTGGGAAACATTTTGGAATGACTGGCTCAAGGGTTGAACCAATCGACTCACATTCCAACCGATCGATTCACCTATGAACCAACCATTTCATCATTAGCAGGTTATGAAAATTTGTGTATTCCATCCCCTTCGACTCTCACTCCAACTAGGAACCCTAACCATAACCCTCCTATAAATATAGGGGTATCGGGGGCTTATCCAAACACATCAATTAGCTATGATGATTATTTCTTATCTGGTTGTGGTAACCAAGAGAAAATGAGCAAGTTCTACCCATCAAAAGAAGGAACAGCAAGGGAGAGACAATCATGGGAGAGCAAGTTGACACTAGCAAGTTGATGCTAGCACATCAACTAGTAGGGACAACTCCTTCATGCCCATTCATGTAGAATGGCGGGAGTTCTCGGTGGTCCATGTGGACTACTCTATAGGTGAGGAGGCTCTACCTACCACTAGGAGGATGCCATCGATCGCCATATGTGGTGCCAAACTAGGACGATGACAACGATAGCCATCAAGGTGCAACTCGATGAAGTAGCACGCTGCTACAAGCATTATTGCTGGACTTGCTCCAAGTCCAGGTACATGTCTTGTAACCTTCTTTCCATCTCATATTTGTTGACATGATCTACTATTCAATGGTGAATATGGCAAGTAAAAAAAATTCGCTGCCATATCTGATGTCATATTTCCCAATAGTGATATTCGTGCCACGTCAATTTACTATGCTTTGGGATTTTAATAGATATGATTGGATTTTTGTTTTATCAATTATTTATTGCATAAATGATGTAAATATTTATGATGATTATTGTGCATATCTAACTAAATCCCACATACAATCCTTATATATGATATGTCATATGTGCAATACACATCACCTTCAAAATTGATTTTATGGTGATTGGTAGCATGGTTATGGCCTTTGCCTGTAGACCTTTTGTGCTTGGTTGGATGGTATATGTTCCTACTTGGTTTCCATATCGAGCCTCTATCTTATTTCTATATGTAAAAGTATTAACTTATTTCCTTCTTATGCTTCTCTTGAATGTAACTTGAGGTTTCTCAATTACAATGTAATATGTTAAATAGAATTAGCATAGATTTTATTTCTTATTATGGAAAAGAGGGCGTTCTGCACCAAGCAAACTGGCTGGTTCAGGAGGTGAATCGGTCGTCCAGAGGATCAAGAAGGCCAATGATAGGAAGAACTGACTGATCAGTTGGTGGACCAACTGACCAGGAGGCTAGAGGACCAGTTCAAAAGGTTGAATTGATCAGCCCAAACTGGATCCAGCACAGATCATCATCAACAATAGGTTGTTAAATATGATTTGGACATTAATTGGTAGTAATTCCTTGTGGCTCCAAGGAATTACAATAGGATGGTCATAACTATTGCTTGTGTTTATTATTGCATGTATATGATACATACTATAAATATGCTGTGATTGGATATGTATATATATATAAAGATAAAATCCCTCAATCAAGCATATTAAGTCTTAGATGATTTCCATAAGTAACACACATGAAAATCTAGATCGAGTATGTGTGGGCACGCCAAGCATGGTACATTGTCCATCTTGTGGAAGTGTGATGGTAGTTATGTGGGCATGTCAAGCGGCGTGCATTACTATCGTGTTGGCTTTTTGGGTCAGACTTAACTAGGTGATCTTAATGAGATTAAGTACCTAAAAGCATGCATATGACTATGGCAAAGAGTTTTGCATACCATCTATCTAAGAATTACATAAGATGCAATTGGAAAAAGTTGCATGCCTTAACAATTGGTTATGGACATCGACATTGGTAGGGTAATAATTTGATTCTTTTGGGTCTTGGATCACTAGAAGAATGTATAATGCAATCTTATGAACTGATAAGTGAGGGTTATCAATTTGAAGAAAATAGTGGGAGCAATAGCTAATTAAAGGCCTGATTAAATATTGTCAAAATTTTGTTTTAATCAGATCAAATCAAACATTTTTTTACTAAAATGCATTTTTTCTTGTAGAATCAAATGAAGATATACAACATGTTTTTTTTTGCGATCGGTCCTTGAGAAGGACAAGTTAAATGGGAATAATTTTCATGATTGGTTCAAGACGTTGAGAAATGTTCTCACATAAGAGTGCAAGATCTATGTCCTAGAAACACCAGAGTCAGATGAACCTGCCCCCAGTGTGCCTAAGGGTGACAAAGATGCTTACAAGAAGCACTCTGAGGATGTCATAGATGTAAAATATCTGATGATGTGCTCTATGAACTATTATTTGCAAAGGTAACATGATAATATTGATGTGATTGAGATGGTAACACATCTTAAAGTAACAAGATCAGTCAAGACATGAGAGATATGATGTCTCCAAGGTGTTGTTTAAGTGCAACATGGCAGAAGGAGATCAGTAGGTCCCTGTGTAGTCAAGCTTATTGGGTATGTGGAGAATCTTACAAGATAGAGATTTTCCTTAGGCCAAGAGTTTCCCACTTATGTGATTCTATAGTCACTTCTAGAGTCATACAGTCAGTTTGTCATGAACTACAACATGAATAATTTTAAAAAGTCATTGTTAGAATTACTTGGCATATCAAGAACAGCTGAAGTGTAAATGAAGAAATACAAACCCAAGTATGTGATGATGATGAATAGATCAAAAGGAAAGTCCAAGGGGAAATGCAAAGCTAAGAAGAGTTCCAAAGCTAGCCAGAAAACCAAGTCTTCTGCACTGAAAGCAAAGGGAGGAGTCGCTAAGGGAGGCAATTGTCACCACTACCACCAACAAGGACATTGGAAGAGAAATTTTCCTCTCTATCTGGAGGGACTAAGGGAGAAGAAGGAGGGGCTAGAGATCTCCACTCTAGGAATACATGTTATTGAGATAAATATGTCTACTTATTCATCTTAGGTACTAGATACTGTATGTGGATCTCACATATGTTTGAATATGTAGGATCTAAAAATAAGTAAGACTTTACAAATGGGCAAGGTCAGCGTGTTGCAAATGGAGCAAGAGTTGTTGCCATTGTAGTTGGAACCTATAGTTGATCTTTGTCCATAGGGCTTGTAATATAGTTAAAGAACTACAATTTTGTACCTTCCATAAATAGAAACATTATATTTGTATCTTATATGGACAAGGATGGATATGAATGTTCATATATAGTATGGTCAATGTTCTATTTCAAAAGATGAGATATTTTATGGTAGTGCCTCAATGTCTTATGGTCTTTATATATTAGGTCATAAGGCAGATGTTTATAATGTATATACCAAAAGGCTAAAACTTGATAACTCAAACAAGACATATCTTTGGCATTGTCATCTAGGGCACATCAATGAGAATTGCATATCTAGACTCCATAAAAATGGTTATTTAGACTCTTTTGATTTCAAATCAATAGAGACGTGTGAATATTTAATCTTGTTTGTTGGGTAAGATGACCAAAACTCCCTTCACTAGCAATAGTGAGAGAGCTAGTGATCTATTAGGACTCATATATACTGATGTATGCATCCCTTTTATAACAAATGCTAGAGGTGGGTATCTGTACTTCATTACTTTCACTAATAATTTCAGTAGGTATGGTTATGTTTACTTGATGAAACATAAATAGGAAACTTTTGAAAATTTCAAGGATTTCATGAATGATGTATAGAATCAACTTGGCAAGACTTCATTCTGATTGGGGTGGAGAATACTTAAACTAAGATTTTGAATACCTTCTATGAGAATGTGGTATCATACCATAGTGTACACTACCTAGAGCGCCACATCACAATGGTGTCTCAGAAAAAAGGAATCGTGCATTACAAGATATGGTGCAATCAATGATGAGTTTTGTTGATTTTCCAACTTCCTTCCAGGGATAAGCTCCTAAAGATATCGTGTTTACTCTAAATCATTTACCATCTAAATCAATTTAAAAGACACCATATCAGATATGGTATGGGAAGCATCCAAATGTGTCTTTCATGAAGATTTGGGGCTATGAAGCTTATGTGAGAAAGCAGTTTCCCAAAAATCTTGGACCCAAATTTGATAAATGTTATTTAGTTGGGTATCCTAAGGAAACCAAAAGATACTACTTTTATACTCCATTTGACAACAAAGTGTTTGTTGCCAAGAATGTTGAATTCCTAGAAAAGGAATTCGTTTCCAAAGGAGTCAGTGGGAGCAAATTAGGACTCAAAGAGGTTTGAGACCAACTAGAAGGCATTTAACCTATAGAGGCACACGAGGAACATAGAGAATCACAAACCGCTGTGGAATCTCAAATTCCTCAAATAACATAAGAACCTCACAAATCTATTAGGACACACCTTCGGTCCGAAAGGTTTGCTTATCTTGTGACTCAAGAAGGAAATGAATTGGTCATTGATGATGAGCCAATTCCCTACCTAGAAGCGGTTAAAGGACCAGAATCAGAGAAGTTGCTAGAATTCATGAGATCTGAGATGGAATCCATGTACACCAACAAGGTATGCCATTACAATCATCATATGATTGGCTCTTTGGGCATACATACCAATAGACTGCCACTTGCACTTAGAGCCAATCACCCATGAACATAATCCCAGGTGATCTAACATTACCATCACAATTCTATTGTGATAATGCTTTTTTCAAGGGGTCAGCAATATTGCTTTCAGTTGGCACTCTACAAATCTTCACATCTCCTCATTGTGCTATCTCTTGTATGAGATGGAACCACCTTTGTATGTGCTTGGAATGCTAATGTGGCCTCATTTCCTTAGCTTGTGCAATAGCTCCATTGTTGTCACAATATAGATCAATTACATCATTGATGCTCGGAACCACCCCAAGTTCATAAATGAACTTCTTGATCCATACAACTTCCTTAGTTGCATTGGATGCATCAATATACTTGGCCTCTATTTTAGAATCCACAGTTGTCTCTTGCTTGGAACTCTTCCAGCTTACAGCACCATTATTGAGGCAAATCACAAATCCTGATTGTGATTGATAATCATTTTTGTCAGTTTGGAAGCTCACATCGATGTAACCTTTTACCACCAACTCTTACTCACCATTATAGATAAGAAATTGATACTTAGTTCTTCTCAAGTACTTAAGGATGTTCTTCATGACAGTCTAGTGGCCATCATCAGGATCTGTATCTACTTGTCATGCTCAAGGCAAAGAGACATCAGGACAAGTACATAGTAGTATGTACATGATAGATCCAATAGCGGATGCATATGGAGTCTCATTCATGTGTTCCCTTTCTTCAAAAGATTTGGTACATTGAGATCTATAGATAGTAACGCCATGAGACATGGGAAGGTTGCATCTGCTAGAGTTCTCCAAGTTGAATCTCTTCAAAACTTCATCAATGTATGTGCTATGACTTAGTCCAATAAGCCTTATAGATCTATCTCTACAGATCTTGATTCCTAAAATATAGGATGCTTTGCCTTATTCCTTCATAGAAAATGTATTTTTGAGCCAAGTATTTACCATCTATAAAGTAGGGATGTCATTCCCTATCAATAGTATGTCATCCACATACAATATGAGGAATATAATCATGATCCTACTAACCTTCTTGTAAACATGTTGTTTCGTCAAAATGGAAATTCCAGGTTTGAGATGCCTTCTTCAATCCATAGCTTGACCTTTGTATCTTACAGACTTTATTTGCATTCTTTAGATTTATAAAATCCAAAAGTTGTGTGATATACACATCCTCAAGAAGATTCTCGTTAAGGAATGTGGTTTTAACATCCATGTACCAAATCTCATAGTCATGATAACATGTAATGGAAAGCAAGATCCTGATGGACTTAACCATGGCAACTGGAGAAGAAGTTTTGTCATATTCAACACCTTGAACTTGTTTGAAATCCTTTGCAACCAATCGACCTTTTTTAAGTTTGTATATTATCATCCATGTCAGTCTTCTTCTTGAAGACCCATTTGTTTCCTATGGGTTTCACCCCTTCAGGTAGATCTATCAAGGTCCATTTAACTTGTCAATGATTTGATTAATAATAAAGGCAATCTTCCAATTTATTCTATTTTATTATGTTGTGAGATAATGATGTTACATAATAAATGTCTAAAGAATGATGTTACTCAATGACGTATGACTTTGGGTTGAGGACCTGAACAATGAGATCATATGGATCTCAAGAGTATATACATTCTTGTTACGTCCCTAGTTTGATGTTATTGTGGAAGATTGATAGGCAAGAATAACACTTAATACTAGAGTGTGTGTTGGTTGATGACAGTATCCCATTAGTCATGATATGTGATATCAAACCAAACACATAGATACTTGTTAGAGAATAGTGTATCAGACAGACCCACCTTGAGAGTGATACATGGAAACCATGATTGGTAGTCAGAGTCATCTCTCTCATAGTGATGGTAGTGATTTTGGTTCTTAGACCTTAAGTCACTACACTCATCACATGTTGTTTGATTTACTTTGACATCATCCACGATGACCTTGAATAAGGGTTTCTATAAAGGTGGTGCTCGGGTGCATTGTGACCCGTGGGGATGATTGTGAGTGTTGTAGATGGGATTTGTCCCTCCTACTTGAGTTTGACATCCTGGCCACTTGATAAGAGAGACTGACAAATGCATGGCCATGCACATGTGACTCAATATATGATATTGAGCTTACATATATCTTAGACAGTCGGCTCTAGTTCAAGGAACATGGATTAGATGTTAAAGAGTATGACGACTCCATGCCTCCCAAATTGGATATCAAAGACAAAGGAACTATAAAATCTCTATAACACCAATCATGGATTGTAGGTTGAAGTTGTTCTCCAACTTTATGAATTACTTGGGTAGCAATGATGTGTTGTTAGGTACAAATATTTGCTTGTGATGTCATAAATTAGTTATGGGCCTTCACTACCAACATAATTTGGAACCTATAGAGTAACACATATAGGAATGCACTTGTAATAGGAGTATATTCATGAATGATGTTTAACATTGATTACTAAAGTGTTAGGTATTCAATTCAAACATCATTGGCAATATGCACCCTAAAATGACATTTTCAGCAAGTGAACCGATCGGATCAGCTACGTGAACTGATCGGCTCGAGTCCATGAATCAACTGGTTCAGATGGTGAATTTCATGTTTGGTTGGTCAATTTGATTAGATCAAGGATAAGTATTGATGCCATGTTTGCATAAATCAGATATTAATTGCCAAAACAATTTTGATTGGAAAACATGTTGAAACAATTGATTCAAGGGTTGAATTGATTGGCTCACATGCTATCCGATCGATTCACCTATGAACCGATCATTTCGTCACTCACATGTTATGAAAATTCATGAAATTTCATCCCCTTTGGCTTCTGCTCTGAATGGGAACCCTGACCCTGACCCTAAGTATCCTATAAATAGATGGGTACTGGGGGCTTCTCTAGACACATCAATTAGCTCTAATAGTTGTTGTCTTCTCAGGTTGTGGTAACCAATAGAGCTCGAGCAAGTTCTACCCATCAAAGGGAGAAATAGCAAGTGAGAGACAATTTTGGGAGAGCAAGTTGATGCTAGCACGTCAACTAGGAGGGATAACTCCTTTTTTGTTCATCTAGAATGATAGAAGTTCTCGATGGACCACTTGGACTACTATAGAAGCAAGGAGGCTATGCCTGCTACTAGGAGGATGATGTCAACCGCCATCTATGGTGCCAGACCAAGAGGATCACCACGATAGCCATCAAGGAGAAACTCGACGAAGTAATACAACAAGAATTGTCACTAGAATTTCTCTAGGTCCAGGTATGTCTTGTAACCTTCTTTCCATCTCATAGTTGTTGACACGATATACTATTCAATGGGGGGAGTATGGTGAGTAATTTTTTTGTTTATGCTATTGTATCTGATGCCATATTTCCCAACATATATGTGGTGGAGTATGACACTAATGTTGAGCTTTGGCTTAGATCTAAAGATAGCAATGTAGAATTCTAAACTTGGAGAAAGGTAACATGTAATATATTTACTTAGGCATATTTTCTAAGTGTTGCTAAACTAACCGTTGGGATGTCACAAATTGGGTTTACAATGGATTGAAAATTAATTTTGATTTTGGCTCTAGAGTGATTCTCAGTCAAACTGTACTTTGACAGAGATCAATCTCGGTTGAAATATAGTTTGCCCAAGAGTTAGTCTCCTCTCAAATTTTGCAATGACTATTTTCTACAACAAATATTTTTCTACAATGGCTCTTTCTCAATCAAAGTGTAGCTACACCGAAATGTTTATGTAAATACATTTCTAAACTTTTGGAAAACATATTAAATGTTTTTTTACAATGACATCTATCTATCCAAAAGACTTGATATAAGTGCGACAAAGGGTTTAGGATTGGATAGGACTGATCATCACTCATTCTTACATCATTCCTAGCAAGTTGCACAAAAAGCACTTGTACAAAGTATATACAAGGCACAACTTGTCCTACAAGCATCTACACATATAATCTTGCATATTCATTATTCTTGGATTTTGTCAAATATACTTGATCACATGAAACACTAAATACATTTTAGTAACACAAAAGGGAAATATTTACATCATTGAAATTAGAGTGTGGCACATCCAAAAAGCCAGCAATCTCACACTTTTTTATAATGACAAATATTTCCATAAGATAATACTAGAAGTAGACAATTTCGATCATCATACCTTTAAATTATTGCAAATAGAAAAATTATCTTCATGGATTCTTCTCCCCCTTTGTCGATGTCAAAAAGGGGTTATACTTACCAATGCTACCCCTCAAAGAGACACTCCCCCTCAACAGGATAGTCATTTTAGAGAGGGAATATTATATATATATATATATATATATATATATATATATATATATATATGGGCTTTCATTCATTGCCCGCGTGGGTAGCCTGGAATTTCACTACCCGGCAGCCAAAAAAGTAACTCTTCTGGCCACAAAAGTAACTCTGTCATAAAAAAAGTAACTATGGTGATAAGAAAGTAACTACATGACTAAAAGAGTAACTCTGTACAAAATATACAGCATATATATAAGGACAAGTTTTTTTTATTTTGGTGGGGCAAATGATATTATTTTTAGATGAAATTTTTTGTAGAGCTAGATAAAATGCTCCTCTGCAATTGTGAAAAAAAATTCAAAAAAAGTGGTCGGAAGGGTGGGCGGGTAGCTACCCGCGCGGGCAATAAAGTTGGGCCAAATATATATATATATATATATATATATATATATATATATATATATATATATATATATATATATATATATATATATATATATATATATATGTGTGTGTGTGTGTGTGTGTGTGTGTGTGTGTACATATCCATGGAAAAATAAGGATGTACTGGTTTGAAACAAGATGCATTTCATAGACAAAAGGCCATATTTGATCAAGTAACATCAAAAATTTGTCTAATAATCAATGAAACGAATGTTAAATCCTTCACGATAAAAATATCCCCTTAAGCACAAAATATCAAAAAGATACTCTAAGTCAATGGTAAGGAATGTTAAGTCCACCATGATATAGAGATGCCATGAATAATACCAATATTGTAAAGAATATATCAATATCAATTCAAAGAATATTGAGTCCTCCATGACATAGATATTTGCCATAAAAATCAAAAACAAAAATAAAATTGGTTTTGCAGTCATTTTCAAGGTATGTTAAGCCCAGAAATGATATAGAGAATCAATTAAGCACAAACTAAGGCCAACAAAGAATCTCTAGACCAAATATAAGGCATGTTAAGCACATATCTATATATAGAAGCCACTTATAAAAAAAGGACAACAAAGAATCTCCATACCAAATATAGGGAATGTTAATCCCATATTGATATAGAGAAGACATTAAGAACAAAAATGAAATAGATATGTAAGTTTATAACAAATAACTTTGAGCTCTGCCTTAATCACACGCCCTTAAAACTTGAGCTCAAACTAACAATTGAACCATTAAGATAGATATACTCATTGAGAACCAAAAACCATTATATATAACATGTAACATCAATCATTTTAGATTTAAAAATTAGGAAATCAAGAAATAGAATGGATCTGAAAATCAATTTTAAAGATAACTAAGAAAATTTATTACAATGAATTTATGAGCACATTTTTTAATGCAACAATAAACTTGTCAAACTTAATTCATGAAAATTATCAAAAATATATCCATTTGAGCTCATGATATTTCAAATCTCAATTAAAGGGAGGTTTTAGGGACCCAAACAATGTTGTTGTCCCTTTCCTTTCTAAATGGGCATGAAAAAGCATAATGCTCGACTCTCCCACAACCATAAAAAGTAACATGATTAATAGGAACATAAGAGAAACACTTTGGTTTACTAAAAATAGGAGGTTCTTTTTTCTTTCTTTTTTTATATAATCAAATTAAAACTTATAGTCAGTATTTTGGTCAAAATGTATTCAATCAAGCTACCCCTCAATCGAACTATACTTTGATAGAGAGGTAGTCTGCCAAAAAAATTAACCATTGTCAGGCAATCTAAAGCAAATAAAAAGAATAATATATTCATCATTTAGCTCATATTCTTTAATATTAAAGGAATTCACAGCCAATTTCTTTTTCTTATATTTTTAGCTTTTTCTGAAAAAGTCAAAAAAGATACATCATTCTCATCACTTTGTGTACTTTTTTCAATTGGTTCATTATTTTCGATGATTAGGTATTCAACTACATGATGACAATTTCTTCTATATCACATTCTTAAATATTCTTTTCAAAATATTTTACGGTATTAATAGTAGAGGCAAATTTAGAGCTTCATTTCGTGTTTTTTCATATAAAATAATTCTAGTTTATGAGTAAGCATATTAATTTTAGAATCATTAACTTGATTAGTTCCTTCATGAATAATACATAATTTCCTCCAAATATCATAGGTAGTTTTAGAAGATAAAATATGATTAAATTCATCAATATATAAAAAATTAAAAAGCAAGTCTACAGCTCTAGAATTAAGAGTCTTACCACAGTTGCATCATGTTCCTCCAAATCTACTCTTGGAGGCACATATGGATGGATGACCATCTTCCAAAGATCGGGGGTAACGCCTTGCGTGAAGAATTGTATATCTAGATTCCAAATAGTGTATTTGAATCCATCAAAGATAGTCGATCGGTTGGTGTGTGATCCTATAAGGTTGAGTTGGCCTAATAGAATTCCCCCCATCTTTAAGACTTGTTAACATTCCTTGAATCCTACTCTGATACCAACTAATATACTCTGGAGGGGACATGAATAGAAATAATATAAATTTTATGCAATTTCAAACACTAAGGAGGTTAGACTGCAAGTTGCTTAAAAGATAATGCAATGGAAATGTAAAGCAAATAACTGAATAATAATATCAAACCACATGAGACACTCAATGTAGAGTGGTTCCTTCAAAATATGTCAAACTAGTACCTTTTTGTTCCCAACTATGATTTATAACATCGACTTTTATTAACCTCACACGGAATAACACAAAGTACAATCGTTACCCTCTTCTATCCTGGCCAAGGAAGAGCGTCGAGCCTTCACTGCTTCTTTAATGGCTTTGAAGAGCCCCAAACCTCTTCTTTAATGGACAAGGAAGAGCACCAAACCTTCACCTCCTCTTTAATGTCTTTGAAGAGCATTGAACTTCATCTCTTATTTAACATCCAAGGAAGAGCATCTATGAGAAGACTCCTTCTCTAGTAAGTCCCTAGACAACCTTCTCACGTAAAAGTAGTCCAAGAAACTCTAACAATGTTGTTGAACAAGTTTAGAGAGAGAAAGAACACCAATACTCACAATATACAAATATCAATTATTCATAAGATTTACAATATGAAGCTCTCTATGAACATGTTATGATCAACTTACACAAGGATAGGAAAGGTTATATTTGGTAGAGTATGACACTATTGTTGAGATATGGCTTAGATTCGAAGATAGAAATGTAGAACTCTAAGCTTGGAGAAAGATAGCATGTAATATATTTTCTTGAGTGTATTTTATAAGTGTTCATAGGCACTCCTATATATAGGAAACACTTATAAATGGCCAATATCATTGTTGGGAGTGTTTTGACCAAGTCAAATGCTAAACTAGTAGTTGGGATGTCAAATATTGAGTTTATTGTGGATATAAAATTAATGTTGATTTTGATTGTAGAATGATTCTGGGTCAAATTGTACTTCAACTGAGATCAAATTTGGTTGAACTCTAGTTAGACTGAGAGTCAGTCTCCTCTCAAATTTTGCAACGACTATTTTCTACAACAACTCTTTTTCTACAATGGCTCTTTCTCGATCGATGTGTAGTATGACCAAAAATATGTCTATAAATACATTTTTAAACTTTTACAAAACATATTAAATCATTTTTCTAATGATATATATATATATATATCCTAAAGACTTGATGTAAGTTGAGAAAGGGGTTAGGATAGGATAGGATTGATCGTCACTTGTTCTTACATCATTCCTAGCAAGTTGCACAAAATGTACTTGTACAAAGTATATACATGGTACAACTTGTCCTAGAGGTAGAAGCACATATGATATTGCATATTCTTTATTGTTGGGTCTTTTCTAAGTTCCTTGATCACTTTAAATGCTAAATTCACATTTTATTAACACAAAAGGGAAATATTTGCATAATCGAGATAAGTGTGTGCATATCCAGAAAGCCAACAATGAGGACCTTGGTATTGTTGCAAAGTTGCCACTTGCCCTTATAGTACGATGTATGCACCTTGAGGAGAACCTATTGATCCACTAGAGCTATCTGGATTAGCCAAAGTTTGGGATGGAAGTCTTCCCTCCTCTAATCAATAAAGTGACAAAGAGGTTTTGATCCTTTGCTCAAGCCTGAAAACATTTTGTCCATGAGAGGACACATCTTTCTTGACTTCATCTAGGCTCCTCAACCTTCCAAGAACCTCTTCTTCATGTCTATATTTGTTCCTTTTTCCTTGGTCCCCTTGTTACATCCATGATAAATTGTGATCATTCCTCCAGTCTAGAGTATCAGAATTGGGCATCATGCCTTGGTTGTTGGGGTTTCTAATGGAGTGGAGTGCCTTAACCTCCTCATCAATAGACTCAATAGAGTGTACAAATTGTCTAGAAGGGCTTCCACGATAAATATTCATTAGGTTCATCATGTCCACCAAGATTTTTATCACATGTAGGTTGGAGTCAGCTTTGGTGTGAGAAGGTGAAGTTGTTCATTTTCTGTAACAATTGTTGTCCATACTAGAGGCACGGAGTCTTGAGTTTTAAGCCATGTTCTTGAAGAGGGGCCAAGATTCTTCAGGAGATTTTGCCATGAATGTACCACCACGTGGTGAGTTTTACTGTAAAAGGATTGAAATAGTTGCCAAATAGGCACCTCATGGTGGGGGGAATCCTTAATCAACTTCTAAAATCTCTATCACGTTTTATGAAATTGCTCGTTCTCTTTTTGACTGAAGGAAGTGATGTATCTTCTCATATGAGTCAACTTGGAATAGGACAAAATATCTTTAGAAGCCCATTTTTCATGTCCTCCCAAGTCATTCTCGTAGTCTTGGATGAGTGCCACTCCTTAGCCTTGTCCTTGAGAGAGAAAGGAAATTGTTGTGAGCCATATCAAGTCATCAATGGGTGCAAGTGGTCTGAATGTGGAGCATGTCTCAAGGAGTCCACATACTTGTAGGGGTTCTCGTTCTCAAATCCTTAAAAGGTGGAGAGAAGCTCAAGTAGACCAAGAGGGATGGCGAATTGTTGCCCTGACATCTGATCAACTCTAGCGATGATTGGAGATTTGTAGTTTTCCTACATGAAATAGTAATGCAATGGCTTGCACACAGGTGGAGGTGTTGGGTGAATATGCTCATGTGCCTCCTCAAGGCCACCTAGATTTTTGTTTTCCATCTCTTCCTCTAGATGTCAGTTGTGTCAATTTTTTATGCCTTCATATTCCTATCTCAGGACCCTCTAGGAGAGAGTCGATAGAAATAGAGTGGAATTCCAACATGCATAAACTTCACCTACCTAGGGCACAACCAATCAAAATAAGACAAGTTATCTAGCAAGTTTTCAAAAATGATATAAATAATAATGAATAACAATGGTGAGGGAAATAAGAAAAATCAAAGAAAAACAAACTTGCTAGGCCAGGCACCAATCTCCCTGACAAAAGTGCTAGAAAGCTTGGTGTGTGTGGGACACACGTGCTTGGGCTAACAAAATTTGTAACCATAATAGACACACTCAAATACTCAAACACTTGCTCGCAAACATGTAGGTTCATATCATAGCATAGAAGGTGGCAAGTTTGGGGTCAATCCATGGGGAGAGGGGGAACAAGAGCTAAGTTTGCTATGTCTAGGCTCCTAAATTAGAGTCTAGTGTTCAAGGGTTTAGCTTCGTTTTGTGATTACATTGATGCGGTCAAACAAGTAATTAATGAAAGACAGGAACAAAAACCTACTTTAACCCTATACAATAAATTCTAGTTAGATAGAAATAAATGGGAGCTAAGCAATGAAATACACTAGGGCAAACAAGAAGAAGTTAACACTAGAACTAAACTAACAAAGTAGTTCTACTTATCAACTGGAGAAGGAAATTAGCCAAACTAAGAAAAAGATAACACTAGACTAGCAATAAGCCAACTAAAGAAAGAAAATTACTATATTAGCAACTAGCTAGATAAAGAAAGAAAAAGAAATCCCAAAGGGACACTAAGTACGTTAGCAATATCTAGCTATCATGTACAAGCAAATGACTAATTAATCAAGTGAAAATACTAACTATTGTAACACTAGTTCTGCAATAGAGTAATTAGATTCCAGACCAATTAATGGAAGTGTGGACCGTTTGGAGTAATGTGACTATCACCTAGGTTGGGGTCATGACATGCAAGCACTAGTCATTCATTAGGATTAATAAAACCAAACAAAGAGTTAGATGCTAGAGAATTTTCTTGAAATGCTAATTTGGTCATGGATGGAATAGGGAGTGTGTGGGTGAAGTACTCTCTATAACCCTCTATCCAACCTTACGAGGCTCATATAGATTAGGGTTTAGGTGGAATTCAACTAGCATCTAAAAAGTATAGGTTTCTAGGATATAAGCTTTTAGGGAAATTGGGGGATAAGGGTAGTGATGGAGGATGGAAATGAGGGTATTTCACCTCACATCACCTACCATCTAGCCTTTAGGTAGCCCAAACCCAATTGCACTAAATGCTTCTAAGCTAGATACTAATATCTGGCATGTAGGGGTAGGAGAAGGGATAGATATGTAGTAAGATGGGTTGCTTGCTGGGGATACAATAGTTGAACCAAAGAGCAAATCCCAAAATGTCTACATATGCACCATTTCCCCTAGAGCCTAGGTGTTTTTTAGCACAAGGCATAAGATAATCCATGTTTTAAAGAACAGACAACAAGATATTTCATGGACAATGAGATATAAGTAGAAGATGATCATTAACAAATGAAATTATAGAGTTTACATATCATTTTTCCCCAACATGGTATGGAAGTCACATTTCAACCCCAAACTACCCACCTAGGGGCCAACTACTCATAACAAAAGAAAAAAAGAAACAAGAATGAGTAGAGGAGTGGATATCCTTGATCAGATCAGAGTTCGACAGTGAAAAGCGTGCTGGGTTTCATGAGTCCGAGGATGGGTTGGTCTGCTATCGTGATAGGATGGTGGTTCCATATGTTGATGATCTGAGGAAGTTGGTGCTCGAGGAAGCCCACATGTCAATGTATGCTATGCATCCAGGTGTCACCAAGATGTACCATAGTATAAAGGACTTGTATTGGTGGCCCGGTTTGAAGAAAGATGTAGCTGAGTTCGTAGCAAGATGTGCGGTTTTCCAGCAAGTGAAGGCTGAACATCAGAAGCCGACAGTGGGATCATATAACCATGGATTTCGTAGTTGGTCTACCCAGGACAACTAGGAATCATGATTCCATTTGGGTGATAGTGGACACATTGACAAAATCTGCCCACTTCCTACCAGTAAAGACGAGGTATACAGCTGAGAAGATCGCCCGAGTGTATGTGGACGAGATAGCACGTTTGCATGGTGTGCCAGTGACGATAGTTTCTGACAGAGGTCCTCAGTTCACGAGACGTTTCTGGGAACAGTTGAACAGAGCGTTGGGAACACAGTTGAGATTCAGTACCGCCTTCCATCCGCAGACAGATGGACAGTCTGAGAGGACTATTCAAATTTTGGAGGATCTTCTCCGAGCTTGTGTTTTGCAGTTCCTAGGTAGTTGGGATGTACATCTTAGTTTGATAGAGTTTGCCTACAACAACAGTTATCAACGGAGCCTTGATATGGCTCCCTATGAGGCTTTGTATGGGAGGAAGTGCAGATCTCCTTTGTGTTGGTACGAGTCCTCTGAGTATCAGCTTTTGGGTCCTGAGTTAGTACAGCAGACAACATAAAAGATCAAAGTGCTACAACAACAGTTGAAAGTGGCATAGGACAGGAAGAAGTCTTATGTAGAAAATCGCCGACGACCTTTGGAGTTCCAAGTAGGAGACAAAGTGTATCTCAAAGTCTTGCCATGGAAAGGTGTGCTGAGGTTTGGCCGGAAGGGTAAGTTAGCACCCAGATATATGGGGTCTTATCTAGTCATAGCACGTGTTGGCAAGGTGGCTTACGAGTTAGAGTTGCCTCCAGAGTTGCACTGGTTACATCCAGTGTTCCATGTCAGTATGCTGAAGAAAAGTCATCCAGATTCGGGAACAGTGATACAGTTAGTTGAGGTTGAGCTTGATGAAGATGTGACCTATGAGGAAGGTCCTGTGGCGATCCTCGACTGAAGGGTCAAGAAGCTGAAAAGAAAGGACCTGGTTCTTATGAAGGTTCTTTGGCAGCGTCGTGGCATTGAGGAAGCCACGTGGGAGCTTAAGGAAGATATGAGGAGGAAGTACCCCTCGCTTTTCTCTTCGGATTTCGGGGACGAAATCCCTTAAAGGGGGTTAGCTTGTAAGGACCCTGACCTTCGTTTAGGGCTTACCCTATTTGCTTTGCTTAACCCTGGTGCTTTGGTGCTTGCTAATCACCTTTAATGGTGATTAGGGTTTGGTTGTGCTTTGTTGAGAGTTGGAGGTGCTACTTGCAACTAACCCTCGTCTAGGGTTTTTTGGACAAGTTTGCCACCTTGTGAGGTGTTTTTCCCTCTCTTTGCTTCCTCTTGTGTAGAGAGGAAGGCTTGGGCTCATTGCTTGAGTTCTTTGGGCCTTGGTTGAGCTTGTTTGCGCCTTGAGGTGCCTTGTTTGGGCTTGGTTGAGCCTTGTATCGGCCAAGTGGTGAGTGTATCGGCCTAGGAATGCTTGTGTCGGCCAACATGGAAGTGTGTCACCCAAGTTGCAAGCTTGTTGTGTCGCTCATAGTGCTTGATCTAACCTTGACCTTGTTTAGTGGACACTTGGTGCATATTTTGGCCATGTGGATGGAGCTTGCTGGAGTAGTGGCTTGAGCTCTAGGACAAGTGTCCCTTTGCAAGTAACACCTTACCATGCTCCACCTTGTTTTCTCCTCCCTTTCCTTCTATATAGGCGTGTCCTTTCCTTAGCTTAGGGTCCCTTTTGGTCCTTTGTTTCCTTCTCCACCTTGAGTGCACGACACTCCCTCCATTCCTTACTTGTGTCGGCCGACACACCCCTTGAAGGAAGCAGCTTGGTGGCCGACACACCCTAGAGGAGCAAGTGGTGGTCGACATCCCTTGAAGCTTGTAGTTCTTCTTCTTCTTCCATGGAGCTTGGAGCTTAAGGCAGGTTGCATAACATCTAACCCTAGCTACCTTATCTCTTGCTATGATCTTGTTTACATGTTAATAGCTTAGTTTCTTGCTTAGTACCCTTGTTGGCCGATCACCATGTGGTCTAGTGTCTCTTGTAATCTAGGGAACAATACTCCTTTCTCCCCTTGGTCTAGAGGAGTGAGTTTGAGTTGCTAGTGTCATGAGCAACACCCCTATTTCCCTTAACCGACTGAGGTGAGCTCGTGTCCTAGTTGCTCAAGCAACACTCTCCTCTCACCTTGGGCTAGAAGGATGAGCTCGTTGGTGATCATTGATGTGCAAAACCCCTCCTTCTTAGTCGATTGAGGTGAGCCATCTTCCTAGGGTTTTTGAGTGCCTTTGTGTTTGAGGAAAAAGATGACCTTGTGAGTAGTATCTTGATGTGTTGCCCGACAGCCCCCTTACCTTAGCCTTGCACGTTACCAATGGGTGAGTGTGTGTTGGGCGACAGGCCTGACAGGCGTCAGCCCTTGTTGTTGTGACGGGCGTCAGCCCTCATTTTTATGATGGGTGTCACACCCTTTCCTTTGCTTCGTGTTGGTTGTTAGGCCTTGACCAAGTTGTTGGCCATTTTGTAGATTTGTTCTCTCTCTTGGTTGTTATTTCCTTGAGATGACTTGGAGGACAGCCCTGTATCGGGCGTTGCTGAGCTCCTTGTGACGGGCATCATATGTATCGGCCGATAACACTGAACCGCAACAGGCGTCGCCCGATAGCACTATGTGCCCGTTACACTCCCTCTTGATGCGCGTTACTCTCTTTTTTTTCTTGAGGCGCAGCGTTGCGCTGCTGCTGGTTGCAACGCAGTGTTGTGAGATGGCCGTGTGTGTTGAACCTTGGGTGAGGGCAGGTTGCCCGATACATCTCTTCTAGTGAGGGTTGTAGCTCATATAGCGAGGGTTCCATGATGCATAGAAGCCGACCGTTATATATTTCTTGTCCTTGCTTCCAAACGATGGTTACTCCTTGCTCATATAATGGTGATGATAATGGTAAAGCTTGTCCTTCATATCTGACATGACTACATGCTTTAAGTGATCATCTTGATTATCTACATAATGATGAGATAAGGATAAGTATATAAATAGTTGCTTAATAATGTGTCTCGTGCACATGATCACTAGTTGATGAATAATTAATAAGTATAGCATCCTGAATATCCTCTCAGTAAGCATAGTCCTTATGTTGAAAACTATGATTATTGAGTACTCTATCCATGCAGGTGGTGATTAGCCATGAAAGGACTATGAGAAATAGGTGGTGAGTTACATCACTTTAATAAATTACTCTTGTGGGCGAGATTGCATATATGATGTGTTTGTTCCATGATGATGATGATGTAAGCCTTGAGAGGCAGTGGCACTATATGATGAGGGATTGAGACCCCATGGGATGTGATGATCCTTGTTATGGATCTAGATTGATTGGCAAGAGGCCAAGTGATAACATGTGATGTCGGATCCTTGAGATGGATCAGATTGATGTGATTACAATAATAGCATAATGTTGAGTTTATGTTGTTTACTTTCTATTATATCTTGTATGCTATACAACTTGGTTGAATCTTGCAATCCATCTAAAAGATACTAATTTAATTACAGTGAAATATATCATGTAGTTTGCCCTGTCCATAGATCGATCATCGTCAGGAATTGGTGATGGTGAAACGGGTTCTCCTGCAGGTTAACCCAGAGCGCATATTTTTGAATATGCGAGGTTTCTCCTAGCCTCAAATAGAGAGGGAAAATGAGTGCAGCTGTGGTTGCAGACTCGGATATGTGATGATCATGGTGAACAGGCCCATGGCTCCGAATATGTGATACGATGAGCATGAATGCATTCATGGATCATAGCACGGTGATCAGGCCCGTGGCTCAGTTTTACTAGCATCGTGACCTATACCAAGGCAGGCTAGGCAGAGGGTAGCCTGAGGAGCTGACCCTATGGTTAGAGGCCACTTGGGCATGAGACTGTGATCCTGCTTTGTTTCTCGTGTACTGACCACGAGGGGTGAGGTCGTGGATTCCGGCTCTTCCATTGACCTTGTATGGCACCGGTTATGGGCTTCGCAGCCAAAGGTTGGATTTGAACGGTACAGTTCACTTCCTCAGGGCATAATAAAATATGTAATTCAGCCGCATAGTAATTACTGCTTAAGAAAAAACACGGAACATTGGTTGAGGCCTTGTTTGTGTAGTTAATCTATTATATCTTACCGTTACTTCTATATACCTCATGATGTGTGGCAATGTATATATCTTATCTTATTAATCATGTTCCATTGAGAGATGTTGGTTATATGCCTTTTGTACAGCTGGTAAGATTGTCGGTAAGAATAGCCTTGTTTTACATATAGTGCTCTTGTTAAATCTGCTATCAGTTATCTGTTGTTATAGCTTTATCTTTCTGAGGTTCTGTAGTTGCGGCGGGGAGTTATGTTTCTCACTGGGACAATGTTGGATTGTCTCACTCCGCTGGTTTTCAGGTGTTCGAGCTAGACGTCGTGATGGTCGCGTAGTGGCGGCCGAGCAGCAAGAAGAGAAGTAGAAGGCAAGAAATGGACATGTTGTTGTTTTGGTGTTTTGTAGTAGAGTCTAGAGTCATCCATGTACTCTCAGGTCCTTGGCGGTGTTTTGACATTGTTTCACGATGTATGATCGTTGATGTTTTGTATATCCTGTTGTTGGTTGGATGTGGGCCTTTATGTATATGAACAGATGGTGAACTCATGTGATGGATGAACAGCTGTTCCTTTAAGCTGTGGACACATATCAGATCTTGTATACGTATATATATATATGACATGTTTCTGTGCAGGATGAGGACTTGAATGTAATAGTTTTCAGTTTATCAACTTTCCGCAAACGGTTTAAATTAACCCATGTTTTCGATAATCTGTGGTTATGGTGATTTCCGCACGTTTTCACGTAACACCTCATTGTATGTGTGATAGTGGGATGCGTTGCCACACTCAAGATGATATGGAGGACAATGAGGCCTACATGAAGGAGGTTGTGGATGTTAACACAGTGGTAGTTGAGCAGCTCATTGACGATATCAACGCTTTACTTGGAGCTATCTTCCTCCCTAAGATTGCTTCGTATTCCTTACCGCCCTGATAGTCTTCACTGGGTGATGACATTCCTTTCCCTACCCACCTACTTTCTCTTTCACTTCTCACCTCTTATAGGCAACTACAAGACTCTGATAGTGTTAGGGCATGAGAAACGGTGCAAGACCATGGAGTCCAATGGTGTGTAAATTATTTAATGGGTGTTGCCTAGGAATGCTTAAGGCCCTAGGCATCCATGATTCACTTCTAACTATGCTTGTCTGAGCTCGTATTTCTACCCTCCCCTTATGCATCTAGCCTATCTATAAAGAATTCACTCCTAAGTTCTCCACCACCTACGCTAGGTCATCACCTACAACAATCATTACTACTACTCTATTCCTATGTTTGGAGAGGAGCATTCCTTGGATGAGAAGACCTCACTTCTCTCATCATAGATGTCAACAAGGAGTGGCAAGCCAAATACGTTGAAGACAATAATAGTGATTCCATTGAGAAGTACAAACCAACAAGTTCTAGATAAAGGTCACTATCTAACTCTCCAACCTTCACACATGGCACCAAGGTGTCATTCATTCATGACCAAGTGATTTATTATGTTAAACCCTAAGTCTTTAATAATCTTTAACATGTATTTTTCTACTTAATAGTGTGATTTTGTCAAATTAGTGTAAAAATTATATGTATCATTTTTATTGATTTGTAAATATGTAATATATCAATTTTGGTTGACTAGATAGGATTTGGGTAGACAAAATCGTAGGCAGGATGAAATTAGGGTTTTCATCTTGAATTTGCCCTAAAATAGGTTAAAATGATGGTATTATGTAAATAAATTCTGTAAATTGATTTTCATTTCTTATCAATGATATTAGGTTACAGATAGACATTATAATGATATTGAACTCAATATAATTTTACATATATTGATTTTAAGGTCAAATGCTCAAGATGTTTCAAATAATTGTTCTGGAAAACAAAAATTTAAAGGAAAACCTCCATGCAATATACCCAAGCACATCAAATAGCCTCATCAGCCTAGTTTGACTTTAGACAACTCAGTATGCACTATTCTACTCTGAAATTTTGTGGTTCAATGTAGCGAGGTGATTTTGAGTGGTTTTTGGTGAACGTTGACCTAGGGTTGATCTAGCTCAAATTCTTCCCAGAATTCAAGTTCAATATAGTAAGTTATTTGTTTTTCTTCTTCTTTCTTCCATTTTAACTTAACACTCTTAGTGTCTTTGAAATATTTCTAAAAGTGGAGCAAAAACCCTAACTACCCATCTTCTCTTTGTTTGTTCATACTTTCATCTAGGAAGGATTCCAAGCTAGTGAGTTTGTGGTGATTTTCAACTTTAGAGAAGTTTGGTGGAACTTTTTGTACAATTCTAGAACTCACCTTGATAGAATAGAGGAGGTATTTCACTTGATTATTATAGCAAGGGTGACTGGATTTACACACATTTAGATATCGAAGTAGTTCAATTTGAGCTTTATGATACTAATTTAGCCCCATTTTAGAGAATTTGGTTGATTTTGTGGTAAGATGGGAATTTCATGATAAAATATGGAATTAATGCTTATTTTATAGAATTCAACTGTTAGTAAACCTTTCAAAACATAACATTTATGTTATGGAATCCTTTTTGATGAAATCTTATGTTTGCATCAGTTTTTGCCCTAATTTGGCAGCTTTCCCCAATTTAGGGGGAAAATGGCTTGAAGCTTCTTATTATGAGATGAAATTTTCTACACTAGTCTAAAATGACTTATGTTACAAGAAGTGATTGTTGGTTATTGTAATTTATATCTAAAATTCAAAATCCCTTTCTTTGTTAAAAGATCACTTGTTTATGTTGATCTTTGCCAAGATTTTGGTGGAATGAGCTCAGAGTGAGTGGAAAATATATGTTTGCCTTGGTTTTCATAGATCATATCCAAAACAAAAATAACATGATTGTCTCTTTTTTTTTATATTTTTGGCTCAATGAACCTCACTTCAGATTTTTAAGGCATATATGATCTAAATTGCTAGAAATTTTGATTGAAGGTGAATATTAGTTCTGTAATTTGTGTACATGATTTGTACATGTTTCAAACACAATGCACAGTGTATCCTAGTTTGCCCTAAATATTTAGTAGTGAAATACATGCTAGAGTGTGCTATGAGATAGCTTTATTCCCTTTAGTTATGAATCTAGGATGGTAAAATGCATAGCCCTTCTGATGTTATTTATGTTATTTATTCAATGACCAGTTCAGCTGGTTCAAGCTATTCACACTTTTAAATACTAGAAGTTTAGTGTAATTTAGTTAGATCATACCAGACATATTCAATATGAGAGCTTAGTAGTTTGACTACAACATAGATCATTTTGTTACATTCGTATATGTTCATATTATTAAGTTCAAGTGCAGCATAATGTTGAAAATCTATTGTTTTGTTGTATTCTTTTTCAGAGTACTAGAAATACATAAAATTATTTAGTATTGTTTTCAATAGTGAAATATAGTGTTGAATACAAAAAGAAAAGGGAATTATTAATTACATGCTAAATATAAGAAGATCTTAGTAGATCATCATTTAGTGAAACAAAATAGTCAATAAGACTTTCAGATGCCTTGAATGCAGTAGCTTTCTTGCAGAGGTTTGCATCGTAGTGGAGGAGATAACTAACCCACTAGTATTTTGTCTATGAGAGGAAGTTGAAGCATGTTAGTAGGGGATGAGGGGTTAATTCCAATGTGGATGACCTCTATATTTATGGTAGATATATTCAACATTAAATGGAGATCTAATGGTAACTAATTCAGTTACAACTCTATGATTCAACCCTTGTGGAACCACTGATGTCGACAATTTTATCTAGACTATTTTGACACTCCGCCTGAGTAAAAGGTTTAGAGGAGGAAACCCAGATAATTCGCCCATCTCATATAGTTGTTGAGGCCATATTTGGCAAGCCCCATTACAGAATGAGTAGGCAGACTTGAGAGTCTTGGGTCTACTCTAAGTCTTGTACAGTGAGATCATAGCTTAGTGTGATTTTTTCACATATTTTGGTACATTTCATGCGGGTCCAGGGCATTAATAAGACAACTAAGATGCCAAGAAGTCAGACTCAAGAATTAGCATGTGGTTATTCAGATAAAGTGATCTGATTCAGAAATGTATTGTTTACTTATACTCAGTGCTTTATTATGATGATGAATTTTTTATATTATTTCCATTTAGTTGAGTATTTAATAACTTGTTTATTTCTATTCATGTTTCAGTCCGCTTATTAATGAATATCAATATAATCTATTCTACTCGAATGAATGTCCTTTAACTAAGTCGGTAGCTCACAACTTTACTGAACAAATTTTTAGGTAACACTACAGATATGAAGATAGCAATAGATTTTTCAAAGGGCCCTACCACAAAAGGATGTTAGTAATGTTTTGAGGTAGAAATAGTCCGACTCATCTTTGTCTACTCATGGTCCTTATATATAAAGAGATTTGTAAATGATATTGTATATTATAGTGTCTTAACTGTCAGAATAGTCATTTAGTTATCAAGACTTGTGTATTTGTAAATAACAAATATTAGTATGAATGTTTTAATTAGTATCTTTAAGATTGAAAATGGTCTAGAGATAACAGGTTAAATCCCTATGCAATGTTAGTTCATGTAATCAAAAGTGTCAAGTATGGGAATTTGAAATTGGGAAAAACATTAAGAGTGATGTTTAGCTTCTATTTAGTCATCAATGTATGCCTTAATCTCATTGTTAGTAGTTGATGTGAGATATCGATGTAACAAGTTATCTACACCACATCCTCTATGATCCATTCTTGGTCGGACTGGCACCCTAGGTGTTGTCACCATGATTGATGTTTAGTGCTTTTGATGCCTATTGAATGACAAGTTCTTCAATTGGGGAGTGTGCTTATTGGTAATCTATTCATCCAACAGTAGCGAAACACTGGTTCTAAGTTCTATCAAGGTAGAGCAAACACAAAGATCTACACCTACCACGCTTGCACCCACATTCCCTTCTCCATGCTCATGACATAACAACAATCTTACTTGGATGATGTGAAATATTTGATGGTTTCTACCTTCATCAAGATAGACATGGAAGATGACTCCTATTACTGTCTATACTGAGGTATTTGTTTTGTGCTTGTTTCCCACTCATACTTACTTCACGGCATCCAACCTCGTCTATGACCTATATGACTTGAGCACCCAAATCCAAAATTAAATGAGGAGCATCCCATGTTGAAGCAACATTCATGAGCCTACATCTAGATGATGTAGTGCTTCCATGGAAGCAAACATTGAGGAGTGAAACCCTTCACCGCCACCTTTGAGATGTCGCACAAAGAATCATGTGTCAGACATTGTAGGGCCATTTAGGTGCTATAGCTTCATTGAGATCCAGCATCAACACACACTTACCCTAACTCTACATGTAGATATTAAGGAAGGTAGTATATTGAGCCTCTGACATATGAGGAGCCCCCTCTATCTTCCATGAGTTGGGATTGGTCTAACTGACCACCTTATGATCTCTCAGGCTTAGTCCCATCAGCCCACACCTCTGCCTCAACTACAACCATCAATTTCGGGTCAGCATGGTGATTGGAGACCATTCCAATAGTTTTGTTCCCCTCCATGTTGGACCTAGAAATTTCTTGAGGATAAGAAAATGTCTATGTTTGGGGTGGAGGGTGGTGGTATGCCTCTACTCCACACACTCTATCTTTTTTTGTGTTCCTTATATTTTAGCATTAGCTTTGCATTATGTCTTCTTGTTATTTTTTTCAAAATTTTCATGATTAGCTTGCATGTTGTTGGAAATTATCTAGTCAATCTATATTAAGTTCTCATTATCACGTTATGTTTGTGCATCAATCATCAATGTATGCAATGGAATGAAATGAATACATTTTCTATGATGATTCATTGAAATTTCCAGGGTTGGAACCCATTTTTCCATTAATAATCTTAACTAACATCATTACCTATAAAATATGGCAAGTCACATGTGATTGATAGGAACCAAATGCAGAATGACTCTTATTAATTCGCATGACTTCTTATAGAATTGTCACTACTTGCAAATCACACAGTGAATGGAATTGTTTGTTGAGATTTTTCAAATTCTAAAATTTTGACATATGAGATGAGCAAGTTCAGCCTCTTTTACACTTCTTACATCATACTCTTACCCCATCATTCACAAAAAACAATCAAAAATACAAAAATAATGTTCCAAACTCTAAGTTCGGGTTGACACCCTCTCTCTCTCACTCATCTACTTCTTCCAAACACCTCCTATATAATAGGGGCACACCACAAAACAAAAAGATGCCAATGTGCAAACCAAAAATAAAAAGACATAATAAATATAATTTTATAATAAATAAAAGAAATATCAAGTCAAATTAATGAGAGATTTGTAACTTATTCCTTCCATACCCCTATTCATTCAGTTTGCCACCCAGGGGGAGCAATCACCCAGAAAACATTCCATGCAGTTGGACATTGTTCTTGTGCAAATCTCATAGGAAAGTGTGGAACTCATTGAAACATTAATAACATTATGACTGTGATATGCATGTTTTGACATGGAAACATTTTTGTTAAAGTGAAATCAAAACATGGAATTCGAAGCTGCATTTTTTTATTCCAGGTAATCATGTTGCTTGGCCATACTTAATTGTAGGAAATTAAGGGATATAATGGAAGAGAGGATGACAGAATGGTAGTATTATTTGGAAGGTTGTTTTGCTTTTGTTTTGCTTGAGGACGAGCAATGTTCAATTTTGGGTTATTTTTATGAATGCATATTATAGTTGCATTGCATCTATTAGATTTGTTTTGCTCAATTCAATTACCTTTTGCATGTTGTTTTTTGAGTTTTTTTGTTTTTCTTTTATCCTAAAATTCTAGGATATTGATTATATTTCTCATTCTTATGTGGATAAAAGCACTAACCAACTCAAAAGTGTGATGGAAGTCCTTCCCTAAATTCATGTACCAAGTTCAAAAGGAATTGGAAGACAATAAAAAGAAGTTCAGCACAAATCAGACAACTCAATTGGGTGACTGGATTCCTCAGTCTGTTGACTGGCTCGACTAGCCAAGGGTACCTCCAAAGCTCAATCCAATTGTTTGACCCATCTCTCCAGTCAGTTGGTTGGAATTGACCATCTCCAAGTCAGTATCATCATCTTTTTTGGAGTTGTACTGATTAATTGACCCACCTCATTGGTCAATCGACTCACTTGTAGCAAAGTGCCCTCAAGAGGATCATGATCAGCCAAACCACCTCACCATTCATCCAATTGGAATTGACCACCCTTGAAGTCAGTATCTACTAGAATTTTGGGTGCCTTGCCAGTTGGATGACCGGCTATGCCAATTGTATGATCCATCATTCTCCAAGAGACTCATCAGATAGATATCAGTTGACCCACATCCCAGTCGGTTGAACAAAATCCAAATAGACATGCCACTTAAAACATGGTTGGCCAACATGCCTCCTTGGTGGGTGACTGACATGATAGGTTGGGCACAAGAGACACATGTGCAATTGGGAGCAAGAGAGTCTTCTAAATAAAACAAGATGCGGCCTAACTACCAAGGGGCATCCACAATCATTTCCTAGCCACAATTTGGTGCAAAATATAGGGACAAAGAGGAGGAACAAGATCCTCATTGGGATTTTGTAATCAGAGACATCTATCTGCTCACATCTTCCTTCTTAAGTGACATGCTTTCTTCTCTCTTATCTTGTATTTATGTTTTTTTTATGTATATGAGAGAGTAGAATCCATTGTTAGGGAATGGGGATTAGCTCCATCTTCTGTGATTTGTCTTCATTGTTATCAAACTCAATTGTTCAGATAATTAGATTACTCTATATTTGTTTATTTTCTTACTTGTTGAATTGATTGGTTTATTAGCATGATTGATATCATCATGAGCATAGAGACTGTGAAACTTAAGACTAGATCCTTGAATGAATGTGTAGGATTTTGGATGCAAGCATGGAAGGAATTTTATCGAATGACCATGTTATAATTCGGGGTAATGAGACCTCAACGCCAAAAGGAATTTGATCCTCGTGTAATTTGTATTCTAAAGGAGATGAGTTCACTTGGTCTTAGTCTACTTACCTATGATTACTATAACATACCCAAGTTTATCTATCTAACTTTTAGAAACCCTAATTCCTAGAATAGGATATTATTATGCTTGGTTTGATAGAGTTGGCCAAACAAGGTTAATAATATGCTAAAATATATGTGTTCGTATCGTGATGGATAGTTATTAACACCTTAATATATGTGTCTTAGAGGATATTCATGAAACATTGAGTAACTTTATTTTATGTAATCACATCACATAGAATGATGCACTTATATCTACCTAATAACCTAAACATGACTTAATATGTGAATGATTATATAAAATATATGTCACATTGATCACTAATACACATATAATAATTTAAATATGATTATTAAGGATTGGATATTTATAAATGTGTAAGAAATAGACTTTTATGTAAATAGAAATGATTAATATGCCTCTATTTAAGTTAATATGAAATTAATGGACTTAAGGATAAATTGAATAAAGTAACCCTGATGGTGATAATATGAGGGTTTAGAACTCTAAATCCTAAATATTGAGGATAATGTTGATATATGTTATTAAGTAACATGATAATTGACTTGAACCCTAATTGTACTAAAATTTATATTACATGATCTTCAAAACTAAATCTAATGCCAAAATTGGAATCTTTTGGTCCTACTTAGTTTATATGCAATATTTCAACTTAATAGGATAGTGTTTATTGCCTCAATTTAGTTAGAGAAGAAAATACTTAAATACTCATCCTAATACTAATTGAATTTTAACTTATTGGGTACTACCTTTGATTTTCACTTAATCACTTATAGTTTATATGTCACACGTTTCATTTATATCTAGCTCCAATCACATATGTTGGATTGAGATCCAATGATGGGTGGATCATCTTCCAGCTTGACTCCATCTCTTCTTGGACTCTATAGGTCCATGTCATTTCTTTCTCCTCTAGTTTCCTCTCGGTCTATTACTTTGATCCTCCTCTCCCCTCTTTCTTTTCAATTTTGCTATCTTTGCTATTTTTTGAACCCAGGGATCCCAATATTTGTGGGACATCGTCGCCCCAATGTTCCTATCGGTTGTGGATTCCTTGAAATCCTACTTTCCATACTCACTAGAACTATCAACCAACCCTCATATTCATATATATATATATATGAAAAGGTTAGACCTATAATACACTTTGCTCTATGGTTATAGCAAGTTACCCTACTCTCACTGTTACTGGGTCTTGCATCCCTAGTTTAGTTTGTCCTCTCGAGCTATGTAGAGTTCGTAGGTGTTCCCTCTACCCCTAAGTGGCTCTATAAATCATAGGTACACCTTATTGGATCACCCTAAAGCTTTTTGAACACCCAATTCCTTCTCTTTCAAGGTATTTCTGGATCCTCCTTTTTTTATCTTGTTCCCCATCTTGTGAGTGTGGGTATTATCCCAGACGCGTGTATGGGGATCAACATGTTTCCACCTTCTTCAAGTTCATCTTGGCCTTGTTGAGCCCCTTTTACCCTTTGTTTTCATCGTGTTTCTTTGAGCTTTGTCTCTTCATAGACCCTCATGCTTTCTTTGTCTAGTAGTGACAAAAGTCATGGATGGAGGTCGGTGAGCCTCACGCTTTGTTTCTTGAGATCATTGGGTTTGGTAAAGTCTTGGAGCACGATGATATATCATGCAGTGTGTGTTGGTAATCGATGGTGGGTTCTCAACTCATTATCGTAGAGGTATCGAGCTCTAAGATTCACTTCTCATGCAGGTGTGAGAAGAAGATGATGATTGATATATGTCCTAGTCATCAATTTTCTATTTTGGTTTATTTCCCAGCCAAAGAGAAACTTGTCTTTTTGCCACAATTTGAGAGTGCACCCTGCTCCTAGTCTCCATATGGGTCATCATCACCTAGATGGATCATGATTGGGCCACCTCAGCTTAGGGTCATGCTTCTTGCATATTGTTTTATTTTAAATAAATTGATAATCGGAGCTTTCTTAAAAAAACTCATAGTTATTCATTTATAGGTCAAAAATATACATATATATATCATGAATTAGAAAAATAAGATCTATCTAATGGTATGGTTTTTATAACCTCAATCAACTTGTAGTAAAATTCTATATTTCTAGGGTTTGTAATATAATCATTAATTAATTATTTACATCAAGAATGTTAGTAGGTAGGAGACTAAGATCATCAATAGAAAAGACGAGATGTGAGGGTTTCAAAGCTCTGACGTGGGTTGCACTAGAGATGGAGAAGGATGAGATACATCCCCCTGATGGGGAGTATGGGGGAGGACATGACAAGATCTTTGAAAATCTGAACGCAAACACAACAGAGGCACGAGAGGTAATTGAGGAAGAATGAAGAGAACCCCTGATTAGTCCTCTACTAGAGGTGGCGGAAAACAAGAACAATACCTAGCAAGAGATCCTCAAATGTTTGGGAATAACAATAAACTTTAAGGGTAAGAGAAGAAAGGAAGGAATGGAAAAAGGGATCCCAACCCAAGGGTCTAATTGGAGGTAGATCTAGGGAATTCCGTTACAAACGGATTCCCAAAACTGCATCAAAGTGGGCCAAAGAAAAACAACTTGCAAAATAGCATGTCCAACCTCAATCCATGTAAGCCAGTATTGTATAAGGATATTATGTGCATGGCAGATGGAACAGGAAAACTATCATTTCTACATTTTGATGAACCTAATATCAGAGTGTTAAAGAATGATATCAAAACTAGTATCACAGACGGAACTCCCATCTTCGTGATTGATAGTGGCATATTTGGCAAATTGGTGAAACCCAAGACCTTCTCTGTGGTTGAAAAAGTTAATGCTAGGTAAATAGGATTCCTAACACTAAAAGACCAGATATGATCGATGTGGAGGCCAATGGGGGCATTTAGGATGATAGACCTAGAAGATGACTTCTTCATAGTTCAACTAATAAGAGAAGATGATTATTTAAGAGCACTTACTAGAGGATTGTGGCCCTTAATGGGATCATACCTTAGTGCTCAACCTTGGGATCCAACATTCTCCCCATCGACAGTGAACCCTAGGTTCATTGTATCATGGGTGTGGATACTCAAGTTACCAATATTTCTTTGTGAAATTCAATTCCTGGAGGAAGTATGCAATGTGATTGGGACTATGATTAGAGTGGATACAAACATTGACTAAAAGAAAAGAGGCAAATTTGCAAAGATTTTTGTGAAGTTGGACACCAGAAAGCCTCTAATTGTGGCTATCATTGTCCAAGGAGAAAGATATAACATTGAATATGAGAATCTCACGAGTATATGCATGTTATGGGGTAGAGTGGGGCACACAAATAAAGACTGCATAGAGAAAAAAAAGTGGCCATGGAAGCACAAGGTATTATAGGCAAACAAGTAGAAGGTACAAAGGTGAACCTAGAGCCTTTGGGAGATTCCAAAGAAACTATACATGTGAAACCATTTCAAAGATGTCTGAAATGCATGGATAACCATGACAAGGAAAAGACCATCAAGACTCAAAATAGGCTACATAGTTTGAATATGAATGAGGACAATTATATAAACAACACAACCCAGGAGGGGAGAAGCCACTAGTACTGGACTTTGAGTAGAGATAGTGGAGGGCTACAAATAAGAAGAAAAGACCAGTTAAAGATTACTCTTTTACCAACTTTATAGAATTCTAGTTTCATCAAAATAACCAAGACATACACTAGACAATCCAAATGCAAAGGAACCAGGCCAGTACACATTGAGAAATGACAATAGAGGATGAGAACACAATGGCCATCCCTGATGATGACACTAGTGAGACAGGAAGTCTGCAATTCAACACGGGGGGGGCTTCATTGGCCTTGGGCACAACAAGAAGTCTAGTAAAACTCAAATCACATTTGGATTTTCATCTGGGATTCATCTCAGAAATAGGAGGGTCCTAAACTCAAAAGACCTTAATAAGAAGGGACAAGGAAAAAGAATCAAAGAGAAAGAAACCAGGATGGAGAGGATGAACAACCTGGCAAGGAGGACCTGAGAATAAATGACATGGTTACTGAATGTTAGTTGCATCTTGGAATGTACAAGGTATCTACGAGATAGATATCCAAAGTAGTTTGAGAGATCTCATGTGTCTTTAAAAAGTTAGCATTTGTGAAATTACTAAAACTCAAACTAGTTGTTTGCAAGCTGATAAGATCATCAAGTCTCTTGGCATCAAGAATCTTACATAGTGGAAGTTGCAGGGTATGCAGGTTGTATATGGGTTATATGGAAAAATAGAATTGGGATTGTAGAAATCCTAGAAAGTCATACATAGCCATTACATTGTATCATTAATAAGAGCACACTCATCACCTTAGTTTATGCAAATACCAAACAAATCGACCGTCAATTGTTGTGGGAACATCTAGAGATAATTTCAACTACATCCTCCCTACCATTCCTAGATCTGGGAGATTTTAGTGTAGTTCTCTATGAAGATGAGAAGATAGGGGGTGAACCAATACACATGGGAAATTTTAGAGAGTTTGGAGGAGGGTTATCGAGAGAGGGACTTGAATAGTTAGGTGCTTCAAGACCAAAAATGATATTAAAAAGAGGATGGCTTCAAGAGAGGTCGGATCGAGTTGTAGCTAGCCAGGAATGGATTGATGCATACTCTACATCTTCTGTACAAGTCCTCCCTAGGATAAACTCCGATCACTCACCTATACTGGTTTCCATTAGAGGGGGTAAATAGACAATCAGTTATCGACCAAAGTCCGGTGTTGTATGGGACACTAGGACCTCCTTTCCAAGATTCATTTAGTAAAATTGGGATAACAAACTAGGATTTCATAAATCACTTACAAATTTCATGGAGAAAGTTGCAAGATGGGATAGAAACAAGACAAGAAAAATAAGATCAAAGAAGGATAATCTAATCATAGATATAGGTGCTAAGAAGAAGACCCTATGTACCATATACAATAAAGCCTTGTAGGACTATATTGTTGAGTTGTAATTGGAGTACAATGAAATAATGTACCAAGAGATAGAGGAGTGGAAGCAGTGGGCTTGTTGTGACTGTATGTAGGCTGGAGATGCAAGTATAAGGTATGTTCTATCCATTGTCAAAGCTAAGAGGCAAAAAGAACACCATTTCCAAACTCAATAATAATAAATGGGACTAGATAGAAGATAAGGTTGTTCTCAAACACACAGGGTGAGAGTTTTTCAAGAATCCTTTTAATGAGTAAAGGGGGATAGCACTAGTTGTTAATGCCTCATAATACATTAGGAAATTTTTAGATTATTGGACCACAATATGTATTGTCTAAGTTGTACCCCAAGCAACCCATAGATTCAATCAGTGTTGATGAGGATGGATCATAGACAATATTATTTTGGTGCTAGAGATACTACACTTAATAAAGATAAGACTGGACAAGAAAGTAGATATAGCTATGAAACTGGACCTATCTAAGGTGTATAATAGGATGAACTGGGATTTCATCCTAGACTTACTGAAGAGGACAACTATCATGCACAACATAGTTGTCATCATCATGAACGTCATCATCACTAGAGAGATTGCAATCATGTGGGATGGGGAAACTCTACAACCAACCAAGGCATCTAGAGGGGTACCAAGGTGATCCACTATCCCCATATATTTTTGTACTTTTCTTGGACCGTCTAAGTCAATTAATAGTAGAAGAAGAACACATGGGAAAATGGAAGTCCTTTCAAGATACACGTGGAAGAATTGGGATTTCACATGCCTTCTTTGTAGACAATATAATTATGTTCGGTGAAGAAATAGAGAATCAATCTAGGAGCATGATAAAGGTTCTAAAAATCTGAGACACTCTTAGGACAAAATTTGACAAAGGAAAATCATCCATCTTCTTCTCTGAGAATGCAACCAGTACGTCTGGGAGAACCATAACCAGAATCATTGGAATAAAGCAAACAAACAACCTAGGGAATCACTTTGGGGTCAAAATTATTCATGAGCGAGTCAATAGAGAAATGTACCAAGGGACAATCAACAACATATAAGCAAAGATCTCATCATGGGTGAATCGATCATTGTCCTTCACTGGAAGGGTGACACTAATAAAATTGATCTTTAACTCTACACCCACCTATACAATGTAGATGACACAGCTTCCACTATTAATCTGTTATACCATTGATTAAGATGTTAGGACGTTCTTATGGAAGGGAGCTACAGGTGCTAGAGGGATCAGCGTAGTAGCATGGGAAAAAATCACAACTAGTATAAAGTATGGTGGCCTACACATCAAATCTGGTCATCTACAAAACAAGATGTTATTGTATAAGGTTGGGTGGGATTTCATCTCAAATAGGAAAGCCATATGGAAGGTTGTAATGGCTCACAAGTATGTTCATAGGACCAATAGTGGAGTGTTTAACGTGTCACGATTGTGGAAGTATCTTACTAAATTACAGAGACTGTTGCTACCAGATAGAGGAAAGGCAAACCTATATGGTGCCAACACAAATGTTTGTCGAGAGAAATGGGTGAACAGGTGTGGAGAACCACAGATCAAGGCACATATGAATGTTCCAACTAAACTATAGGACCTCAGAGTAGAATCCATGGTTGACTTGGATGGAAACTAGGATGATGAGTTCATTTAAAATTGGTTTGAGGAAGACACTGTCAGGACTAACAATCTACACCCCCTCCATTCCTATAGGTTGGATTAGATAAGGCCATTTATCTAAAATATGCCAAAGAAAAGTTCTCGACAACAAGTATCTACTACAAGATTCAATGAGAAAATACTACAAGAGTCCCATGCCATTGGGGAACCATATGGAATCTAAAAGTTCCTCAGTGAGTCAAGACCAAATTTAGCTATGCATGGAGGGTTGATGAAGAATTATTATAGAGAGAGAAGGGGAATCACAAAACAAGACCAATGCCCTCAGTGTGATGTTGAAACAGAGACATTGATGCATGTGTTTGAGAAATGCAAAGATACATAGAAGGTGTGGGAGTAGGTCCAACAAGAAGCTAATGAGACATTAACCATGACCCAACCTTTCACAGTCTGGCTGACTACAAATCTATAGAGACAAAAGGAACAAATGGAATGGCCAATATGGGTTGCAATAACAATGTGGAAACTCTAGTACTTTTGTTGTAACTTGGTTCTAGGGTTCCAAAAGAAGCCTTGAGGGGATATTCAAATCAATTAGAGATGAGGTGAGCACATTCTTAGTTGCTTTTAGACATGAGGATAGCTTGAATTGAAAGTCTGCTCTGGGTGAGGAAAGATGGACATTGCCAGAATCAGAATGGATGAAAAATGTAGATGTGGAAGTAAGGAAGAAGAAACACACCATGGCTAATGGATTTATAGTGAGGAGTTGTATGGGTTAATGGATGTGGGGATGATACGAAAAAGGGACTAAGATGGACACACTTCTGGATGAACTTAAAGCAATTTCAACTGGGGTGAAGGAATGCAAGACAAGGTTTAGCAAGATTTTGATTTCATCTGATAATGAAGAAGCTATCAAATGTTAATAGGAGAAATTGAGATCGCTACAAAGGATAAACCAATCCACAAGTTTATACTAAGGAGCTCATGTGCATTTAACTCAGTGGCATTTTAATTTTATAGACAGATGTGTAATAAAGTTGTAGATGCGGTAGATAAATTGGCTCTAACCTAGGTTGATAGCTCATGTAGGTGGATACAATGCCCAAACTTCATCTCTGACCTAGTTAGGGATGAAGCAATTCGTACCACAATAACTCTATGTTATCAAATTGGCATGTATTAGGAGAATGGGATGAGTATATAATCTCTCGGGTTCTCTGAAAAAAAATGTTAATAGGTGAAGAAATGCCCTGATTAGATATAGGGTTTAGACTCTGACCTGTTATAAACATCATTGATGTACGTTGCATCCCTCTGAGTCTATATTGAGCAATTTTTCTACTTTCTCTTTTGATCTTATTTGAAGGATACATGTGAAGTCTCTCCTTTGATATTGATTCAAATTATTTTGAGACTCTAATATTGAAACCAGTTGTACATATATATTGATCGGTTGATATTGCACTTTGGCATCTAAGATTTGTAATCTTGTTCATGATATATCTAGTTGAGACTAAATTGGTGGAGTTACTCTATATTTTTCTACTTGTGCACTGAAACCCTAATTTTCTCATGATGGTTTTTTATGCTTTGATGTTCTTTTAGTTGGACAATCTTGCTGAATACTAGGACTAAACTTTACTTGCCTCTACATTGCATGTCTGTTGATTCAGTAGTACTAGGGTTTTATAATATACTTTGGTTTTTGTGGTTACGTGCCTTTTTTGTTTTTAGGATGGAGGTTATGTGCCCCATACCTAGTTTTGTGCCCACTCTTATATTTTGGGAGTTTGGTCATGTGACATTCTCTATTAGGTTCAAGGTTATGTGCTCTAGCCGGAATTGTTTTATTGTAGTACTAGTACTATGTTTATCATACATGCCTACTAATTACTTATTATTATTGATGGGCCATGTTCCCTAAGTGCTATGTGTATGCCCTTGAGGTATACTTTATTTTAATTCATGGAAAGTACATCTTTTATTTTTATTGAAATGTTTTCTTTTCATATCCACTTGGATGGTTCTTATACCTCTTTTTTAGGGACACCTTGTTATAATTGATATCCTTTTCTCATATAATTTCTCAATCACTATCTATATGCACATACTGACATATTATGTTGAAAAAATCCACTTTGTATTCTCTTGTGGGGTATGCTTCCAACCCCTTAGCTAGAGAGCAAGGAGGAGTTGACCAAATTTTACTAAAACTTATTTAAGAGTTAGTTGGTCTTTCTTGGGAGGTAGATTGAAGTAGCCTATGCATCTTATATTCCTCTAGTTTTCTTTTATGTACACCCTTTGTGGTGAAGAACAATGACAGACATGAACATGCCATAGTTAGATTTTTACTTTTGCTACTACACTTTTGGTATTTGATACATTACATACTTGAATCATAGTATATCATCCTTTGTGAAAAAATATTTTGAAGTTTGTCATTGGATGGTTTTCAATTATTCACATCAAATAAGTGAGTAGATCCCCTCTCGGGGCCACCCTTACAAGTATGGTATCAGAGTCAATGAAATCGATTGATCTGGTCATTCCAATACTATCTCGCTTGGGTTGTTTACCCTTTTCCTATATGTTTCTTACACCCTATCCCCTTGCCTTGTACAAGCATACTTTAATGGATGAAGACAAGTCATTTGTTGATAGCCTAGCTTTATTTGAGACACTCCAGAACCCAAAGTATGAAATATCGAGGATGGATCATCCTTTCACTCCTCCCAAGGTCTCAAGCTTAGGCAACAACTGGTGGTCAACATGTAGTGAACCAACCAACCCTACAATCAGTTGTGACCAGCTCGAGTTTGGGCATCTCACCTGATCAAGAGTTTCCCTTCCTATAACAGGTGATTTCTACACCCCTAGCAAGGAAGGCTACCCCAATTTCCACTCTAGAGAATCCATATGAGTACTCTCGTGTGGGGTTCATGAAGATACATCCCACGTATTTCAAAGGTGAAAGCAAGCTCAATATGGTGGATAATTCTGATGATCGGGTGCTTATTATGGAGTGTACTTTTCATGGTATGGCATGCCCTAAGAACCAGAAGCTTATAATTTCCACCTACATACTTGATGGACCTACTCTCCTTGGTGGAATAGTGTTGCAAGGACCGGGGACGTATCCTATATGTATTGGATGCAATTCCTGGTGATCTTCTACAGGAAATACATTTCATCTGCAAAACACTACAGAAGAAGGAAGTAGAGTTTTACAACCTAAAGCTGCACTGCATGTATGTAGTAGAGTATGTGCAGAAGTTCATCCTATTGGAAAGGTGTGTCAAGGGTTTAGTTGAAGAAAGGCATGCTAACATATTCCTTGAAGGACTCGACTATAACATTCATTGTTCTCTAGTGCCTCAACTTCCACCGATGTTTCAGCAAATGGTGGATAAAGATATGGTGATCGAGGTTTACCCCTGTTGTCAACCCCAAGATTGTAACAAGTAGAAGAAGTTCTCATTTGAAGAACAAAAGAGGGACAACTCTGCCAAGTGTCATGGACATTCTTCTCCTGGGTAGTCTCCCTCTATACGAAATCGAGCTACTCCAAATTCAGACTTCCAAGTTATACGTCATCATTGTGGAGATCATGGACATATTAGATCTAGATGCCCTAAGCTTCATGATGGATGTCCATCAGCTCATTAACAACAACTTCAATCTCCTCTAAGAAACAATGGTCACAACCATAATGGGGGAAAGCTTGATGAGAAGTGTACAAGTTGTGTCTTTGCTTTAGATGGACATGAAGTACAAGAGGAAGAATGTGTTGAAGGTAACCCTTATTGCGTTACTTAGCTTGCCTATATGGTTGTGTTTTACCTTCACATCATATCATTTATTTAGACTAGTCTATGTTCCCTGGTCTTGTATGACTTATTAGGTTACACCTTTTAAGGGGTGGAGTGTAGTAGTCTGCTAGTTCATAGATTTGTTGATTTCAATGACAAAATCCTTTTAAGGGGTGTATTCCTGTAACATATCGAATTTTAGCCATTTGAATTTTAGAAACCCTAATTCCTATAATGGGAGATTATTATGTTTAGTTTGATAGATTTGACCAAACAAGGTTAATGATATGCCTTGATATGCTTGTTCATACCCTGATGCACTGTTATTGACTAGCCCTAATATATGTGTATTTGAGGATATTCATGATACATTAAGTGACTTTAGGTTATGTAATCACATTACATAGCATGATACACTTATATCTACCTAATAACCTAACTACGACTTAATGTGTGAATGAGTACATAAAATATATGTCACATTGATCACTAATACACATATAATAACCTAAATATGATTATTAAGGATTGGAGGTATATATACATGCATAAATTGTTGGAATGGTGTCTAATGTACTTAATGTGTGTAATGGGATAAGAATTACACTTTTCATGGCAATAGAAATGATTAATGTGCCATTATTTAAGTTAATATGACAATAATGGACTTAAGGAGATATTGAATAAAAAAACCTATTTCGTGTTTCTAATATAACCTTGGTGGTGATAATATGACATATTAGAACTCTAAATCCTTAATATTGAGGATAAGGTTGATATATGTTATTACGTAACAGTATAATTGACTTAAACTCTAATTGTACCAAAACTCATATTAGATAATCTTGAAACCTAAATCTAATACCAAATATGGATTCTTTGGGTCCTACTTAGTCTATATGCAAAGTTTAACTTATTAGAATAATGTTTACTACCTAAATTTAATTAGAGAGAAAATACTTAAATACTCATCTTGATATTAATCTAACTTTGTCTTATTGGGTTTTTATGTCATGTGGTGTACTACCTTTGATTTTTTCTTTATCCCTTATAGTCTCTTTGTTTAATGTGTTTGCTTTGTATACGGATTCAATCACAACTATTGGATGGAGATCCAACGATAGGTGGATCATCCTCTAGCTCAAGTCCATCTCTTCTTAGACTCTACAAGTCCACACAATTTCTCCCCCCCCCTTTCCTCTTAGTTTGTTACTTCGATCCTCCTCTCCCCTCTTTCTTTTTGGTTTCACAATCTTTTCTATTTTCCAAACATGGGGATTCCATGATTTTTGGGACTTTGTCACCCCAATGTTCCCGTCAGTTGTGGGTTCCTCATCCCCTTGCTTCCCATACTCATTGGAACTATGAATCTACCCTCATCTCCCTATATATATATATATATATATATATATATATATATATATATATATATATATATATATATATATATATATATATATATATATATATATATATATATATATATATATATATATATATATATATATGTGACAATGATAGACCTCTGAGACACCCTTCTCTACTGATCTAGAAAGTTTTAACCTACTCTCACGCCATCACCAGGACCCAGAATCCTGATTCAGTCTCTCCTCTCGAGCTACATGGAGTTCATTAACATTCCTTATACCAATAAGTGGTTGTAACAACCTCAATTTTCAAAAACCCCCAATTAAGGAAGGCCAAAAAGATGAGATCCATTACCTATTTTTTTCCCAAGAATCTAGATTTTAAACAAATAATAATCAATAGCAAATAATTTCCATTTATTCAGATGTATTCCTTACAAGATGTTCCTCTAGAACTTATATAACTTTACATCTTCAAAATTGTACATCTGAGAAGAAGAAGTATCTATCTAATCCTCCTTAAAGGTTAACTTTAATGTCTTCAAGTAATTTGAACTCTCCCTCATATCTTGATATCATCTTATCTATCATGTACCTAAAATGTCGTGAAACAAAAGCATAGATCAACATATCAAGATATACTGTGTGGGTTGCATGCAAAAGTGTGCAAGTAAACTAACAACATATATTCCATCGCATACTTGGAAATAAGAACTATCATTTTCTTCACATATTCTTTCTTTATGTGAAACTCGTAGTGACATTATAATTGAATAGAATGTATACAAACATCCAAGATTTTAGTGGTTCAATCTTCAAGAAACACTTGGGAAACACTATGAAACTAATGTGGGTAGTCATAGGCCTAACCACATACCTTTTGTAGAAACATGCAGATCTTGTAGTCATACTTTAAGCATAGTATCCAATCAAGCAAGCAAATCAAGAAACCAACATTTCATTTGCATGTATGTAAATCCTAAAGTGTTGCCATCATATTCAAAATACTAGTCATTATTTGGTCTAGGGTTTAGGTTTCCTTAGTATCCTAATTTCCATGTTCATTGGTCTAATGACTCAAGGACATAAATTAATATTAAGCGCAATCATGATTATCAAACTACCATGTTATTGCATCATGAACACTTATATCAGATTATGTGCCTTAAGGTCATAGCAAGTTACATGATTGGTGTTCAAAATCCTAATTACACATGTTGAATGTTATTAGTCTACATACTCTGATTATTCTTCATCATCTTAGACCTCATTGTAGTCAACTATATCTGTTTATATGGCAAAGTAAACGTTTTTAGTATACTCAACATGTTAGTTATCCAATGTACGATTTCCATGTATTAATCATTACTTAATCATGCATTAGCCCTACTTTTAGAATTAGGATCAGATATAGGTCATGATATTATTTTATTTTATTCTACTTGCTCTCCCATTGAAGTTGATATATTCCTCTATATTTGGGTAATCCTAGAAATTACCATGATTTTAAAAATATAAACATCTATACCTCAAACAAGGGGTGATGTGGTGGCTTCTTCCATGGAGACTCAGAAGGAAAGGGATGAGGGGAAAAGTACTTTAGAAGATCATAGACTTCTATGTCATTGTGGCAAGCCTGGTGTTACGAGATACAACAAGACTATCACAGATGAGGAAGAGCATGTCCTGATGGGGCTAGAAAGAGATCTGTTACAGCACTGCCATGGAAGGATGCACATCAAGGAAGGAGGGAATTGGGTTAGTCCATCTTCTTTTAGTACCACTTCTTATATAGAAATAGGGTTGGAGAACAATGGATCTAGTTTTATAAACTTTCCTTATGCAATTGGCAAGGCATCATGCTAGGGAAGTATCAACTATATTCCTCCCTCCTATCCTTATAATACCAATCTCGTATCTTTTACTTTATAGATCCAAAATTCACATTAAGCAAACCAACCCTGATACCATTATTTTGGAAAACTCTATTCATACTATTACCTACCATTGGGAAAAGTAAAATCCCTTCATTATTCCCTTATTTATTCCCCTATATATCTGAAACTAGGTTTCCAAGGAAAAACAAGATGATTACCAAATAAATCACCTAGGCCACAAGATATATTATCATCCTCTATATTTTCTTCCATAGTTCTATATTAGTATTATCAATCACATAAAAATTATCTTGGACATTTATCATGAGCACAAAATACTTATTTCCCTATATGGTATCCCAAGGACCCTTTTGTAAACCCTATTTGTGGAAATTAACTAATTCACATCTCTCCCACTCTCTTTACATCGATGAGTCTCAAAATTATATATTTTATTTATAATCCTATCATATTGTATTGTGCCTAATTTGGTGTCAAAAGAATACATTTAAATACCCTTTTTTCTTTCTTCAAATATGGGAAACAACATCTAATTCTCACAAGCAAGTCCCTCTTCCTTCCTGATTTTCCATAGGCTATTAAGAGTGTCCTTTCACTATGAAATTTGGAAAGAAACTCATTAGTATCTTTCTATATTTATCTTTATTTTTTTTGGAATTATTGGGATAACTTTCATAGGAAAAACTTTCCCTTTATGTAACTCCTTAAAACAATTACTATTATCACATGGAAAGTCCTTTTTCTTAAATTCTAGAATTATCTTAGTTTCTTTGTCATCTTTACGTGTTTCAAAAACCAGTTCAAACATATCCTTATTTGATGCCTCAAACTTGTGTTGCAAGACATGGTTCGCTAATTGTTTCCATTAATTATCTAATTTACTAATTATCTCAGAATATTTCGGAAACTTGTCATGTGACGTAGGACTCGCAAAAACAAGATTAACTAATGCGGAAGTGAATTATTAGCAGCGGAATTACTGAAAATCACTAAAAATTAAAAAAATTTACAAAGGGATTCACAAACTGTAAAACTCTTTCATAGAGAACCAAAGTAAGTTATTTACATTCTGATTCATCAGTACATCTCTATATCATCTCATCTCGAGAGTCACAAACATTGACTACCCTATTAAACTATACATAAGTAGTATACAAAAATATCGAGGCTTTAAGCCAAAAATCCCAGATCTATTCATTAAAACACTAACTATGAAATCCGAGGACCTGAGAGTACAGAGACAACACATAGGACTCTCTACATATAGGATTTGACAGACAGTGTCTCCACCTGAGGATCATTGTTGTCCTAGCTATTGTTGATGCTGCTATTCACCCTCTGTAGGGTTTCTACCTTTTCCTCCGCATCTACCTAAAACTTTAGTTCTACGGGGGTGAGACAATTGAGAAATTGGCCCAGCGAGAGATATAACTCTCTGCCAGAAACATTGTTATTGCAGATAATAGAATAACATTGAGCAGTAAAATCATAATATTCAGTAGCAGGTAAATCATTAATTAAACTATGTAGAGTAGTATTCTCTATGCGGTTCATTTCAATTATAATTTGATAAAGCAGCATGTCATGTACTCAAAAAGGAATATGAAGAAAATGTATAGCATTTATCCAACTAGGACATAATAGACAATGTATCATCAACCATTGATCTCGCATTTCAACCCTAAGCAAATATGCTACACGGCTGATTATATTTTACAAACATACGTATGCCCTAAGGAGATAAGGTATACTGCTCATACTCCAACTGACCATTGTGAAATCGAAATCGGTACCATACATAGGTCAATAGAAGAGTCGGATTTCCATGACCTCATCCTCCTCAGTCAGTGTGAGGAAATAACTTGCAGGACATCTCGTCTCTCTGCCAAATAGCTTTCCAGGGTATACTGGCAACTTCTCTATTAGAGTTATAGTGGCATGTTGTACTCTCTTCTTAATGGAGAGATTTCATGTTTATCTCACATCAATTCGGCATTAACATCATCATCAGGAGATTATTGATACATCCATCCCGGCATATACATATAATGAAGGATTGAGAGATTTAATGTTTATCTCACATCAATTCCTCCATTAGGGTGTAACGATATTCGCGCCCATAACCCCCACATACTCAAAAGTATGCTCTCCAGGAGTTCCCTTAGGAAAACCTATTTCACCATCACCAAACTACTGACGATGATGGATCTATGGTCAGGGCTCTACATGATATCATTTCACTTGGTTAATTAAGTACATTACAGCATTCTTTTAGCATCAGGCATGTTTTCAAACATAAACCATTATAACAATTGTTATATAAAGAATGAGTACTATTTTTATCAAGTTCATTTCACAGCTTTATTAACATTGGGATCTCAATCCCTTATCATCTCATCATCATGATTCAATAATATGGGTGTTCAAACCCTTAGATCATCAAAACACTTGTTACCACTTTAACAGGTAACTTAATGCCATCAAGTCATTTGATAGTGTAAACAAGATAATTGTAGTGCAGGTATTTCACATTGCTCTTACAGCCTAATAATCTCTTTGGTTACCTCTCACTAGGCAACATAGCATATCATTGCTCATAAGGTTCATAAATCACTTTCAATAAATAAGGCATCATACCTGTTACCTGGCTATGTTCACTATTTTATAAAACATGCATGATTAGTACATATGATAATAGATACATCAATTTCATATCAGCATAATGCAAAACAATTACAATATCATTATTCAAGGGTTACACCACTACGCCCTTGCTAGGGTTAGGGTTTTCCTTTTCATTTCAATTAGGGTTAATCATTCCCTTAGCTCAATTAGGATTAATGACTCGTCATTTCATTATCCAACCTTAGAGCTTCATGCTATAAGGTATAACCCAGAATTAGGGTTTCACATTTTCATTCACATTATTTGGAATTAGGGTTTACTATTCACATTACATCACCCTAGATTAGGGTTTATATACAATAACCCACAATTAGGGTTTACTATTCACATTACATCACCCTAGATTAGGGTTTATCATTAAAATACCCTGAATTAGGGTTTCACATATCATTTCCCTATATTAGGATCATACCATCATCATGAATTAGGATTTCACCTATCATTCCCCTCAATTAGGGTTAGGATTCATTAACCTTCATAATTAGGGTGTGTACTCATGATTAGGGTTTATAATCTCCCTATCAAGAATTATACCCTCATTAGACATTCATCCATAGTAAAAGTATTAATACTTAACCATTACATGGTTATCATTCATATAAGAAGTCTTCTCTCTCTCATCTTCTATAAATGATGCTTACTTCAGCCTTGATTAAGCTAAGTCAACTCAACTTGAAAGAAGAATGGACCCCATGAGTTATGTCATTATCACCATGATCATTAAAGCTTAATTATTTAAAGGGTACTAGTCACCCTATATCATTAAGGGTACCATTATTATAATCACCCTTGGATTACATCATGTAATTGTTCACTTAAACAATTGACCTTCAACCACTTTTAAGAGTTCATATGATTTAGTTGATTAACTTCCAAACTACCTTGGTCACTTAGACCCCAAATGGTCTTGACCAATCAGACCTCAAATGGTCTTTCTTATAACACCTTCAAATGGTCTAAGACCATTTAGACCTCCAAACGGTCTTGAACATACCCTTGAAACCGTTTGGTGAAGTAGGAGGTTGAAACTATTTGCCAAAGTAATTCTTGAAACCATTTGATAAAGTAACATTTGAAACCATTTGAACCTTAACCGTTTTGGGATCGTTTGGTCCCAAACGGTCTTGAGACCGTTTGTACTCAAACGGTCTTGAGATCGTTTGGTCCAAACCTCCTCAAAACCGAATGGACCAATTATGGTCTCAACCATTCAATCTGATTTAGGGTTTCCAATGTTGATCCCCTGATCGATTGAATTCTTGTATTCAACTATCAATTGAGCCTAAGCTCCACACCTCAATTGGACTTAAATAAATTATCCTTCAAGTGATTCAACTTCCAATTAATCATCAATTAGAGTTTAGATTCCAATTGGATTAGGGTTTGGAATCAATGAACCTTCAATGTTAATCAATGTGAAACTAGTTACTTTGAAACCATTGGACCATCATCCAATTGGACATGACCTGACCTCAAACGGTCTTGAGGTCATTTGGATGACCTCCAAATGGTCTTGAGACCATTTTCCCATCTTATCATCAAAACTATGTCATACAATTAGGGTTTGGATCATTGGATTGATCATCAAATCAGCATTTGATTGCAATTCAACTTAGTATCTTTGGATCTTCAAATACCCAACCATACTCAACCCTAGACCTCCAAATGGTCTTGGGTGGTCCTCAAACGGTCTTGAGACCGTTTGGGTGATCCCCAAATGGTTTTGAAACCGTTTGGTTCAATCAACCCAAAGTTCTAACTCAATCAAATTAGAAATCAACACTTAACCCGATTAGGGTTTGGTGATTGATAGACCTTCAACTCATGAACCAATTGAAACTAATAAATTATAATTAGTGGGTCATTAACCAACATTATTATCAACAAATCTCCAAATGGTCAACCCTGGTCAACACCTCCAAATGGTTTGAAACCATTTGCTCTCATTCGGTTTGGTGAAACCATTTCCCCTCAAATAGTTTGAAACCGTTTGCTCCCAAACGGTTTAGGAAACCGTTTCAGCAACTAATGGAAACCATTTGTCCTAAAAATTTATTGGGAAATATGTCCATGATGATGTCGTCATCATATTCCTTCATGCATCCAAGAACTATAGCCATTCTTCATGGGAATTTCAGCAATGAATCAAAAGAGTATCAAATAGAAGAAAATAATCAACAAATCATAGAGAACTAGATGCAATATCAATGTTTAAGGGTTAAAGTTATAAAATCCGCCTCAAAATCTGATTCCAAGATCCAAGATCCATGTCTCTAATGGTGGATGACGTTCTAAAAACTGCCCAAGGTCCGTTCTTGAGCTTTTGGATGAACAAGTTGGCTAGGATTTGAAATCGAGTGAAGAAAACCAATAATCAAGCATTGATTTAGGGTTTTCACCATGAATCCAAGGTGGAAGATGATCAAAAGCCTACCAAAAGGTTAGATTCGTCCTTATCCTACTCCTGAGCTCTCCCGTGGTCAGCCAAAGCAAATGAGAAAAGGAATTTCCAAGAAAGGTCCTTAAGTGGGTTGGAAAAAGGATATGTATAAGGATTTTCAAGGAAAGAGAAAAAGAAATTATTTTCTTTAATTTACGAAATTATTTCCACCACTCCCCCATAAATTCCTTGGCCACGAATCCACCTTCAATGTCTTGCAAAACTTCTTCATTATCCAAGAATTAATGGAAAAGAAGTTAAGCATCTTAGTATATTTTATATTAATATCCAACTTTTACTGGATAATATTTTTTATTATGATAATGTGAGTGGGCTTCCACTCAACCAATATCTTTTTGTGCCATATAAAGGCACAATCTCGTCAAACACTTTGGTATTTCATCCCTCAACTTTTGGTTGAAGGGCTTCTCAATTAATTTATTTCTTTTTGCTTTAAATTAAATTAAAGTTCCCTTTATGCTTAAATCTTGATTATTTTAATATCAAGATTCTCTCTCCTCCAAGATAATTCAAATGAGGTGCCCCTCTCATTTTCTTTGCTCTACTTGATGCCAAAAAACATGAGAGACCCTCTAGAGGTGGTATTTTGCATATCGAACCCTAGGTTTTGGGTAAATTGCACATTACACCAAAACTAGGTTTTACTGCACAAGGATTGCTCTACAAGCTTTATCTTGGTGCCCAAGCTTGCAGAAACCATACCACTATATAATATTCATTCTTATGATGTCTCAACATCAGAGGAACATTTTATCATGTGCAATTTGCAAGTTAACCCCTTAACTTGGGTAATTTGCACTTAGTCCAAAATTAATAAAACAATGTTTCAACATTATTCAAAAAGGACTGAAAATGAAATATAAGTTCCTCAAGAGCCTTAATTACTTTTCAAAAGATATGTGCAAGCATCTAATCAACTTTATTAAGCAAAACACCTAGGGTTAAAACATAACCCAGGTCAGTGATATTACAAATTATCCACCCCTTATAAGGATTTCGTCCCCGAAATCATTAACAAAACATTAAGAGAAAAGAGTAGGGTATTTCCTCCTCATTTCTTCCTCTAGTTCCCATGTAGATTCTTCAATGCCACGATGATTCTAGAGGACTTTTACAAGACTAATGTCTTTATTTTTCATCTTCTTGATCCTTCTGTCAAGAATCAACATAGGTCCTTCAACATAAGATATATCATCGTTTAATTCTACTTCCATAGGCTGCAGAACTGATTCTATATCAGGATGACATTTCCTAAGCATGGAAATATGGAACACTGGGTGCAACTTTTGTAGCTCAGGTGGTAACTCTAGCTTATAAGCCATCTTTCCAATCCGTTCAATGATTGGATATGGCCCCATAAACCTAGGAGCTAACTTTCCTTTTCTTCCAAACCTAAGAACTCCCTTCCAAGGTGAGACCTTGAGGTACGCTCTATCTCCAACCTAGAATTCTAAAGGTCTACGATGTTTATCAACGTAATATTTCTGCCTATCATGTGCAGTCTTTAACTGTTGTTGTATTATTATAATCTTCTCAGTGGTCTGTTGTACAAGATCAGGACCCAAAAGTTGATATTCACCAATTTCATGCCAACATAGGGGAGATCTACAACGTCTACCATACAAAGCTTCATATGGTGCCATGTCAATATTGTGTTGATAGCTATTGTTGTAGGAAAGCTCTATCAAGCTTAAATGTAGATCCCAACTTCCTGTAAACTGGTGGACACATGCCCTAAGCAAGTCCTCCAAGGTTTGTATAGTCCTTTCGGATTGTCCATCTGTCTGAGGATGAAAGGTTTTACTAAACCTTAACTGTGTGCCTAAAGATTTATGAAGTCGCTCCCAAAAATGACTCATAAAATGGGGACCTCTGTCAGAAACAATGGTAACTAGGACCCCGTGCAGCCATACTATTTCATCCACATATAACTGTGCCAGTCTCTCTGCAGAATAGGTTGTCTTGACAAGTAAGAAATATGTTGTCTTTGTCAACCTATCAACTATTACCCAAATGGAATCATGACCTTTGGCTGTTCTGGGTAAACCAACCACAAAATCCATGGTCACGTAATCCCACTTCCATTATGGTATAGGAAAAGGCTACAGTGTTCCTGCGGGCTTCTGCTATTCAACTTTAACCTGCTGACACACTAGACACCGCATAACGAACTCAACAACATCCTTCTTCAACCCAGGCCACCAATATATATCTTTCAAGTTATGATACATCTTGGTGCTTCCTGGATGCATAACATACATAGAAGAATGAGCTTCTTCCAGGACTAACTTCCTTAAGTTATCAACATCAGGTACTATCATTCTACCATGATAACAGGCTACCTGATCATCTGAATCATGGAAACCATCTCATTTCTCACTACCATACTTTGATCTAATCTGCTGAACTATAGCATCAGCTTGTTGTGCCTCCTTAATCTATTGTCTCAGAGTAGGTTTTATATGCATCTCATCTAGCAATCCAGATAACAATGATACTTTTAACTGTACATTGTTTTGCCTTAAAGAGATAAGCATATCCCTCCTAGAGAACACCAAAGAATTCAATTGTGCTCTATCTAGGGCTGGTATTGTTAATTTCCTACTTAATGCATCAGCCACTACATTGGCCTTTCCTGGATGATAATCAATTGTACAATTGTAGTCCTTGATTAACTCCATCCAGCGGCATTGCCTCATGTTTAGCTCATGCTAAGAAAAGATGTACTTTAGGTTCTTATGGTCTGTGAAAATCTGGAATGTCTCTCCATAGAGATAATGTCTCCAGATCTTCAAAGCATGGACTACAGCAGCTAGTTCTAGATCGTGCATCAGATAATTCTCCTCGTGTTTCTTAAGCTGTCGAGAAGAAAAAGAAATCACTTGCTTATCCTACATCAACACACATCCTAGTCCATTCTTAGAGGCGTCACAGAAAACTATATACCCTTTCCCTTGCTCAGGTAGCACTAACACTGGTAAACTTGTCAACCTTTCCTTCAACAACTGAAATGATTGTTGAAACTTGTCATTCCACACAAAAGGAATATCCTTTCTAGTCAACTTGGTTAAGGGTAAGGCTATAGAACTAAAGTTCTTAATGAACCTCCTATAATAGCCTTCCAACCCTAAGAAATTGTGAATCTTTGTCGGTATTTTTGGTTGTTCCCATTGCAAGACAGATTCTAGCTTTTTAGGGTCAACACGAATACCTGAAGCAGATATTACGTGTCCAAGAAAAGAAACTTCTGGTAACCAGAACTCACACTTGCTAAACTTAGCATACAACTTATGTTCTCTTAACAAAGTTAGAGCCTGACGAAGATGTTGCTCATGTTGTTGAGCATCTCTACTATAGATCAGGATATCATCTATGAAGACAACTACACACTGATTAAGAAAAGGTTGAAAGATTCTATTCATGAGTTCCATAAATGCATCTGGTTCATTAGTTAGTCCAAATGACATAACTGTGAACTCATAGTGACCATACCTTGTCCTAAAGGCATACTTAGGTATGTCACTCTCCTTAATACGCAACTGATGATATCCTGACCTCAGATCTATCTTTGAGAAAATAGTTGCACCATGCAACTAGTCAAACAAATAATCAATCCTTGGAAAAGGATACTGTTATGACCCCACCTCCTGATAACCCCCAATTAAGGGAGACTGAGAGGTCGAAGTCGCACCCATAACTTCCGGATCAAAGGTTCAGCAATTAACCAAGAACAATTATCAAATTTTAACAGACTAAACGGAAAAACTATAAGAAAATAAACGTTTGCATACCTTTTGGAAAACTTGGATCTCTAAACTTCTATCCACTTATGGATTCCATTCTAACTAATCCTCCTTGTATTTTACTTCATGTATTTCACAATATGATGATTTACTGTATGTCCTTTTGGCTTGTACCTAAAATGTCGACAAACAAAACGTCTGTCAGCCGAAGCCGGTATGTGGGGGAAACAATAAATGTGCAACTATGATAACAACGTAATCATTCAATTAATCATTTAACAACCAAGATTACATTTTAAATATAACTTTGTGATCTATGAGTACCCTGTCCTCTGTGCTATCCCTGCAGTGGACCTAGATACTACCTTCCTTATGGTAGATCCCAATTAAACCCCTCATGGTCCCACCTATAGGTGAACCAGTTTCTAGGGTTGCGTCACATGGCACTACTCATAAGTAGCCCACTCCTTAACTCGTGGAAGGCTAATGGGTCTCATGGCACTACACTTGGTAGCCCAATTTCTAACCCACGATAACCTAGACCTTACTCTAGGTTACCCTTTTTAGCCTTTACAAGCCACAAAGGTGGACCCGGATCTAGCCAGTTATACATGTATATTCATAGTGATAGTCATAGTCACTCTATAGTTTCATGAAATAAAAGCATCCAACAGTTATTTCAAGCCATGAGGGAAACGTCGATAAAATCCTCGGAAAACTAGTCGGGATAATCATAAGTGTAACCACATACCTGATTTGATGATTTCACAAGAATTAAGAAAATGCAACAAAGAACGCAATCCAAGCAAGCAATTCAATAATGACATAATTCCTAAAAAGAATATGTACTCTATTTATTACACACTTTATCAAGAATCTACTTTATTGACTTGGATTCACTTTCTAGGGTTTTTGTATCCATTTTAGGGTTCTATTTTGCAATTAGGGTTTCCCTTCATCTTTTACCATATTAAACCCTAATTTTATGCCATTACTCATAAACCCTAATTATCTCATCTATTCTTCAACATTAAGGTTATCGTAACAACAACATATAACCCTATTTCCATATTAAAGGCACATTTTTTTTTTTGCAACAAACCATAGAGACTAGATTTTACTCATCCCGTTCTCTATTACGGGCCAAATAGAATTGAGGTTTACATGAATGTCCTTGGAAAGCCAAGAAGGTTTATTGTACTGGAAAACATGTGGGGAGGAGGAGAACAAAGTGTGTTTTGCAATACTATCCGCTATGAAGTTGTGACTTCTAGGGATATAAGAGAGTTGTATGCTGGTGAGCTCCAGCATGAGGGAGGCGTAGCATCTCCGGTGTTGTTCAAATCTGCACGCAGGAATGTTCAGGTCTTGTAAGAGCTTAATCGCGGATGAAGCATAAGAATAGACAGCAACTGAAGTCCACCAATTTTCTTTACACAGAAGAAGAGCATGAACGATAGCCATGATTTCAGCTTCCAGAGCTGATGTCGCCATAGTGGGTAAGCCAGTGCCAAGAATGCACACTCCAGAACTGTTGACCGCATGAATGCCAATACTTGCTCTCTTAGAGTGCTCCTTGAAAGCAGCATCCACAAAGAGGATGACTTCGTGGTTTGAAGGGGGCCTAATGGAGGCAGTAAGCGGGCTTAGTTGGGGTGGTAAAGAAGATTGCAGTCCTAAGATCGAAGATGTGCGCTCCCTGATGAAGGCAATTAGGATTGAACTATGTCGTGGTTTTCCTCCATGAGTAGCATCATTGCAATTTCTCCAGATCGACCAGCATCCAACGCAATGCAGAGTGTGTTTCCTTGGGCATGCATAGGGAGATATCATCTCATGGATCCATTCCTGTTCCGACATCTGAAAAAAATCACCCGCCATTTGCAGGCCTTGCCAAACTGTTTTAGTGTGTGGGCAATCTCTGAGGCAATGTATAAGCGACTCCTGATCATTGTTGTAGAGTTGGCAGCGGTCGTCCAAATCTATATGCCTTCGAACTAGTTCAAGGTTAGTTAAGAGCGATCCATGCAGGACAAGCCATAGGAAGGTTTTGATTCTTCTAGGAAGATTTGCTGACCAACATTGTTTCCACATAGATGGGGATGGACTGGGGGGCAGATTTTGGAGCCAGCTATAAGCAGAGCTGGAGGTGAATTCTCCCGTAGCGGTGAAGGGCCAAATCCAGGCGTCGGCGCCGCTGTCATGCTCTGGGACGCTAATAAATTGGAGAATGTGCGACACTGGTTGTGGAAGGTATTTGTTGATAAAGTCCCAGTCCCAACCCGAATTAGGGTGTTTCATAGACTGCACAGTGAGGTCCTCGAGACCAGGGGATAGAAAGAAATTGATCATAATCCATTGGAGATTTACCAAGGATCCATTTGTCTTTCCAGACGTTGATTGTTTGGCCGGAGCGGATCATCTTATGACTGATTCCTTCGAGCCTGTCTAAGTTTCATTTTATGAAGGCCCACACTGAAGAGCATGGTTTCTTGCTGACCCTCCCATTGTGCATGTATTTCCCTTGCATTACTCTGACCCAGAGAGTGTTTGGCTATGTCATGAAGTGCCATACATTTTTCAGCATTAGTGCTTCATTTTGTTCCCGTGCAGACTTGAGACCTAATCCACCATAAGAGGTGGGTAGGGAAACCTTCTTCCAAGATATGGGTGAGATTCTCTTCTGCGTGTGCCCTCCCGACCATAGAAAGTCATGAATGTGGCGATCTATGTCATCACATAGACTAGGAGAAAGCTTGACAGATTGCATCGTGAAGGATGGAATAGATTGTAATGTACTCTTTGCAAGGGTGATACGCCCTGCAAGGGAGAGACGTTTTGCAGCCCAGATGTTCATACGCCCCTGGATAGAAGAAATAAGGTTTACATGTTTTGATTTATTGATCCTGTGGTGGAGCACCGGGACTCCCAGATATTTCCCAAGGTCATTCGTTTGCTGAATGCCTAATTTGCAACAGAAACTTCGTCTCTCAGAAGCGGAAGTATTTGGGGAGAAGAAGCATCTGGACTTGTCCTTTGAGAGCATCTGTCCGGACACGATGCTGAAATCATCTATGACTTTTAAGATAGTAGACGCTTGGCGTTTGGAGACCTCTGCCATGAGCAAGATATCATCTGCAAACATGAGGTGTGAGAGGGGAATTCCACCTCTAGACAGAAGGATAGGCTTCCAATCGCCGGAATCGACAGTTTGGGAAATAGCTTGGTTGAGTCTCTCCATACAAAGTACAAAGAGATATGGGCTGATGGGGTCACCCTGTCGCACCCCCTGGCTGGCGCGGAAGGGCTCAGTAGGGGAACCCTCCCAAAGGATGGAGGTGTATCCTGTGGAGATGATTTGCATGATTAGCGAAATGAGCTTCCAAGGGAGTCCCACCTTGACAAGGGTGTCTTTGATAAATGGCCATCTCATTCTGTCAAAGGCCTTAGAAAGGTCAAGCTTGATACATGCCCATTTCTTCCCTACCTTCTTATATTTCATGGAATGAATCACCTCCTGGACAAGCAGTATATTGTCACTAATGCGGCGGCCCGGTATAAAACTCGAATGAGTTTCTGAGATCCAATTGTGGAGATATGGTTTGATACGTTCCATGATGGTTTTTGAAATAATTTTGAAGCATCAATTGTTTAAAGAAATAGGGTGAAGCTTGTTACACCATTGTGGATGTTGTACCTTGGGAATCAACACCATGAGTGAATTTGCCAGACGAGGATCAATGATACCAGTTCGGAAAGTTTCACTGACTTGCAGAGTGATGGACTGTCCAACATGATGCCAGTTTGCTTGGATAAAGCCATTGTGTACACCGTCAGGGCCAGGTGCCTTTGTCGGGGCCATAAGAAACACCACCTTCTTTATCTCATCATCTGTAGGAACCATGTCAAGCTCGTGTAGACCTTGGCCTCCCGGGAAGTTGCCAATATAGTTTGTGATCCTTTCACTGGTGGATGGAGAGGTTGCAGGGGCGGTGAGAAGAGATCTAAAATAAGTATGTACATGGTCACGAATGCGAGCAGGATCAGTGAGCCAATCGCCATTCTCATTTCGGATGCTAGAGATGCGATTTTGGGATCTCCGGGCTTTGACATAAGAATGAAAAAACTTGTTGTTTCCGTCTCCATGTTGTAGCCAGTTTATGTTGGCTTTTTGTTGCCAATCGGCTTCTTCTCGTCTCAAGATAGCTTCGTATTCCTCTTGTAGACGAACACAGAGATTGTTAGTGAAAGCATTGAAGTGGGGTGGGGATTATACCTGGCAATTGTTGAGTTGCCGCATAATACTATCTTTCTTCTTGTGTTGGGATTTCAGGCGCCTGGATTCCCATTTGGTCGCAGCCCGCTGGAAGTCCGGGAGGATGTCAGTGAAGCTTTTGGAATTGTCCCAGCTGGGAAGGAGTTCCTTGTGGAACTCAGGAATAAGATTCTAGCTTGCCTTCGTGCGGAAGTTAGAGAAGCGTTTCCGGTTGTCATTGTGCCCAGTAATCAAGATGGGGTTATGATCGTTGTAGAGACGAGGAAGGACACAGATGCTCATGCCATTCTCGATTTATAACCAATCAACATTTTCTACCACACGGTCTAGTTTTTCTCGGAGGTTGCCCTTTTTGAATGTGAAGAATTTCCCAGACGGACGGGTATCTGCTAGCCTAGTGGTAAGCAGCATAGAGTGAAAGCTCTGGCATGATCGCTTGTCAAAGCCTTTCCCGCCATATTTTTCACTGACGTCCAACATGGTGTTGAAGTTGCCACTAACAGCCCAGGCTCCCTCGATAGTAGAAGAGAGGGTACAGAGTCGGCTCCATAGAAAGGATCATTTCTGTGGATTAGGGCTGCCATACACGAAGGTGAGGAACCAGGTATCATTCATCTTACAATGGACAAACTGTCGGTGGCTTTGGAGTATTTCTACTTTGCATCGGTGGTCATCCCAAAGGACCCACACACCTCCAGAGAATCCAAGGGCTTCCACTCTGTGGGAGCAGGTGTATCCCAGTTTCTTGATAATGTTTGCAGCCTTGACCCCACTGCAGCGGGGTTCGACGATTGTAAGGACATGGATTTTGTACTTTCTTTTGAATTCTCTGAGGAGATTGATTTTGTCCTTGGAGCATGCTCCCTGGACATTCCAACAGATGATGTTTGTCATATGGAAACACATTTGAGGAATAAGTCCTCGCTAGGACTTAGGTGATAACAGTGCGGAGGCCCGCGTCCTGGCCCTCATCGGAGCCAGTTCCTGGTGGTTGTCCCTCCTCCATGAAGGAGAGTGATCTTGCAGTATCTGTGCTAGGACTCTGTCCTTCGACCAGCTGAGCCAGCCTGCCTTTTTTGCACTCTCTACCTGGGCTGACTGTCTGATAGATGATCTTGCAGTTTCGGAGCATTACTCCCCCGGTGTTAGAGTTGTTCCCCCAGTTAAAGGGAGCAAGGAGTTCTGGCGGTCCTGTGTTTGTGTTTGCCTGGAAGTGAAAAGACGAGGCAAATTCCATGTCTCTATTACGCCCCTCACAGATCTCATCGTCCACTAGGACGACAGCAGTGTCTTTGGGTTCTGGGTCCTTTGCGCTCCGTTCAGCATTTGCTGGGGGCTTGAGGGCTCCAGTAGACAGCGGTGGAGGCATGCTCTTCTGCTGCTTCTTTTTTTGCTTACGGTTCACCACGGTTTCCCAATCGTTTTCACTCTCTCCATCGTTGTTAGGATTCGGTGGAGGCTTGGGTTGTGTTGAGGGCTTAGGGCTGGTTGCTTTTGGTTTCTCAGCCTGGCGAGGAGCATCTTTCTTAGCTGGAGGGGGTCTGTGCTCGGGCATCTTGGCGTGGATCTCACTGGTGTACTTTGGCGGGAGAACAACCGTAGGATGCACCGATGTAGAGGGGTCGCCGCTTGGGAATGTAGGACTGAACTTACAGTCGGGTTCTGCATGTCCCAGCCTTCCGCACCTCAAGCAGAAGGTAGGTAGGTTTTCGTACTCCAGCCTGTACCGACCTCCATTAAGGAAGATTGCCGGTAGTAGGGGGGCGGTGGTGTCCACCTCCACTGCTATGCACGCAAACTTCTCGCGGTGGCCAGATTGTGTTGTGGTATCTATCTTGATGGTTCTCCCAATCAGATTCCTGATCATCTCGAGCAGTTGGTTTTGGTATAAATAGATCGGCATGTCCGCGATCCTTGCCCAGACAACAAGCTTCCAAGGGATGGGGTCGGAAGGTCGAAAGGACGACGACCATGATTGCACAGAAATGTAGTGATTAAAGATCATCCAAGGACCGCCTGTCATGGCTCGGATGAAGTCATCATTGCTGGCAAGTTGTATGATGTAGTACCCCATGTCTAAATCAATAGCACGGAACTCTCCGGTCAGTTTCCAGAGGGCTGCGATTCTGTTCGTAAGGACATTGAAGTTTACGGTGGTTCCGATGATCTTGATAACCACAGCATACTTCCATGGTTCCAGCAGGGTGGGGAGGCATTCTGGATTAACCGTTATGGCCGGAACACTTCCACTTTTGTCAATGCTTATATCCGCTGCGGTGAGGAGATCAGGGGTGACTTGGGAGAGTGATGAAGGGATCCTGTTAGTGTGGCCCGCAACCATGTCTTTGTAGGATGCTTTAGGGCTTCCCCCAGAAATTGTGACTTCCTCCATGGGTACGTCGGTTCCGCTTGGTATTGTAGGTTCAAAATGCATTCCAGAAGAGTTTGGATGGACGGAGGTTTGTTCAGCCACGAGGCGATGAGAGCGCTGAGAGGAGTCTGATCGCCCAGAGTCGCGGCCTCCACGGCCGCCGCCACGGGCTCCTCCAAACCCTAACATAGCCTCCAAACCACTGGTGCTTTTATTCATATTAAAGGCACATTAATCATTAATTAATTTCATTAAGCGTCTTTTTCATTAAAGCTACCATTTTTATCCTTTTAATCCATGACAAGAACATTATGTGCATGTATCATTAATTCAAAGTTCATTAGGGTCTAATTATCATATGAACTCATTTTGCCATCAATTCCATCTTTTATTCATGAAAAGACCCTAATTACTACATTTAGGGTATTTATCCAGAATTAAGGACTTTTATATACAAATAACTTAGAACCATCATTTAACAATCATATTTTCACATTTTTCAAATTAAATATGATCTTATCTTCTTTTACCCTAAATTAGGGTTTCTAAATGCTTAATCATAGATTAAAACCCTAAAACAAGCATCTTCTCACCTAAAACATATTCAATTCTTATTTTATCATCTAATAGGTTAATAGTGCTCGCTTAAACTAGTTAGGCATCATAGAACCGATCTTTAATCACAATTAGGGTTTTAACCTAAGTTTCATGCACTTTATAATCAACTTAATGTACTTTTTCAATTAGGAACAGAATCAATCTTTAATATCATTTTTATTGGATTCCTCTCGTTCTCCTGATCAAAATTCATGTATTATATGTTTCCATTGGAGCAACCAATAATTAATTATGAATTTTGTAAATTGTATACCTCTTGGCCAATGGAAGGACGCCACGTGTCCTGCTCCATGCAATTGCTCACTAGCTGTGTAACCCGGATAATTTAAAACATAACCAAATCTCGATTTTACCCTTATGCGACTCCTCGATCTTGTAAATCCTGGAAGGGAAAAAAGGTCCAATGCAGCACGTCGTCTTCCTCCTCGCGAGCATCTCTTGTTGCCGCTAGGTCAGGGATCTTGCGCGGCCTAGACTCTCCTCCCCGGAGCTCGATGGCTATTGTCGATGCCTCCCCTAGCTCCGCCACATCCCGTCGCCTTTGGGGCACCATCCAACCCGCAGCTGTTGTAGCTGGTCAGGGTTGGCCAAGCTCGCGACCTGCAGTCTTGGCACCGACCTTCAGCAGACTCTGCTCGATGGTCGTAGCCATGGAAACGATGGCGACCAACTCCGACCGTTGTGGGAGCTTTGTGCCTCCGAAGAGACCTCATCACCTCTCCCTGGTGCCCTCGAGGTAGATCTAAGCTTTCTACTAGGGTTTGTATGGAAGGACATGGAGGAGAGCACGAGATCTCTCTTTCTCCATCTCTTGGGCACGAACCAGGGCTCTACCCTATATATATATATGGGTGGGTAACGAAGCCCTAAGGTGTACATCCATGAGGACTCACATCCTTTCCCCCAAAAGGAATCGTATTTCCTTAGCAACCTTCTCTCTCTTTTTTTTTTAGGGCAAATGGATCGATTCATTACTTGTAAGCCATACGACATCTACAATTTCAGGCAAAAATACAGCAAGAACAAACAAAGATCAAGTTAACATCACTACAACCCATATCGAAAAGAGAGTAGAACGCTTCTGCATTGATTCTTCTTCCTTGATGTTGTCTTAAGTAGCTTTCCACGAAGAATTCCTTTGACTTGAGCGTGTAGTAGTGATAGAGAGCCTAGATTTGTGCGGTGCTCCGATGAATCATCACCTCAAAGGAAGCCATATAACCAAGTAACAAAATAAGCCACAGCAACATGGAGATCTAGCCTTAGCTAGGAATCTTGTCACTCTTCTTGAGAGAGGTTGCAGCAAGCACAAGCAAACAAACACTGATGAGCAGCGAGCAGACAAATGCTGACAAGCAGCAAGCAAACAAGCGCTAACAAGTAGCGGCTAGAAACAGGCAGAGTAGCTGCCACTACACACTACGCCAACAAAAACAAGAAACCAGCAAATTGAGAAAGACGGATAAGGGGAAAAGGGGATGGGGAGCCAGAGCCACGAGGAACAAGAAAGGAGGAGAGTCTGTAAAAGATTTGTTGTTGTGCGATGCAATAGCAAGATGAGGAACGCCCAAGATATCTCTGCACCGCAGTCACTCCACCCGTCGTGAATGCCGTCAGTAATCAGATCCTAAGGATCAGATGTCGGCGCCGCTCAAACAAAGAGGGTAGGAGAGCAGATCTTGACAGTGAGTGCCTCCTTCCTTGCAATCCACGTGACCCCGATGAGAAAACAAGGGCCCGGGGGAGCGGGGTGGCGCTGGCCGCCGCCAAAGTCGCCCAAGACCCCTCCCTCGAACCTCCTCTCTCTTTATTATCTTCTAAAATAAAAATATTAATTGGGTATTTTTATAAAATTCGAAATCCTTTTCCCTTATTCTCTTATTCTTGGCTTTTAACTCATTAGCCACGAAATCCTATTTTCCTTTACTAGAAAATACTTTCCTTCTAGCAAAACCACATAATTCATTAATTATGTATCCCCATTATCCTTTTATTTTACAATTTTAGTATTTTCTCTTTCTTTCCTCTTTATTGGGACTCCTTGGATTCCAAGAAACTTTATTATTTCGAAATCCTTTTAATTGGATATTCATTATCCTTCTAGATGCATCTCAATGCATTATCCTTTATTATTTCTCATTATCCTGTTTATTTCTTATTAAAATAGCTCCTTTTGAGGATTTCTCTTTATTTCTCTTTAATTTTCCTCATTGGTATCCCTTTTATCATTAGGAATCCTTGGGATACGAAAGTCCACTAAGGATAACTCAATTGTACCTCTTTTTACTTATTTTCCACATTTTACCATTGTTTTCAATTTCTTTCTTTCATAAAGAAATATTTAATTGATCTTTTCTTTTATTATTGCACTCTTTGTGCCACTTTGGACTCCTTGGAACCCAAGGAACCCAAGAGGCACGAAATCCCTCTTTGGATTTGCCTTCTAGAGGTTTCCACAATTTTTTTTCTCAAATATTCAATTATTCATCACTAATTGAATTTTCTTGTTATTTGGGCCCAATAGCCAATAAAGCCCACAACACAAACCAAGGCTATTGTAAACAAAATCCATGTATTCAAAATGAATTATATCATTAATTGTTCAAATATCTTTAATATGAGAAATTTCATTTCTCACCAAATGAACCCAAAATCAGGGTTGTAACATCCTTCCCCTCTTATAGGAATTTTGTCCTCAAAATTATATCAAGCCAACAAACAATTCAGGATAAGACTTTTCCATGTCCATCAGTGGCCCCTACGTGACTTTACCTTACCCATGGCACTTCCAAAGAACCTTTATGATCACATATTCTTTTCTCTGACATCTTTCATCCTAGCGTCTATGAACTGCATAGGTGACTCAGGCCATTTCAGCCTCCCTTGGGGCTCACTAGGTTCATTGCTCAGCACATGGTCGGGATACCTCACATAGTGCTCTAAATTGGACACATGGAACTCATCACACATTACTTTATCCTGAGGGGTAAGGTCAAACTTAACCTTCTCCACCAAACCATGTCAAAAGAACCCATGCATTGGGGACTCGGCTCTCTTAGCTATAACTTAGAGGGGTCGGATTTTCATGTCACATATTCTCCCACAATGAACAGCATGTCAGTCTACTTTGCATCTGCTCACGACTCTTGTCGTCTCTAGGCTCCTTTCAGCCATTACATGATCAAAGCGACTTCATCTACACACATTGTGGTCCTTTTCTAACCATCACGTGGTCCTTTCACCAACATCACCTTACTGAAGTGGTGACCGACACAAGCTCTCTTACAGGGCTTCTTTAAATCCCGATACTAGCTATGGTGGTTAACTTCACATCTTGCATAGGACAAGAACTGTCTCTAGATATCAGCCTGAATGAGCACATATGCTCTCATCAGACCCTTTAGTCTAGATCATACTAACCATTAGTTAGGGGTGATAAACTGTACTAGCATTGAGTTCTTCATGTACCTACTTCCACCTTTTGGAAGGGAACCTTTAGGTCAAACTCAAGAACTTTTATACTCAACCTCATGGTGTAGTTGATCCATCTCTCTCATATGTAGTCTAGGTAAGGCGATCTACCATAACCCACATTGCAATTGACCTTCCTTGGTCCAGGGGAGACTTACAACATCCATAGTGATGAACTCCCTTTCTCTTTTGGGGACTCTTTTCCTTTATATCAATGCACTGGGTTATTGGTGTACGTCCTTCACCCTCGGCTTGCATGGCCATATACCACATGCAACTTTATCTTAGGCATCCAAAGTCCTACTGTCACTTATTATCTTGGTGGTACGGTGTATGGTGATCTTAAAATCATGATCTCATGTATGTCATGATTTTTTAAGATCGATACCTCAGAAACCCTAAACCACTCTAATCAGGGTTTCAACACCTTCCTCTCCAGAGAGGTGCAATTGAAGTTCTACAACCATCCTTTTATTGCACCGAGGCTGACTAACCAAACAACCACTAACCTATTCAACATATCTTGTTACCTCTGAGTGTTAGCCAAACATATCTTCTTTTCCAAAATTAGGGTTAGTCTAACAACCTCTTCTAGTCAAACTAGGCAGATATATCTCAACCAGAGCATCCATTACCACTTCACATCCTTAGGTATTAGGTAACATTGAAGACATACACTTCCATGTATTTCACTTATCATCTCAAACTCGAACTCTAAGTCTATCTTTATTGAGAACACTCTGAGCTCATTCTTCTTGGTGATCAAACTCAACTTTGTATGACTCATATCTCATGATAAAACATCCTCATAAGGAGACCACCTCATTCCTCTTAGTGGTTGCAAACCATCCGTGTATCATTCATTTTACCAGGGTATGTTATCATTTCTGTCCCCATATCTCGTGGCAACGTTCCAACCTACGTCATCTTTATCCTTGGTGTATGGCTTGTGTACTATCCTATCTCTCACCCCCATAACAAGAGGAAATAAGCATTTGGCTACAGTCCAAATATAGATTTCTTCCTGTTCCAAGAGTAGAGATGGTACATCCCACATTGCCAGTACACCTTCAAATCTAAGTTGAAATGTGCAACTTATGTCTCTACAACACAATCACCTTGATATCAAAGTTACCTCCATGGAAAACTAGTTTCGAATCTACTGAGGTTTACCCGCATCCCTTGGTCATCTCCTCTAGGTCTATAGGGTGCCAGCACTTTTGGGGTCACCCCTCTTCCCTCATGCATCAAGAGAGTGCCCTACTCATCTTCCCTTTGGGTCCCATGAGTTCATGAAGGTGATCAATCTCCTAACCCATGGCCCTCATATAATGATAGTTGTTACCTCCCGACCCTATGGTCATGTGCAACTAGGGAATTAGGCAACTCCTACTTCCATTGGTCTTATCCCTACCTGACCCTATGATAGACTTAAGATTCTCTTATAGTACATGTTCAACTTAGAACCTTACCCAAGACTTCATCATCTCTCTTTCTGCATTCAAGGGTTGTCTTTCATCCTTTTATAGGGGTCATGGTGACCTGCCTACCTTGGTCAGGCCCCATACCGGTTACCTCCATGGTAATACATCCCCCACGCACTTAGAGATGGTTATCTATGGGTCTACATGTTCATTCTCATGCCATGTACTTGTCACTTAGCTTCTCAAGATCCTACGAGACCTCTTTAGGTTACCTTAAACCAACAAAACTGATATACACCCTACCAAAGGGGTCCCTCTCCCAGGATGGGAGGAAAACTATCTCTTGACAACAAGGTCACAAACATCCTTTGGGTTTACATCCATATGAGCATGCTTGACCCTAGCAAGCCATTAAGGCACAAGTGGACTACTAAACCAGGCTAGGTCATACAGGTTCTCATTCTTCAACATTAGATCAAGGTCATACCTTCCCATGTCATCAACTTAGCTGGGAGGGGTTTGCCAAACATACCTTAAACGTAAGGGGTTTTCCTTTCCTCTAAACATAAGGAGTACGATGCTCGCATCTATAGAAACTCAACTCTCATCATGAGAATTAGGTACACCACTTCCCCTCTTAGGTCTAGGAACCCTAGGTTCACTTTTTGGGTGTCCAACTGTATGCTCAACCTCTTAACCACAACCAAACATGTATCGGGTCATCCTTTTTCCTCGATTGACACTTTAATGTTGAGTCTTCCTCGAGGACAAACAACAAGGTACAAGGCCTCATAACCTGTTACTAAACCTCTCCGGGGTATACAAAACTTCTTCTTCCTTTCTCAGAAGGTAAACACTTATACCATAGGCTCATAGGTGCCAGAAGCCTCATCCTCTCTCTAGGGTTTGGTTCTTCTAAAGGCAACCAAGATATCATCAGCCTCCAGGGGTCAAGCATAAGGCAACCACTACCATTCACTTAGGTCGCATCATCCTCAACTCCCTACTTTTCCTCATATCTTAGAGTCTAGGATTCCATCCTTCATGTTTGGTTCATGCTCTCTCTTTCTAGAGCTAACCCTACAACCAACCTCACCGTTAGAGGTCCTCTCTTTGTAAAGGATCAACCTCAAAAGCATGTCCCTACCTGGATGAAGCATATGTTCAACTTATGTTCGCTCAAGGTTATCCATAGTTCTTTATGCTTATTTCATTAGCCATCCTTTATACTCTCTCGGTCAGGGTTTCAACCTATTACTCACACTACCGATGCACTATGGACGCCTACTATGCCATGCTACTATAAGCTCATGGGGTTCCCATGGGTTCTTCTCTAACCTTGTTAATGAAGGAGCTATCCTTCACTCTAACATGTACGACCCCTTCCAGGGTTAGGTCGCCAAAGGTACTCGGTCATCCAACCTCTCATGGCTCATACGGCATGCAAGGCATATCCATCCAAACACCTGGTCTAACTCATCATGCCATCTCTCTCTCTCTAACCTTCACTTAGGGTTAGGATTAACATCATTCTCAGAGGATGTGCTAGGTCTCTACTTGTAATGGAGATCTCTATCGCCAGAACTAACTTTCTTTCCTTATCCTCCTGACAAGAACGTCTATCCTCAGGTCTCTCCTAAGGGCATGACAACTTATGTCATACGACCTAAGCATGTATCTATTCTTTAGATTACGCTTACTCTATTAAGCTTATGTCCATGACATATTATTTACATGTTTTTCATTAATTTTATGGAGGATTCCTTAGACCTTATTAATCTTACCCATACCTTAAGAGGGTGAGGAGAAGAGGGAAAACCCTAATCCTTAAGGTCCTTAACATAATTTGTGATGAGAAGGGATGAATAAGATGAGAAAGTCCTAAAGGTATCTTATTTCGATTCATACCCTAAAACTTTGGCCAGGCAGTCACACAGATCTGGGAGTCCTCGTATAACGACTAACGGTGTGGAGGAAAATATTTCTAGCCCCCGGTCGTGATCCTTTTCTAGACACCTCCGTCTTTTGGATAATCCTCTAATAACTCCCTTGGGTTCTATGGAGTTTGTAAATTTTAATAATTATTAATGGTTAAGTGAGGAACCTAGGCTCTAATACCAAATGTTACGACCCCACCTCCCGATAACCACCAATTAAGGGAGACCGAGAGGTCGAAGCCGCACCCATAACTTCCGGATCAAAGGTTTGGCAATTAACCAAGAACAATTATCAAATTTCAACAGACTAAATGGAAAAACTGTAAGAAAATAAACGTTTGCATACCTTTTTGAAAACTTGGATCTCTAAACTTTTGTCCACTTATTGATTCTATTATAACTAATCCTCCTTGTATTTTACTTCATGTATTTCACAATATGACGATTTACTGTTTGTCCTTTTGGCTTGTACCTAAAACGCTGACAAACAAAACGTCGGTCAGCCGAAACCGGTATGTGGGGGAAACAATAAACGTGCAACTATGATAACAACGTAATCATTCAATTAATTTCATTTAACAACCAAGATTACGTTTTAAATATAACTCTGTGATCCATGAGTACCTTGTCCTCTGTGTTATCCCTGTAGTGGACCTGGATACTACCTTCCTTATGGTAGATCCCCATTAAACCCCTCATGGTCCCACCTATAGGTGAACCGGTTTCTAGGGTTGAGTCACATGGCATTACTCGTAAGTAGCCCACTCCTTAACTCGTGGCGGGCTAATGGGTCTCATGGCACTACACTTGGTAGCCCAATTTCTAACCCACAATAACCTAGACCTTACTCTAGGTTACCCCTTTTTAGCCTTTACAAGCCACAGAGGTGGACCCGGATCTAGCCAGTTATACATGTATATTCATAGTGATAGTCATAGTCACTCTATAGTTGCATGAAATAAAAGCATCCAATAGTTATTTCAAGCCATGAGGGAAACGTCGATAAAATCCTCGAAAAACTAGTCGGGATAATCATAAGCGTAACCACATACATTGATTTGATGATTTCACAAGAATTAAGCAAATCCAACCAAGAACGCAATCCAAGAAAGCAATTCAATAATCACATAATTCCTGAAAATAATATGTACTCTATTTATTACACACTTTATCAAGAATCTACTTTATTGACTTGGATTCACTTTCTAGGGTTTTTGTATCCATTTTAGGGTTCCATTTTGCAATTAGGGTTTCCCTTCATCTTTTACCATATTAAACCCTAATTTTATGCCATTACTCATAAACCCTAATTATCTCATCTATTCTTCAACATTAAGGTTATCGTAACAACAACATATAACCCTATTTCCATATTAAAGGCACATTAATCATTAATTAATTTCATTAAGCGTCTTTTTCATTAAAGCTACTATTTTTATCCTTTTAATCCATGACAAGATCATTATGCGCATCTATCATTAATTCAAAGTTCATTAGGGTCTAATTATCATATGAACTCATTTTTCCATCAGTTCCATCTTTTATTCATTAAAAGACCCTAATTACTACATTTAGGGTATTTATCCATAATTAAGGACTTTATATACAAATAACTTAGAACCATCATTTAACAATCATATTTTCACATTTTTCAAATTAAATATGATCTTATCTTCTCTTACCCTAAATTAGGGTTTCTAAATGCTTAATCATAGATTAAAACCCTAAAACAAGCATCTTCTCACCTAAAATAGATTCGATTCTTATTTTATCATCTAACAGGTTAATAGTGCTCGATTAAACTAGTTAGGCATCATAGAACTGATCTTTAATCATAATTAGGGTTTTAACCTAAGTTTCATGCACTTTATAATCAACTTAATGTACTTTTTCAATTAGGAACGGAATCAATCTTTAATATCATTTTTATTGGATTCCTCTCGTTCTCCTAATCAAAATTCATGATTATATGTTTCCGTTGGACCTACCAATAATTAACTAAGAATTTTGAAAATTGTATACCTCTTGGCCAATGGAAGGACGCCACGTGTCCTGCTCCATGCAATTGCTCACTAGCTGTGTAACCCGGCTGATTTAAAACATAACCAAATCCCGATTTTACCCTTGCACGACTCCTTGATCTTGTAAAGCCCGGAAGGGCAAAAAGGTTCAATGTAGCCCGTCGTCTTCCTCCTCATGAGCATCTCCTGTTGCCGCTAGGTCAGGGATCTTGCACGGCTTGGACTCTCCTCCCCGGAGCTCGATGGCTGTTGTCGATGCCTCCCCTAGCTCTGCCTCATCCTGTCGCCCTTGGGGCGCCATCCAACCCGTAGTCGTTGCAGCTGGTTAGGGTTGGCCAAGCTCGTGACCTGCAGTCTTGGCGCCGACCTTCAGCAGACTCTACTCGATGGCCGCAGCCATGGAAACAATGGCGACCAACTCCGACCGTTGTGGGAGCTTTGTGCCTCCAAAGAGACCTCATCACCTCTCCCTGGTTCCCTCAAGGCAGATCTAAGCTTTCTACTTGGGTTTGTATGGAAGGACATGGAGGAGAGCACGAGATCTCTCTTTCTCCATCTCTTGGGCATGAACCAGGGCTCTACCCTATATATATGGGTGGGTGCAGAAGCGTTCTACTCTCTTTTCGATATGGGTTGTAGTGATGTTAACTTGATCTTTGTTTGCTCTTGCTGTATTTTTGCCTCAAATTGTAGATGCCGTATGGCTTACAAGTAATGAATCGATCCATTTTCCCTCAAAAAAAAGAGAGAGGAGGTTTCTAAGGAAATACAATTCCTTTTGGGTAACTTCTGCACCCACCCATATATATAGGGTAACTCCCCCATCTCTCGGGGTGGAGGTACACCTGTAAGTTCTTTGGGAAATACATCTTCAAATTCTCTAACTACAGGAACTTCAGAAGGATTAGAACTCTCCATGGTGGTATCTACCACTTGAGCCAAGAATGCAAAACATCCTTGCCTCATCAGCTTCTCAGCTACCATAGTTGATATAAGACAGGTTGGAAGAATCTTTCTATTTACTTGAAATATCCATGTGTCACTTTCATCTGTGAACATAGCTTGCTTGGACTCACAATCCAAGACAACCTTATACCTTTCTAAGGTATCCATCCCAAGGATTATATCAAACTCGTGCATCTCAAGTGGTATAAGATCCACTTGAATGCAATGCTCAGAAAAGAAAAGAATGCAGGGAGAGAACACCTCCTGCAACACAGCAGATCCCATCAAAGGAGTTTCTAACAACAGACTATCTGCTCTATGACTGGTAGTCATGTTGCAGTCAAGAATCACTCTTTGAGTGATAAGGGAATGTGTAGCACTCGGATCAATTAAAACAGATATGACGCGGGATGTAGACATATCAGAATAAAACAATTCCATCTGACCTGTCACAACCTGAGGGTTGATCACTGCATCAGGTGGATTCATCACATAGAATCACGCCGTCACTTGTGGTTGATTCGGTGCTCAATGACTGGGTGCCGATGATCCATCTTGGGACGCTTGTCCACATCCTCTAGTTCCACCTAGAAACTGTCTCCTTTGAGAACCTTGTTGACTCTGCCTTTGAGGTTGAGTCACACTTGCCTCTCTGGCTCTACAATCCTTCATCAGATGCCCCATCTTTCCACATATGAAACAACTTCTGATCCCTGGCTATGGTCTGGATGGTCCTCTAACTGACACAGACATTGAGTTGTGGGCTCCTTCTGGTGGTAAACTTCATCCTCTACCCCTATTTGACGTCCACTGCGTCTGGGTATTGAATCTAGGTGGTGCCATTGGTGCAGAAAACCTCAGTTTCTTGAAACTTTTGGATGAGGATCCTTGGTACTGGGGGTACACCTTCTTGTTCTTGGTATGTCACTTCTCAATCACATACCTCTCTATCCTTCTTACGGACTCTACAAAAGTAGAAAATCTCTCCCTGTTCTCCATAGCAGACACAGGGGTGGTCAACTCAGTGTTTAATCCCTTCTCAAAATGCCAAATCCTTTCTTCATCTATGGTTGCCATATGCGGACAGAACCGCAAAAGCTCCATGAACTTAGCCTCATATTTGCTAATGTTCATTGGTCCTTGCCTTAACCTCTCAAACTGAGAGATCTTCTCATCCAGAAAGGTCTTGGGAAAGTATCTATTGATGAATTCCCGTCGGAATACTTCTCATTCAATCTCCACACCTGGCCTTTTCCCCTCCTCTATGGTCCACCAGTGACTAGAACTCCCCTTAAGAAGGTACACAGCATGTCTAACCTTCTTAGCTTTTGGGATGTTTAGGATTCTAAAGGCCTTCTCTAGTTCAGTTAGCCACATGTCAGCATCTGTTGGGTCAGTTGTCCCAGCATATTCCGTGGCTCCAACCCGGCAAAGTCGTTCAAATGTCTTGTCGATTCCTTGTCTTTCATCATGGGTAGGTGCCCTAGGTGCAGGTATGGGCATCCTATCAGTCATACGCATCATGGCAGCCATAAACTGCCCAAACATGGCTTGGAAGGCTGGGTTCCCCATGTCAGCTTGATCGAACTGGGTGGTTCAAGTATAGGCTCCTCCCTTCCTTAATCTCTTGGACCTCCTTCAGGTGCAGCAACACTACTTTCAGCAACATGTTCATCATGTGATCCAGACATCTTTAGTTTTCTCTTCTCCTCCTATATGAGCAGAAGACACTATCAGATAGACTAGAAAACACTAGAACAGACTCAACAACCCTAGTCCTATGTCTCTATAGACTCAGTGAACCTAGAGCTCTATTACCACTAAATTGTGATATACGACTTGCAAAAACAAGATTAACTAATGCGGAAGCGAATTATTAGTAGCAGAATTACTGAAAATCACTAAAAATTAAAACTTTTTACAAAGGGATTCACAAACTGTAAAACTCTTTCATTGAGAACCAAAGTAAGTTATTTACATTTTGATTCATCAGTACATCTCTGTATCATCTCATCTCGAGAGTCACAAACATTGACTGCCCTGTTAAACTGTACATAAGCAGTATACAAAAATCTCAGATCTATTCATTAAAACACTAACTATGAAATCCAAGCACCTGAGAGTACAGAGACGAAACATAGGACTCTCTATATACAGGACTTGACAGACAGTGACTCCACCTGAGGATCATTGTTGTCCTTGTTGTTGCTGCTGCTGTTGTTCACCCTCTGTAGGGTTTCTACCTTTTCCTCGGCGTCTACCTAAAAATTTAATTCCACGGGGGTGAGACAATTGAAAAATTGCCCCAGCAAGAGATATAACTCTCCGCCAGAAACATTGTTATTGCAGATAATAGAATAACACTGAGCAGTAAAATCATAATATTTAGTAGCAGGTACATCATTAATTAAACTATGTAGAGAAGTATTCTCTATGCAGTTCATTTCAATTATAACTTGATAATGCAGCATGTCATTTATTCAAAAAGGAATATGAAGAACATGTCTAGCATTTATCCAACTAGGACATAATAGGCAATGTATCATCAACCATTGATCTCGCATTTCAACCCTAAGAAAATATGCTACACGGCTGATTATATTTTACAAACATACTTATGCCCTGAGGAGATGAGGTATACCGCTCATACTCCAACTGACCATTGTGAAATCGAAATCGGTACCATACATAGGTCAATAGAAGAGCCAGATTTCCATGACCTCATCCTCCTCATTCAGTGTGAGGAAATAACTTGCAGGACATCTAGTGTCTCTGCCAAATAGCTTTCCAGGGTATACTGGCAACTTTGCTATTAGAGTTACAGTGGCATGATGTACTCTCTTCTTAATCGAGAGATTTCATGTTTATCTCACATCAATTTGGCATTAACATCATCATCAGGAGATTAGTGATACATCCATCCTGGCATATACATATAATGAAGGATTAAGAGATTTAATGTTTATCTCACATCAATTCCTCCATTAGGGCGTAAGGATATTCGCGCCCATAACCCCCACATACTCAAAAGTATGCTCTCCAGGAGTTCCCTTAGGAAAACTTGTTTCACCATCACCAAACTACTGACGATGATGGATCTATGGTCAGGGCTCTACATGATATCATTTCACTTCATTAATTAAGTACATTACAGCATTCTTTTAGCATCAGGCATGTTTTCAAACATAAACCATTATAACAATTGCTATATAAAAAATGAGTACTATTTTTATCAAGTTCAATTCATAGCTTTATTAACATTGGGATCTCAATCCCTTATCATCTCATCATCATGATTCAAGAATATGGGTGTTCAAACCCTTAGATCATCAAAACACTTGTTACCACTTTTACAGGTAACTTAATGCCATCAAGTCATTTGACAGTGTTAACATGATAATTGCAGTGCAGGTATTTCACATTGCTCTTACAGCCTAATAATCTCTTTGGTTACCTCTCACTAGGCAACATAGCATATCATTTCTCACAAGGTTCATAAATCACTTTCAATAAATAAGGCATCATAGCTCTTACCTGGCTATGTTCACTATTTTATAAAACATGCATTATTAGTACAGATGATAATAGATACATCAATTTCATATCAGCACAATGCAAAATAATTACAACATCATTATTCAAGGGTTACACCACTACGCCCTTGCTAGGGTTAGGGTTTCCCTTTTCTTTTCAATTAGGGTTAATCATTCCCTTAGCTCAATTAGGATTAATGACTCGTCATTTCATTATCCAACCTTAGAGCTTCATGCTATAAGGTATAACTCAAAATTAGGGTTTCACATTTTCATTCACCTTATTTGGAATTAGGGTTTACTATTCACATTACATCACCCTAGATTAGGGTTTATATACAATAACCCATAATTAGGTTTACTATTCACATTACATCACCCTAGATTAGGGTTTATCATTAAAATACCCTGAATTAGGGTTTCACATATCATTTCCCTAGATTAGGATCATACCATCATCATGAATTAGGATTTCACCTATCGTTGCCCTCAATTAGGGTTAGGATTCATTAACCTTCATAATTAGGGTTTGTGCTCATGATTAGGGTTTATAATCTCCCTATCAAGAATTATACCCTCATTAGACATTCATCCATAGTAAAAGTATTAATACTTAACCATTACATGGTTATCATTCATATAAGAAGTCTTCTCTCTCTCATCTTCTATAAATGATGCTTACTTTAGCCTTGATTAAGCTAAGTCAACTCAACTTGAAAGAACAATTGACCCCATGAGTTATGTCATTATCACCATGATCATTAAAGCTTAATCATTTAAAGGGTACTAATCACCCTATCTCATTAAGGGTACCATTATTATAATCACCCTTGGATTACATCATGTAATTGTTCACTTAAACAATTGACCTTCAACCACTTTAAGAGTTCATACGATTTAGTTGATTAACTTCCAAACGATCTTGGTCTCTTAGACCCCAAATGGTATTGACCAATCAGACCTCAAACGGTCTTGCTTATAACACCTTCAAACGGTCTAAGACCATTTAGACCTCCAAACAGTCTTGAACATACCCTTAAAACTGTTTGGTGAAGTAGGAGGTTGAAACCGTTTTCCAAAGTAATTCTTGAAACCGTTTGATAAAGTAACATTTGAAACCGTTCGAACCTTAACTGGTTTGGGATCGTTTGGTCCCAAACAGTCTTGAGACCATTTGGTCCCAAATAGTCTTGAGACCGTTTGGACTCAAACGGCCTTGAGACCGTTTGGACTCAAACGGTCTTGAGACCTTTTGGTCCAAACCTCCTCAAAACCGAATGGACCAATTATGGTCTCAACCATTCAAGTTGATTTAGGGTTTCCAATGTTGATCCCCTGATCGATTGAATTCTTGTATTCAACTATCAATTGAGCCTAAGCTCCACACCTCAATTGGACTTAAATAAATTATCCTTCAAGTGATTCAACTTCCAATTAATCATCAATTAGAGTTTAGATTCCAATTGGATTAGGGTTTGGAATCAATGAACCTTCAATGTTAATCAATGTGAAACTAGTTACTTTGAAACCATTGGACCATCATCCAATTGGACATGACCTGACCTCAACCGGTCTTGAGGTCGTTTGTATGACCTCCAAACGGTCTTGAGACCGTTTACCCATCTTATCATCAAAACTATGGCATCCAATTAGGGTTTGGATCATTGGATTGATCATCAAGTCAGCATTTGATTGCAATTCAACTTGGTATCTTTGGATCTTCAAATACCCAACCATACTCAACCCTAGACCTCAAAATGGCCTTGGGTGACCCTAAAACGGTCTTGAGACCATTTGGGTGATCCCCAAACAGTTTTGAAACCGTTTGGGTCAATCAACCCAAAGTTCTAACTCAATCAAATTAGAAATCAGCACTTAACCCGATTAGGGTTTGGTGATTGATGGACCTTCAACTCGTGAACCAATTGAAACTAATCAATTATAATTAGTGGGTCATTAACCAACATTATTATCAAAAATTCACCAAATGGTCAAACCTGGTCAACACCTCCAAACGGTTTGAAACTGTTTGCTCTCATTCGGTTTGGTGAAATCGTTTCCCCTCTAACAGTTTGAAACTGTTTGCTCCCAAACGGTTTAGGAAACCGTTTGAGCAACTAATGGAAACCGTTTGTCCTAAAAATTTATTGGGAAATATGTCCATGATTATTTCATCATCATCTTCCTTCGTGCATCCAAGAACTACAGCCGTTCTTCATGGGAATTTCAGCAATGAATCAAAAGAGTATCAAATAGAAGAAAATAATCAACAAATCATAGAGAATTAGATGCAATATCAATGTTTATGCGTTAAAGTTATAAAACCCGCCTCAAAATCTGATTCCAAGCTCCAAGATCCACGGCTCTAATGGTGGATGACGTTCTAGAAACTGTCCAAGGTCCGTTCTTGAGCTTTTGGATGAACAAGTTGGCTAGGATTTGAAATCGAGTGAAGAAAACCAATAATCAAGCATTGATTTAGTGTTTTCATCATGAATCCAAGGTGAAAGATGATCAAAACTTACCAACAGGTTAGAGTTGTCCTTCTCCTGCTCCTGATCTCTCCCGTGGTCGGACAAAGCAAATGAGAAAAGGAATTTCCAAGAAAGGTCCTTAAGTGAGTTGGAAAAAGGATATGTATAAGGATTTTCAAGGAAAGAGAAAAAGAAATTATTTTCTTTAATTCTCGAAATTATTTCCACCACTCCCCCCTCAATTCCTTGGCCAAGAAGCCACCTTCAATGTCTTGCAAAAATTCTTCATTATCCAAGAATTAATGGAAAAGAAGTTAAGCACCTTAGTGAATTTTATATTAATATCCAACTTTTAGTGGATAATACTTTTTATTATGATAATGTGAGTGGGCGTCCACTGAACCAAGATCTTTTTGTGCCATAGCAAGGCAAAAGCTCGTCCAACAATTTGTTATTTCATCCCTCAACTTTTGGTTGAAGGGCTTCTCAATTAATTTATTTCTTTTTGCATTAAATTAATTAAAGTTCCATTTATGCTTAAATCTTGATTATTTTAATATCAAGATTCTCTCTCCTCCAAGATAATTCAAATGATGTGCCCCTCTCATTTTATTTTCTCTACTTGATGCCAAGAAACATGAGAGACCCTCTAGAGGTGTTATTTTACATATCAAACCCTAGGTTTTGGGTAAATTGCACATTACACCAAAACTAGGTTTTAATGCACAAGGATTGCTATACGAGCTTTATCTTAGTGCCCAAGCTTGCGGAAACCATACCACTATATCATATTCATTCTTACGATGTCTCAACATCAGATAAATATTTTATCATGTGCAATTGGCAAGTTAACCCCTCAACTTGGGTAATTTGCACTTAGTCCAAAATTAATCAAACAATGTTTTAACATTATTCAAAAAGGACTGAAAATGAAATATAAGTTCATCAAGAGCCTTAATTACTTTTCAAAATATATGTGCAAGCATCTAATCAACTTTATTAAGCAAAACACCTAGGGTTAAAACATAACCCAGGTCAGGGATGTTACATGTCCATTATTCTACAATTCCATATTTAAATTACCAATTGTCCATTAATTTGAGGAATCTCTTTATTATTGGATTTTCCATTGTTTCTTTTCCCCAAAAGTATTAATAGATTATTAAAAACCATAAAACACATGAAATTCCTTTCATTTATTTTACTTGTGTTGTAAGGACATTATTATTCCACCGATAATACCATTGGGGATTTTACTTATCAATTCATGCATTATTAATTCAATTTTACCAAAATTGAGGATATTATATTCACCCCTCTTTAACATGAATTTTGTCTCCAAAATTTGCACCCAGTAAGCTTAAGGTGAATGATAACTTGACCTAATTTCAAACCATAGAATTATCAACCCTATTTAGCATTTTTGTAAATTTCTCATATTATGACTAAGTTTGATACCCGAATCCAATTCAGGATATTTCCACATTCCCATTCATTTTATAAAATTATCACTTAGCCATTTCATTTTCACTTGAATTCTCATTTTAAATTTGGTGATTACCTTTTAACCTAGCTTCCCAACATATCATTCATTTATTCCCACATAAGGGTGAGGTAACATCTCCAACCCTAGATCATGTCATGAAGTTCAACTTATGGTACTCATTATCATATGTCAATTTTAAGCACAACATGTGTCTACTCAATCTCTCTCCCTCATAATGAGATGAAATAAGTGTTTGACTGCAACCCAAATACAAAGTTCATCCCATTCCAAGAGCAGAGATGGTGTATCCACACATTATCTAAAAATTTCAATTTTTTTCTTCTTTTTAATCCCATGACTTTCTTGTATTTCATGAAGTCAATTCTCTTTATCACTCTTGAGTTTGTACACAACTCCTCTTAAGATTTCATTATTTCATGACTTCTCTATACCTTTCATAGTTTACACCTCATGTATTATGAACATTAGCCACTTCCTCAAGGTTTCTAGGGGTACATGTACTTTTGGAGTGATCTCATCCTTATGAATCTAGTGAGTGCCTCTAACATTCACCCATTGGGCCGCATGAACATTGTGAAAGTGGACAACCTCCTGAGTCATGGGACTCAAAAAACATAGTTGTAACCTCCCAAACATATGGTACTGTGCATTTAGGGAACAACCAACTCCTAATCCCATCGGTCCCATGTACCTTTAATACTCCCTATTTAACCTTAGGATTGACTTAGGGCTCTACCTTCCCGAGGGTTTCTTTGAGATGGCACAACTTTAACCATTTTAAAGCACATTATTTTCATATGTAATTCTTTAAAGTGGATTTCCTCCATCTCTTATGATGCTCATTATCCATTTTATGTCCCCTCATTGGGCTCATGGAGACTTTCCATTTTGGACTTGGTCTCATACTATCAACCACTTTCATAGTGAATTTTCCTCACATTCCTTAGAGATGGCATACTTGGGTTCAAAAAATCACACTCAATATATGTGCTTTCATATTTGATATCCTTAGTTCTTTACACTTTAGGTGACATTTAAGGTTATCTCATTTTTAAATTGATTTATCATATCACCCTTCTAGGGAAGGTCCTAACTTAGTGTGCCTCTTGGCTCATAGGAGGAAGTTAGGTTGTCTTGCCACAACCTGACCCCAAGGTCTAAGGTTTTTCCTCCCCCATAGGTCCTTTTCCCACTCTTGGGTTGACCCACCCTAGATGAAACACCAACCCTAAAAATTTCATATTTTCATCTTTATTCATTGTTTTTATTATAACTTTTCAACCCTTGTTTGCTCAATCTCTAGGATACCCTCTCATAGGGTTTTGTCCCTATAGTGGACTTGGGACACCTTCCCCTCTAGGTCTTAGTGTCTGACCAACCTTCCCAATCCAAATCTTGACCTTTTGTTGTCTTCCCTATCTAGGGTTTAGTCATCTATACTGCAGACTTGGGCCACCTTCCCTATTTGGGGCTTGGTGCCATGTCAGCCTTCCCATCCATGGGCTTGACCTCTCTTGACCTTACCCTCTAGGGTCTTGGTTCTATGCTAGTCTTCCCTTCGAGGGGCTTGACCTTACATGATCTTCCCCTCCAGGGCCTTGATTTTAGTCATCTCAATGACTTTATGTCCATATTCAAACTTCTAGAGGTAGCATGGGGGTTCGAGCAAGTTATATTCATATTTTTATGTAACCTAAACAAGCATTTCTTGTTTCAACTAAAGGGAAATATAGTGACTAAAGAGGAAGCAGAAACTAAATTTTAACTGACATAGTCCCCTTAAACCCATGGTACACATCGTTAACAATGTAATGGGAAGGATGGTTTAGAGGATATACCTGGTCCTCAAGAAAGTCCAGTGACAATCTCCTCGTAGTAATGCACGCCTTTTCTTTAAGTCACGTTCGAACATCATCTGTAGCAAATCTTGGTTGATCATTATGGAAAGCAGTTTGATGTTGTCCTCCTAGCGAGAAAACCTCCACGCCTCTAGAGTAGTCCATACAGACCACCAAGAACTCTTGCCACAATATAACAATGGACAAGAATGAGTTGTCCCTTCATGTTGGTGTACTAGTCACCAACTTGCTCTCCCACAATTGTTCTCCATTGGTATCCCTCCCTTTATCGGGTAGGACTTGTTCATGTTCTCTCAGTTACCACAACCAAAGAAGAGAAACAATTGTCAGAAGCAATTGAATTGTGTCTCTAGGAAGCCCCCAATACCCCTCTATGTATGGGAGGGTTATGTTCAAGGTTCCCAGTCTGTGTGGGAGTGGAAGGGACTGTAATTTCATGAATTTTTGCAACCTACGAGAGGCGAAATGACTAGTTCATATTTGAACCGATCGGTTGGCATGTGATTCAATCAGTTCACCGAGTGAACTGGTCATTTCATCATGTTTCCCAATCGCAATTATACTGACAATTCTAATCTAATTAATGTGCGACATGACATCAGCATTAATCCTTGATGCAACTAAATTGGTCCATAAATCGGGTGGTTCATCTCATGGACTGGTCATCTTTCGACCTTGAGCTGATCGGTTCACTAAGTGAAGTGGTCAGTTCATACCCTGGTTCATCCGGAATTCATCCAAAGCAATCTCCAATCAACTTGAGACTCCAACCGGTCAGTTGAACACTTGAATTGGTCAATTCAGAGTCTAGACAGTCAATTGTTGTTTAAATTGAATACCTATACACTTTCGTAATCAATATAGTTATAATTCATGATTTAAATTATATTCCAAGTGAATCCTTTGTGTGTGACCCTATACGTTCCATATTACTTTGGCATTGAGTGTCTATAATCATTCTATGACATCACAAGCAAAGAGTGGTGTCTAGTAACACATCATTGCTACCCAACTAAATGGTATGTTAGAGAACAACTTCAACCTACAATTTGTGATTGGTTTTATAGTGTTTGTATAGTTCCTTTGTCACTGATATTCGGATTGATTGAACTCGAGGCATGGAACCGTAGCCCTCATCAATCATTCAATCCATGTTCCTTGAACTAAAGAAGACTGTTTGAGATATATGTAAGATCCATATCAGATATTGACTCACACAAGCATGGACATCCATTTCTCAGTCTCTCTTATCAAGTGGTTGGGATATCATACTCTTGTAGGAGGGACAAATCTCATATACAACACTCAAAGTCATCTACATGTGTCACATTGTATCCGAACATCACCTTTACGGAATTCCTTATTTAGAATCATAGTGGATGATCTCAAAGTGCACCGAATAACATGTGATGAGTGTAGTGATTTCATATCTAAGAACCACACTCACCACCGACACTATATGAGATGATTGTAGATACCAATTATGGTTTCCATGTATCACTCTTATGATGGGTCTGGACGATACACTAATCTCTAACAAGTATCTGTGTGTTTGGTTTGATATCATATATCATGACTAATGAGAATATATCATCAACCAACACCCACTCTAGTCTTATGTGTTATTGATTTCTATCATCCTCCCACAATAACATCCAACTAGGGACATAACAAGAATGTATATACTCTTAACATTCGTATGATCTTAATTTTTAGGTCATCAAATTGAAGGCATATGTCATTGAGTAATATTATTCTCTAGGCATTTATTATGTTATTTCATTATCTCATAATTGAATAAAATAGAATAAATTGGAGGATTGCCTTTATCATTAATCAAATCATTTATAAGTGATGCCATTAAAATCACCATATGATTGGATATCTAGGCATACATGCCAACATACTCCCAGTTGCAGTTAGAGCCAATCATCCATAAATCTTATTCTAAGTGATCTAATATGACCATCATGCTTCTTCTCCAAAAGTGCCTTTATCAAGGGGTCAGCAACATTTTTCTCAGTTGGCACTCTACAAATCTTCACATCTCCTTGTTGTAGGATCTCTCATATGGGATGTAAACTCCTTTGCATATGCTTGGAATGTTGATGCGATATGGGTTCCTTAGATTGTGTGATAGCTCCATTGTTCTCACAATATAGCTCAATTGTGTCCCTGATGCTAGGAACTACCCCAAGTTTAGATTTGAACTTCTTGATCCTAAGAGACACATTTGTTGCATTCGATGCGGCAATATACTCAGCCTCTATTGTAGAATCAACAATTGTCTCTTGCTTGGAACTCTTCCAACTCACTGATTTGTTGTTGAGGCAAAACACAAACCTAGATTGGGATATGTAATCATCATTATTAGTTTGGAATCTTGCATCAGTGTAACCCTTTACCACCAACTCTTCCTCTCCGCCATAGACAAGGAACTTATCCTTATATCTTCTCAAGTACTTAAGGATGTTCTTCACGTTGTCCAGTAACAATCACCTAGATCTGACTGATATTTGTTGCTCATGCTCAAGGCATATGAGACAACAGTAGTCCACACGGACCACCGGGAACTCCAGTCATCCTATCATATAGGACACTGGAAGGAGTCATCCCCTTCTGTCGGTGCACTAGTCACTGACGTGCTCTCCCGCCACCAGTTGTCATCCTACAGTTGTCTTTCCCTCGTTGTGCCTCCCTAGTCAGGTAGCACTTGCTTGGGCTCTCTTAGTTACCACAACCAGAGAGGACAACTTTGTAGAGCAATTGATGCTCTGAGTTGTTCATGAGAAGCCCCCAGTACCCCTCTATACATAGGAGGGGTCAGGGTCAGGGTTCTCATCCCCGGGCAATGCAGGACTAAAGAGGGAGTAGAAGGGTATGGAATTTCCACGAATTGATACACTGCGGAAAGTGAACCGGTCATTTCACAAATGAACCGATCATTTGGGGACTGAATCGGACGGTTCATCTCATGAATTGGTTGTTTGGGGAGCTGAACCGATCACTTCATGCATGAACCGGTCATTTCACTTCCCAAGGTAGTTCCCAATTGACTTCCCTCTTTCCATTTCTAATTAATCCAAAGATCAATACTTCTCCCAATCTAATTGTACAAGTGAAACAAAAATATTTTCTCACCAAACTAACTTTCCCAAACTGGATCATTGTTCCAGTTGAACCGATCATCTCACTTAACCCTGAGCCAATCATTTCAACAGTTTGAACCGGTCAGTTGGCAGTCCAGGTTGTGCAAAAATCAGTCAATGCAGTTCTCAATCAATCTGACACCCAAATCAGTTAGTCCAACACTTGAACTTGGTGATTTTGAGTCAAGTCAATTGATTGAATGTTTAATTGAACTACTAAACACATTTAGTAAACAATCTAAACATCATTCGTGGATAAACTCCTCTTCCAGGTTAAATCCTATGTGTGTGACCCTACAGGCCCATTTCACGTTGGCAGTGAAAGTCCATAACACTTATGACTTCACAAGCAAAGAGTGGTGCCTAGTCGCACATCAGTGCTACCCAAGTGAAAAGGAAAGTTGGAGAACAACTTTCAATCCTACAATCTATGACTGGTGTTATAGTGAATGTATAATTCCTTTGGCACTGATATCCCAAATGAACTCAAGGCATGGAACAGTCATCCTTTCAACGTTCATTCACTTCCTTGATCTCAAAGAAGACTGTATGAGATATGTGTGATATCACTATCACATATTGATTCACACATGCATGTGCATGCCTTTCTCAGTCCTACTCATCAAGTGGCCATGGACATCAAACTCCCTCAGGAGGGACAAATCCCATATCTATCACTCACCCCTCAAAAGCCCCATGTGTCAAAGTCACCCAATCATCACCTTTATAATAATCTATATTTCAGGACTGCGTTTGATGATGTCAAAGTGTACCCAACGACATGTGTTGAGTGTAGTAATTTCAAGTCAAATAATCACACTCACCACCATCACTGTGATAGCTGACTATGACTACCAAGTCATGGTTCCATGTATCACTCTCACGATGGGTCTGTCTGATACACTTGTTCTCTAACAAGTACCTATGTGCTTGGTTTGATATCACTATATCATGACTAATGAGATTCTATCATCGACCAACACACAATCTAGTCTTGTGTGTCATTGTTATCTATCAACCTTCCATAATGACATCTGACTAGGGACATAACAAGAATGTATACTCTTAACATTCGTATGATCTCATCATTTAGGTCCTTAACCTAAAAGCATACATCATTGAGTATTGTCATTCTCTAAACATTCAATCTGTTATGTCATTATCTCATAACTGACAGAAATAGAATGAATTGGAAGCTTGCCTTTGATGTTTATCAAATCAATCTTAATGTATCCCACCAATCATCCCATGATTGGCTCTCAGGGCATACATACCAATAGACTCCCACTTGCACTGTGAGCCAATCACCCTTGAATCATATTCTTAGTGATCTCCAAATATGTCCCACATGTTACTTCATAGTGAGTTATTGTAACACTTTGCCTAAGTTGGTATTATTGCATGTCTCACATCTCTTCGTTGTACGTCTTAAGTCTGAGATGGAGTTGTCATAATATGTGATCCAATATTCATTTGCTAACCTTTAGCCTCATTGCATGTCCAAGCACTCCTTACTTGTCATCAATGATCGTAATATCTATAAGTTCATCTTTATGAACTCCCATATCCATATAGTATCTATTGTTGTTCTCCAACAAACAGATACTTGGCATTTCCTTTTAAAATGTCTTTATTGGAACGTTTCCATTTTTCAACACATTTCACTTTTATATATCCCATATATATTTTGCGATAAATTTTCTGTCTTTTCTGGAAGTTCGCATCAGTGTAAATCTTTATAGTGATTCCTTCCTTATTTCCATAGAACTAAGTACTTCTCAAGTACTTATCAAGTTCTCATGGTATTCCAGTAACCCTTATTAGAACTAGACAGACATCCACTCGTCATGTTCCACATATGAGTTATCAGAATGAGCATATCATACTGTCATGTCCTACATACAAGATGATAAATGCATTTTACTCTTTCTATGTCCATACATGCAAGATAACAGGATGATTACATACATGATAGATCCATATCTATTCTTTGTGTTCCCATTCTTCATAAGAATTGGACACTTGGCCTTGGGATACTAACTCCATATAACATGGACAAGTTTTCTCCCATTGAATCTGTGTATACTGAACCCTTCAGTATAGATTGCCAATGTATGCTTTCTCCTTTCCAGGTCAAGAGGTTTTTGATAACTATCTCTATAGGTCTCTATTCCTATCACATAGGAAATGTCTCTATATTCCCTAAAGATAATTTCCACAAAGGATTCCATTATAGAACATCTCATTCCTTATCAACATGTGGAATGCAAATACGCTCCCACTAAATCACATATCCCTTCTTTATCTTTGGCATATCAGTCAAACCCTTTGACTATATTATCAAAGTAAAGATTTCCAGTTTTGAGTTGCTTGCACTCAATCAATCACATTGATTAGTCCATTGCAACTTATAGACTTCATTTGCATTAATGGATTCATAAACCTTATAGGTTGTGTCACGTACACATCCTTGTCTTATTCCTCATAGGAATGTGGTTTTAATATCCATATGCCAAATGTCTGAGTCATTAAGTTGCAATCAACAAGCATGATCCTTCTCAAAATGTCATCCATGTGTCTTAATGCTTAAGACTCATTTGCACTTATGGATTTTATCCCAATGGGTGCTACCATCAAGGTCATACCTTATGGTTCATATGTAAGTCATTTAGGATCTAATGGTCATAAACCATAACTCAAAATCTGGTTCCTCAATATCATCTAGATTGTTGACTCGTCATATGACCAACTCATCATATAGATATTTGAGGTGTATCTGTTAAGGAATTTGAGAACTCACAACACTTTGTGATTCTTAATATCCTTTATTAGTGTAAGATATTATCTATTTAAGAATAATTTAGTTATTTGATAATCATCCTCTAACTCCTTAGAGTATGAATCCTTTTGATTTAGACATCACTATGCCTTAATCATTAGTTCTCTTTGATACACTATCATAATCACTCATAAGGTTCTCAAACATTTGGTTTAAGTATCTCATTCATTGATCACATCAAGAATTATTACTTTTACCAAATTTGTACTTCATTCATGATTTTCTTGAACACTTCAAGATATTCATATTGGTATTTCTGTAAACACCATTTGAAGTATTAGCATTTTCTCCAATAGGTATGTAAATACATCATATGTATTATACCTAATAGGATAGTCATTCTCCCACTACATCTAGTGAAGATTGACTTATCATCATGTCCAAGATATTCATGTCTCTTAATAGTTCGCAACTAAAAGAGTCTAGCTTATCCATCATCATGGAAACTAGAGATGAATTTCTCATGATAATCCTAATTCGTTGTTTGAGTTATCAATAACTTTTAGGTATCATTTTATCTTATGCATACCAAGTACCACAAGATAAAGAAAGGCATTTCCATAAAAGATCACATCTTTAAAATTGAAATGTCAACTTTATTGATAGCCATCCTTGTCACAACAAGAGGCAAAAATAAAGTATTTCTATTATATTGGCAAATATGAAATAGCAGTTCATAACTCTATAACATGCCTTCAAGGCTGAAAATAAACTAAAGTACTCCTATCTATGGCGGAAACACTTGCCCCATTTATTGAGTGCTTATCACTTTACATCTTGGTATCATATACCTCAAATGTGTTACAAGTTTATTTCATGATATCTTCAGGTGGAGACGTTCATCACCTCTTTCTTCTTCTTTTGTTCTTCCAGATAGAGAGGACAATTCCTTTTCCAATGTCCTAGATTTTGACAATGGTGGCAATTATCTCCCTTGGTCACACCTCCCTTGGCCTTGAGAGCTGAAGATAACTTGGGCTGCTAGCTAGCATCAGAACCCTTCTTAGCTTTGCCCTTGTCCTTGCCCTTGCCCTTGGACCTGCCTTTCTTTCTGTTGATCAACATCATAGACTTAAGTTTGTCCTTCTTCATATGTGTCTCGACTGTCCTCAACATGCCCAACTACTCTATCAATGGCTTTTCAAAGTTATTCATGTTGTAGTTCATCACAAACTGACTGTAAGATTCTAGCAACGATTGTAGTATCACGTCAGTAGCCAACTCTTAGCTCAGGGAAAATCCTAGTCTCATCAGGTTCTCCACATATCCAATCATCTTGAGTGTGTGAGGACCAACTAGATCTCCTTCTATCATGATGCACTTAAACAGCACCCTAGAGACATCATATCTCTCTTGCCGTACTTGGTCTTGATACATGTTCTTGAGATGTTGATTCATCTCAATAACGTCCATGTTCTCATGTTGTCTCTACAACTCATGGTTCATAGAGCACAACATCAAGCACCTCACATCAATGGCATCTTCAGAATGCTTCTTAAAAGCATCCTTTTCTGCCTTTGGTGCAGTATGAGCAGGTTCCTCTGGAGCTGGAGTATCCAGGACAGAGCTTTCGCTCTTAATTGAGAACAATTCTCAATGTCCTAAACCAGTCATGGAAGTTAATCCCATTCAGCTTGTCCTTCTCAAGGACCGGTCATAATGAGAAGTGATTGTTGTTTGTGGCCATTTGTACTACAAAAGGAAATATGTGCAATAAGTCCTAAAACTCGTTTTTGACTTATTTGATTGATTTGAAAAGTTTTACGATATAATTAGGATTTTAAAAAATTATTGCTCCCACTATTTTTGTTCAAATTGATAGCCCTCACCATCAATTTGGAAGATTGCAGCGTACAACCTTCTAGTGTGTCCAAGATCCATATTTCATCCAATCATGAGTCAACTTTGGCTGATCGCCCACAATTAGACTATTTAGGTAGGCAACACTTGCCAATTGCATCCTATGCAACTCTCGGATGGATTCATGTGCAACTCTTTGCCATGGTCATCCTTGTGCCTCTGGAGTTTAGACTCTCTAAGAATCACCAGTTAAGTCTAACCCAAAAGCCGACACAATGAACATGCACCCTGCTTTGGCAGATCCTACATGTCCACCATCACACTTCCACAAGATATATGGCGCACCACGCTTTGGTGTAACATATGCTTGGTCGATCAAGTTTTTAATGTGTGCTGCTTATGGAAGGCATCTAAGACTTAATAATTATTGAGGGATTTGGTTTTATAGGTACATATACATATCCAATCACCACAATATATAGTATGTATCATATACATGTGATATCCCACAGAAAATATGTGAAACGATAAAAGCAATGATTATGGCCATCATAATGTGATTCCTCAAGCCAAGAGGAATCATGGTCATCTAGGTCCACATGTGCATTGGGAAACCCTAAGTTACATTTGGTGGGAGAAAAGGTAGGAAAGAATCTCGAGTTATCTCAAGTTACATCAGGAATTGGAGGTACGGAATCGGTGCACAGACCAAGATGCAAGCAACAACAATCAACCACACACAGATTTAGGATTTATGGCCACAATCACGCTACAATCACCACATAAATCATTTAAGGGTGATGTGTATCGAATGCATTTATATACCATATCATATATATAAATATATATAGGGATTTTGTGGATTTATATTGGACATGCATAAAGCCATTTAATTATTCACATCGTAAGCAATAAATAAAAGGCGACAAACCAAAAATTGATCATATCGATTATTCTAAAGTATAGAACATTGACATGGCTCTGATACCACTATTGGGTTTTGGGGGAGGTAGAGATGGCAGCGGAAATAAAAAAAATTCTCCCCAAACCCAGAACCCAAAGAGATCTCATCAACATCTATATGGTAGGAAGGATGGTTTTTAGAGGGGTACCTTGTCTCGAGGCTTTCTCGGTGACGTTACCTCACGGCTAGCATGGTCTTCACCTCCGGTCTTGGACGGCATCTGTGCAGCTCCTGGTCTCACCTGTACTGACGGATTGATAGCTGTCCTCCGAGCAGAAGAAATCTCCCACCTTTGTAGTAGTCCACACGGACCACCGGGAACTCTAGTCATCCTATCCTATAGGACACTGGAAGGAGTCGTCCCCTTCTGTCAGCGTACTAGTCACTGACATGCTCTCCCACCACCAGCTGTCATCCTGCAGTTGTCTTTCCCTTGTTGTGCCTCCCTAGTCAAGTAGCACTTGCTTGGGCTCTCTCGGTTACTACAACCAGAGAGGACAACTTTACAGAGAAACTAATGCTCTGAGTTGTTCTTGAGAAGCCCCCAGTACCCCTCTATATATAGGAGGGGTCAAGGTCAGGGTTCTCAGCCCCGAGCAATGCAGGACTAAAGTGGGAGTGGAAGGGTCTGGAATTTCCACAAATTGATACACTACGGCAAGTGAATCGGTCGTTTCAAAAATGAACCAATCATTTAGGGATTGAACTGATCGTTTCATCTCATGAACCGGTCGTTTGGGGAGTTGAACCGATCGGTTCATTCATGTACTGGTCGTTTCAGTTCCCAGGGTAGTTCCCAATTGACTTTCCTCTTTCTGTTTCTAATTAATCCAAAGATCAATACTTGTCCCAATCGAATTGTACAAGTGAAACAAAAATATTTTCTCACCAACCTAACTTTCCCAAACTGGCCTATTTGGTGTAGCTGAACCAATCAGTTCAACACTTGAACCGGTCGTCTCACTTGACCCTGAGCTGATCGTTTCAACAGTTTGAACCGGCCGGTTGGCAGTCCAGGTTGTGGAGAAATCAGTCAATGTAGTTCTCAATCAATCTTACACCCAAATCAATTAGTCCAACACTTGAACTTGGTGATTCTGAGTCAAGTCAATTGATTGAATGTTTAATAGAACTACTAAACACATTTAGTAAACAATCTAAACATCATTCATGGATAAACTCCTCTTCCAGGTTAAATCTTATGTGTGTGACCATGTAGGCCCATTGCACGTTGGCAGTGAAAGTCCATAACACTTATGACTTCACAAGCAAAGAGCAGTGCCTAGTCACACATTAGTGCTACCCAAGCGAAAAGGAAAGCTAGAGAACAACTTTCAATCCTACAATATGTGACTGGTGTTATAGTGAATGTATAATTCCTTTATCACTGATATCCCGAATGAACTCAAGGCATGGAACAATCATCCTTTCAACATTCATTCACTTCCTTCATCTCAGAGCAGACTGGATGAGATATATGTGACATCAATATCACATATTGATTCACACATGCATGTGCATGCCTTTCTCAGTCCTACTCATCAAGTGGCCATGGACATCAAACTCCCTTAGGAGGGACAAATCCCATATCTATCGCTCACCCCTCAAAAGCCCCATGTGTCAAAGTGACCCAATCGTCACCTTTATAACAATCTATATTTCAGGGATGTGTTTGATGATGTCAAAGTGTACCCAATGACATGTGTTGAGTGTAGTGATTTCAGGTCAAAGAATCACACTCACCATCATCACTATGATAGCTGACTGTGACTACCAAGTCATGGTTCCATGTATCACTCTCACAATGGGTCGGTATGATACACGTGTTCTCTAACAAGTACCTATGTGCTTGGTTTGATATCACTATATCATGACTGATGAGATTTTGTCATCAACCAATACACAATCTAGTCTTGTGTGTCATTATTGTCTATCAACCTTCCACAATGACATACGACTAGGGACATAACAAGAATGTATACTCTTAACATCTATATGTTCTCATCGTTTAGGTCCTTAACCTAAAAGCATACGTCATAGAGTATTGTCATTCTCTAGACATTCAATCTATTCTGTCATTATCTCATAATTGACTGAACCAGAATGAATTGGAAGCTTGCCTTTGATGTTTATCAAATCAATCTTAATGTATCCCACCAATAATCCCATGATTGGCTCTCAGGACATACATACCAATAGATTACAACTTAGGGTTTTGACTAACATAATCATTATTCTTCACCTATACCTTCTTAGGATGCATTAAGTCTAAGGTTAAATTATGAATATGTTGCCCATCGTATCATTAGGGTCTATTGGTTTATGACATGGCCAACATCATGCTTATCCACTATTAGTATTAAAATGTGATTTACTCTTATTATGTGCATTATATATTCATTAGGGTTCAAACATGTGAACTATTCAGTACATGATCGTTATATGTTCTTTTGGATACTAAGAAACATGTGGTTACAACTATAACTTGTTTGGTCAAAACTAAGGTTTCAAGCACACTAACTTCCTAATTAGGGAGTTAGGGTTTCTAAAGTCAGAGTAGCTAGATTTCAGTATGTTACATGACTCCATCCCCTTGGAAAGGATTTCATCCTCAAAATCTATTGACTACATCCCCTTAGAAAGGATTTCATCCTCAAAATCTAACTACCCAAACATCATCAAACTAGCTACTCTCCACCCCTTAAAAGGTTTGACCTACCAAGACAAACTAATCTAGAGGTAAAAGGGTGAGTCTAACTAAACCAAATACAAGATCCATCATGCTTCACTACGCACTCTAATTGCTTACTAAACACCAAACTTCAACGTCTAGGTTCTGGGGATAACTATCCAAACATGTGGTTCTATGGGTCATAAGGAAACTATATTGGGTAATTATCCTAAAAAAATCATTACACCTGGGAGACTAGTTCAACATGTTAGGGTCCTAAAAGATAAATTATATAGATATCTAAGGATATTATTGCCTAAAAGCATGCTATTTCGAACAATTCATATCAGCTTAGTCCAGGCCAGTATCATGTGGATTTGGGAGTTCTCATAAACCAAGCTAGTGGTGCGGAGGAAAATCTTGCCAACCCCCGAACCCTGATCCTTTCTAGACACCTTTGCTTTCAACTTCATGTCCTAGTAGCTTCCTAAAGGCCAAGCTAAACAACCTCAAGTTACTATGGTTACTTATGCATCTTTTAGTTGTAAGTATTTTAGGGATCTATTCATCATTATTATAATGTGAAACTATAGGATCCTAAATCAAACCTTCATCATCTTTTATCAACTCTAGGGCAAACATGTCACTTAAAGGTAAGGCAAGTATTGCAACTAGGGAGACAAAATTGAAATAGTCAGATTCTGACTACCATGGGCTCTGATACCATGTTGTAAGGAGGCGGGATCACCCCCTTACTAAAAAATTGAAGAATTAACATCCATTCCAAACACACTCAAAGGTATGTTGGAATAGGTATAAATTTTCCAAATTTATTATAATGGTATGCAAAAGACCAAAGTGTAGCAGCGGAATAAAAATAACTGACTATATTCAACTTTCATAAAAGATTACACAAGTACATCAAAATATCCCATTAGGGTTTACAACAGGATACAACAAAAAGGATCTAGATAGAGGGAAGTCTAAACTACTTCGAATATGTTTCCAAGCAACATCTCCAAGAGCTAGGTCCATGTTGGAAGCTATGTTCTCCTTGTTCATGTTTAACACCTCGATCTAAACCTTGGTGGTTGGGAAATCACCCAGCAAGAGGGAAAGAAACAAGGTATGTGTCAAATAATGAAAAGAACAATAGATAAGGAATAACAAAAGGCTAATATTTTATCATAAGATGAAGAGAACAAGAGTATGAGGCATAATCAAAATAGATGTTTTCCATAACATTAAAATAGTAAAGGAATTGCATGCATGATTAATATTGACTACATTAACTAACTAGGGTTGAGGCACCTACCAGACCTCAACCTATAGGTGAGGGAAGAATTAATACATTCCCAGTCACCTACACATATATTTATGGGTGTGAATAAGACATTCCCCAGGGCGAATTAATGCATGCCCTATCTATGGGTGGTTGTACATAAGTACCACTACTATAGCTAAATAGTCCATAAAATCAACATTCTAGAAAAGAAATCATGGCAAGTAAAAGAATCATATTAATTAGAACATGGAAGTAGGGTATAAGACCCAAGAAAAAGAATAGCATTACCAATTTTGAGGCAATTTAACAAAAGAATAATGAATAGAGGAAATAGGGTTCATATAGTGCCTCATTAGGGAATATAGGGTTTGGTTTGCAAAAATCCCAAATTAGGGGGTAAGCAATGCACATACATAAATATGGATTGCACATACCTCTCTTACTGATATCAATTACTAAGTTTCACCACTTTAATTGAGACCAAGTTCCACTTTGCCTATTTTCAATGTATTAACATGTATTAGAGTACAAAATGCAAATTAATGTATAGAAACCCTAATTTTAGAACTTTTTATCAAAACTCAGATTTAGATTTTGAAAATATCACCAATGAATTTATTAGGTTCTCCTAATCATCAAAACATATTTTTATGTTAATTTTGGAGTTATGATGATTAAGATGTGATTTTTATGGATTTTATGCATCAAATTCATTTTGCAAAAACCAACCTTCGTCAAACCATAAAATCAGACCATTAAAATATATTTATTAGATATATATTAATTTTCCAATTCCAAAACATATTTATTTTTTGAATTTGGATAAGCGGATTAGAAGATATGAATTTTTCAATATTGACCAATAGGAAATTGCCACATCATCAAACCAATCAAGATAATTGAAGAGAGAGGGAGAGGGATAAAACACCATTTGACCCCAAGATCAGGTTTGAAGCTTCATAGGTAACCAAACTAGAGCTTCTAGAGAAGGTAAAATAGCAAGAAACCAAAACCCTATAAGAACATGGTAAATAGAGATGGAGATCATTGATTTTCAAACATAGAAGCATGAGTTTTAAGCATGTAGTCAAAAATATATGAGAAGGGGGTTAACAAAACTCGCTTCTAGGAAGGCAAGAAGGTCCAAATAGAAAGGATCCCAAGATTAGAAGGTCTGGTTGCTCCAATCCAAGCTCCTTTCTTGAGCAAAGATCACCTTCTCCACTTTAGAGGTGCAAACCCTAGCAAAAGAGCATGAAGATGAGATGTTTTAGGGCTCTAGTTGGATTTTTACCATGGAAGTTCATGGTTCCGACCTGGAAGAAGGTGGGAGGAATACTAATAGCATGAAAATAGGGAAGGAAAGAAGGATAGTTACTAGTTTTGGTCAAAATCACCAAGGAGGAGCTTAAAAAATCCTAAATAGAGAAATTTGGAACCCTAGGAGCCTTCTTCACCAAGGTAGGCACCCTCTTTTACCTTGGGACAGCAAATTCATGGACAAACACAGAAGGGATGATGATTTAATCTGGGGGGAAGAGAAGATAAGTAGAGGATTTCTTCTTATATTGGGAGGTGGGAAGGAGTAGGCATGGCTTTATAAAGAAGGGGGCAAGCATGAGGTGTTTATGGGACTTTCCATGTGTCCTTAGGCTAAGGCTTCATGGCCATGCAAGAGGACAGCTCATAGAGACTTCTTGTATATACAAGTTCGGTCCTAAAAGCCCATGGAGACTTCTAGTCCATCCCCACCATCCTCCAATCAAAGAAATAACCCCATTGGTTGATAGCTTTTAAAGATAAGCTCATTTATAAAGAGGGTAATCCCTATAATGCCCTTGCAGAGAAACACCTTCAAACCAAGGTGCAACCAGGTGCCCCATGGTTCAAAAGCTCGAGAATGGTAATATAATATCTAAGGATTATAATGCATGTGATAATTTGCAAAGAAAATCTACCAATTAGGTAAATTGGATAAAAGTCCATAATGTTCCTAAAATTGCATAACTTGCACAAACAGTATCCAAATTGGACCAAACATGAAACTTAATCTTGTCTCATGATTTAAAAACACCTCAAAAGGTTAGATTAAGTTTTAGAGTACTTAATTATGGTAGTTAAGCTTGTTCAGTACATTAAGTAACGTTTGGGCCTTACACTTCTAACATGGATTTATTTACCATTGTTCCACTTAAGCAGTGATTTTACATATTAGATCCTTAACAAAGATTTCACTGAGGTATTTGTGCATAAACCCTTCCATTGGTATAATTATTGAACAAATTTTCACCAAACCACTATAAATTCTACAATTTAAGCATCAAGGCCAACAAGGATATAAATGATAGGAATATATTGGGAAAAGACCAAAAAGAGAATATGTCGAAGTTTCAGTATGTTACACCCAATACTTAAGTTACTCGATTTTCCTGAGCTAGCACAACCAAAATGTCAGTGTTTTGACCCAGAATGGCCATTCTAGACAAGGAGGTGACTAGGGCGACCCCCAATCACCCCCAAACTACCTCCTCTTGGTCCAAACTCCATATTTGAGTTCTCTTTGGCCCCCAATCACCTTCCCCTACCTCAAGCTCTATTTTCCACCCTCCATTACCATCTATTTCACCATCTCCAAGGAGATTCTGACCCCACAGTTTGTAAGCACATTTCTCATTGTTCTTGCTTAATTTCCACCCAAAAAATCCTTGCACAGATGAAGAGCATGGGCAAAGCAATCAAGAAAGGGGTAGAGAAGACCATGAACATCCTCATTGGAGGCAAAATCCACACCAAGTGGGCCTCTAATGTCACACTGCCATCCCACAGTGTGTCGTCACCGTCTAATACCATTTTGCAATCGCTCTGATGGTCAGAATCGACGAGTGCATCCCAAAACTGATCCTCCTCAAGTGGCCACATGTAGAATCCAAGCTATAGCAACCCTGACAAGGAGGAGGAAGAGGAAGAAGAAGAGATGGAGAACATCATTGATTTGGTGGACATTGATGCATTGGCCTGAGAGAGGAGGGCCAAGAAGGCTACTGATGCATCGTCTTCATGACGACCTATTTTAGGGCTTCATCTTGTGTCTTTTTGTATCTAAATCACATCTAAACATAGTTGAATGCTAGTTAAATACCCCAATATGCATATTATTGTCAAATGCACTTATGGACGTTCTTTGCATACTTTTTAGGTACTTAGACCGTGCTTTGGATGAATGAGAGAGAAGGAAGAAGTTCCAGGGTTCCTCCACCCATGGAGGGGTTCAAAGAAGACCCCAAAGCTCCCTCAACCTACCCCTAATGGCCAAGGGTCAACATCAAGCAAATAAGTCCATTGATCATGAAGATTCAAAGTAAATTTGCCACTGAAGACCCCAGCATGATTGTGGTGCCAAGGAATGCTCATGTTGGACAATGCAAAAATCATAGAGTCAAACATTAAAATTGAAAGCTACAACAACTTGACCAGAACGGTCGTGCTACCCAGCATGGTTGTGTTGTGAAGACCCCAAAACGTCTGTGACAGCCAGCACGGTCATGTTGCCAAAGAAGAGAACATGCATGCTGCCCAGAATGACCTGCACTTCACCTCCCCCACCACGACTGTGACACCCAGCATGGTCGTTCTACCTTGCCCTCACCACAGCAGTGTTGCCCAGCACGGCCATCCTACCAGCCTTCATTTCATCAAAATTTCTCTGACATTTTTAACTTCTTAGAATGATTGTTCCATACCACCACGACAGTTCCAACTCTCACCCACCATGGTCATGCTGCCTAGCACGGCCGTGCTACCACCTAAACCCTGGCATTTTCTGCATTATTTTTCCAACAATGCCCCTACTTACCCTACTGCTTCAACTACCACCTATATATACATGGGTGGCGGCCACAACACTAGATTAGCTTCCATTACTCCCCTCCACCTACTCTAGAACATTCATTGCCTCCTTCCTTGCATTCAAGCTATCCAACCTCCATTTTCACCTCATTTCCACCATAGAAACCTAGTTTTCTAGGTTTTATATCATAATCCCCTTCATTTCCATGCCCTTCACCCACCTTGGAGGAGAGAGGTCGTTCTAGAGCAGCTAGGAGGTTAAGAAGAAGAAGCTACTTCTAGCTCCATGGAGTCTTATCCCTTCTTCTCATTTCTTTTATCTTTTCTTTGAGCATGTCTAGCTAAGCCCCTAGTGGTGGGTTGTTTGGGGTTAAGATGTGACTTTGATACCATGTTGGGGGGAAATAACTTGTAATGAACATAATTTCATTCTATGATGATTGACTCTTGCTTCTGTCTCATTTCCCATTATCTTGCATGTGGTTTGTGCTTTTAAACATAAATTGCTTGTTTTGTGATGCTTGATGACACTTAGCTTCTAAGAGAAATTGGAATGTATGTGGCAATCTTAGGAATGGCTCCTAGGTCCAATTAGTGGGTCCCTAGGTAGCCCCCTTTGTTCCTACATACATCTCCCTTCTTCTACGAGTAAATGTGAGATCTAAGTAGCTAGTGTAAGTGTGATTAGTGCAATTGCCTAGAGTTTCCTAAAGGCTAGATGGAAAATAACATGAGGTGAAAAACCCTCATCTCTACTCCCATTCCTACCCTTGGCTCTCAATTTCCCTAATACCACTTACCCTAGAAACCTAGACTTGCCAAGTCCTTTTAGAATTAAACCTAACCCTAGTTCTCCAACTAGTAGTATAGGGTATATTCTAATAGCACTCGCCTTGTTATTTGGTTTGGTAATCTAGATTGAGTTGTGAGATTTGCATGCTATGTTTACCTTCACTCAACTAACATCAAATTCCATTCCCAAACGGCCCACCTATCCATCATACTGCCTAAAATCCACTTTTGCCTTCTTAGCTTGTTAATACTAGTGTAGCCAATTGCCTTTGTTAATTCTTATCTAATTTCCTAGTTCTAGATGGTTAGTTCTTGCTCAAGTAGCTAGGGCTCCTTTGAGATTTCTTGTGTTAATTTGGCTAATTAGTGATAACTTAGGCTCTTGCTTGTCTAATTGCTTAGCTTGCACCTTAGTTAATAACTTAGCTTGCTAGTGTAGTGTAACTCATTGCTCTAGTTTAATTGCTTACCTTGCTTGGTTTGATAGCTTTAACTTGCTTAGATTAATCTAGGACTTTTGTTAGCTTAGTTTCTTTCTTGCTCTTTCTTGCTTGCAATTGTAGTGTAATCAAACCAAACCCAATTTTAAACCCTCAAACCCTAATCTCCACTTTAGGAACATAGCTTACACCAACCTAGGTCTAGTTCCCCCTATCTCTCTCTGAGGATCGACCCTAATCTTACCACTAGCCTATACTATAGCATGACCCCGTGTGCTTTCGGGTACGTGTGATTAGTTGAGCCTATGCGTTTGACTGGGTCCTTATACAAATTTGAGAGATCTGTGTGTTTTACCTTAGGGTTGCATCTAGCCACCTTTAGTTTGCTAGTGTGTGGCCTTGAGAAGAATCACACCAATTACCATCACACTTCCATGAGATAGACAATGCACCATGCTTGGCATGCCTACGCATAGTCGATTAAGCTTTTCATGTGTGTTTCTAATGGAATGAACCTTAGACTTAATATGTTATAAGGGAGTTTGTATTTATGTATACATATACATTATCTAATCACCACATATATAGTATGTATCATATACATGCTATATCCCACAATGAAAACATGCAATACACATAAGTGATGGTTATGGCCATTCTATTGTAATTCCTAGGAGCTATAAGGAATTACCACCACCTTGGGTCTACATCTCATGCAAAAAATTGTTGTTCATGAAGATTTTTTCTTGCCAATCTCAGATTGACCAGTTCAACCTTTGAACTAATTGGCTCGCCTCTTAGTCAGTCAGTTGGTCGTCATGTTGGTTGTCTGGTCTTCAGTTCATCATCTTCTAGATCTTTCGGTCCATCGGTTGGGGCCACTAGCTGATCAGTTTGGTTCGTCCTCCTCGATCCTCATTGGTCATCCAGCCAGTCGGCTCACCTTTGAGATAATCAATTGGTCTCGAATTGAGCATCTTCTTCTTCGTCGTAATAAGAGATTAAACTATCATAATGCTATTACATATGACATGATAATAATAGAAACCTCGATTTATATTCGAGGGGATCATAGGTAGGAGAGAATAATACTTTTACAATTGGAAGATAAGGTAGAGGTTTGGTATGCAAATTGAGATAAAAGGAATAACCAACCACACGACTATGCACAGATATATAGGGTTATTATCCATAACCATGCTTCACATCCACCATCAAAACTCACTTTTAGGCAATGCAAGTAGATTGCATATATATCATATAATATATATATATATATATATATATATATATATATATTAATTGGGATCTTATGGGGTGTTTACTCATATATGCACATTAATCAAATTAACTATTCACATTGTATGCAATAAATACACTATGAAAAATAAAAATCTGATCATATCGATTATCCCAAAACATAGTAGATTGACATGGCTCTGATACCATTGTAGGGAAATATGGCAAAAGAATAGATAGCGGAAAGAAAAAGTTAACTGCCATATTTACATTAAACCAATGGATCGTGTCTATAACTATGTAATGGGAAGGATGGTTTAGAGGATATCCCTAGTCCTGGAGCAAGTCCAGTGACAATCTCCTTGTAGTAATGCACGCCCTTTCTTCAAGTCTTACTTGAACAATGTCTATAGAAGCTCCAGGTTGATCACCATGGATAGTAGTTTGATGTTGTCCTCCTAGTGAGAAAAGCTCCACACATCTAGATTAGTCCACACGGACCACCAAAAACTCTTGTCATTCTAGAAGAACTGATAAGAAGGAGTTGTCCCTTCATGTCAGTGTACTAGTCACCAACTTGCTATCCCACAATTGTTCTCCCTTGCTATCCCTCCCTTTATCAGGTAGGACTTGCTCGATTCTCTTAGTTACCACTGTGACAACCTGATGCCACACAAACAAGATAACTCAAAACAAAGTGTAGAACTAACATTAAACATCCAGATTACCATAAAACATGGTGAATTTAAACTGATTTCATATAACCATAAAAGTGGAAACATATTACATCTGAGTCCACACATTGAGCCACCTGTATCATATAACATGCCAAAGGATATACATATCACTATTCATTGGTCATCATGCCACAAACATGTCACATATGATAACATGTTCTCATATACAAGCCACATATGTACAAACATGGCATACTGTTAAAAACCTCATATCGATGTACAAAGTCTACAAAACACCCCCAAGGACCTGAGAGTACAGGTATGACATATAGGACTCTACTACAAAACACTAACAACATATTCAACCTTCAACAACTATTGCCTCTCTTGTTGCTCAGCCTCAACCGCACAATCTCTACCTCATCGTGCATGACCACCTAAAAGGTGTGGAAACCCACAGAGTGAGACCAACGTCCCAGTGAGAGATATGACTCTCTACCAACAACTATTATTTATATAGATAAGATAAAGTAGGAATATAACATATTTGTCCAGTTGAGCAGATTCAACTAAACGATATGAGTAAAGCAATTGACATGGTTTAAGCAATTTAGGCATCGACAACTGAGTAGTAGAATATCTTATACTTTTAGAAGGAATATGAAGAACGTGTATAATAATTGACTTCTCTTACCACAATAAAAATCAACTATTCAATACAAGAGATAAGGCAAAGGGTCATCCAATGTGAGTCGTGTTTAACCCTAAGTAAATATATTACGCAGTTGTATTGTGTCTTTTATTATACCCTGAGGAGATGAGGTATACCACTCATGATCCAACTAACCACTGCTAAGTCAAAATCAATGTCATTCAAGATCTAGGAGGAGTCTAAATCCTATGATCTCCCACACCCTTGGTCAGTCTGAGTCCTCCGTAGTGACATATAGAGTCCAACTACAAAATAGCCTAGTCTGTCTTGGTATATAGGCTCAGCACTAGTGAAAATTGAGTTATGACCACAGTCGCACTCCTGCTGAGGTATGACCGCAGCCATCCTAAAAACATATTATATATATATATACATATAGAGAGAGAGAGAGAGTCAGGCTAGAATACACTCAAGTGTGTTTTCATATCAAGACTATTTTTTGCAAAATGTAAATCATTGATCTTAACTGTCATACTATAACTAGGCTACATAAAAATTTTGAGCCCATTTGGATGAGTGTAAGTCACTCATCCAAAGGCAACAAAATCGACGTGCGAAACTAATTTGAAATGCATAATTTTTGCAGTCTTTATAACATGACCTATAAATGTCCAAATGTGCTCAAATTTTGGTTATGATCTATTCATAAGATGTTTAAGAAGATCAACATATTATATTTTTGAAGAAAAAAATATTGCATCATGAAAAACTACTTCAGTGTATTCTCCTCCGAATACACTCAAGTGTATTCTAGCTTGACTCAAATTCTACTCCGAATACACTCAAGGATAGAATACACTCAAGTGTACAGATCGTACAAATACACTCAAGTGTGTTTGCATATCAAGACTATTTTTTGCAAAATGTAAACCATTGATCTTCACCGTCATACTATAACTAGGCTACATACAAATTTTGAGCCCATTTGGATGAGTGTAAGTCACTTATCCAAGGGCAACAAAATTGACATGAAACTACTTTGAAATGCATAATTTTTGCAATCTGTATAACATGACCTATAAATGTCCAAATGTGCTCAAATTTTCTTTATGAGCTATTCACAAGATGTTTACGAAGATCAATGGATTAGATTTTTGAAAGAAAAAAAATTTGCATAATGAAAAACTACTTGAGTGTATCCTGCTCTGAATAAACTCGAGTGTATTCTAGCCTAACTCTCTCTCTCTCTCTCTCTCTCTCTATATATATATATATATATATATATATATATATATATATATATGTATATATGTATGTATATATAGGGTTCATCTTTAATACGCACACCCTTCCTGTCACTTTTTTTAAAATTGCAATTGTAGAGGAGCATTTTATCTATCTCCCCAAAAAAATCATCCAAAAATAATATCATTTGCCCCACCAAAATCAAAAAATACGTCCATATATTTACTGACTGTATATTTTCTGCGCAGTTACTTTTTTAGTCATATAGTTACTCTTTTATCAATATAGTTACTCTTTTGATCTTAGAGTTACTTTTGGGTACCGTATAGTTACACTTTTGGATGTGCGTGTAGCAAAAAATCAGGCTACCCGCACGGGTATTGAATGAATGCCCATATATATATATATATATATATATATATATATATATATATATATATATATATATATATATATATATATATATATATATATATATATATATATTTATTTATTTATTTATTTATTTATTTATATTTATATTTATATTTATATATATTTATATATATATATATTTATATTTATATATATATATATATATATATTTATATATATATATGTGTGTGTGTGTGTATGTATATATATATATTGATTGAATCACATCACTGAGATACAACCTTGACCATTCTCCTACCAAAGTATGACCATAGCCAATCCTGTGAAATGCATATACTCAATAGTATACAACTTTGAGCTTCCACTGGGGGAGAACCAGTTTCACAATCCAGCAAGTACTGACATTGAAGATGGATCTATGGCACATGGCAACTACATGATTAGGGTTTCACTTGATTAGTTAAGTCAATTGTGTGTCTTTTAGCATCAATCAAGTTACAACATACAAACCCAAAGCAAGCTCTACAAAGATAAGGGTATGTTGCAACTTCAGAAGATATAAAACGTATGAGGTATACTTGTCACATCATCTCATGATACCACTGCCATTCAAGGCCATAATCATTATCACATCATTAGGGGATAACAATATGTCATCTCATCACTAGAGGATATCACCTCACATAGGCATAAAACCCCTTCCAGATCATAAGACCCAAATCACAACATCACTTATCTCATCATGCCTCATAAAGGCCCATATTCAACACCATGTGTCATATTAAACACACCGTAGAAATCACTAGCTATGATATTCATCCCACCTATAAGATTAGGATTACATAAGTAAAAGAAATTCAGGGTTTCCAGATCAATGGGAGTCAAAGAGATGAATTTTTATACTGTGCGTCATGAGTACATTGACTTAACTTTTGAGTTGGTTGATTCATACCCTAAGTCAGTGAAATTGAGTGATTTCCTATTTGCAAACGTATTGATAATTAATGTACAACATGACGTCAACACCAATCCTTGAACCAATCTTATTGATCATTGAACTAGGCGATTCACATGTTGAACCGGTCGGTTCATACTCTAAACAAATCTATTTACATTCTGAATTGGGTGATTTATTTTGAACTTCATCCAATGTTCATCCAACATTGTTTAAATTGACTCGACACTTAAAGCGATCATCTCAACACTTGAGTCGTTTGACTCAAATTCTTAGTCAGTCAATTTTTGTCCAGTGTTGTTTAAATTGAATACCTAAAGATTTTAGTAATCAAGTTGAAGCTTATTCATGAGTAAACTACCATTCTAGGTGTATCCTATGTGTGTGACCCTATAGGTCCCAAGTTACATTTGTAGTGAATGTCCATAACTAATTTATGACATCACAATCAATGAGCACATCTAGCAACACATCATTGCTACCCAAGTAATTGGAAAGTTGGAGAACGCCTTCAACCTACAATCCATGATTAGTGTTATAATGATCGTATAGTTCCTTTTCTTTGATAACTAGATTGAACTCGAGGCATGAAAACATAATTCTCTCAATGTTCAATCCATGTTCCTTGAACTAGAGCAAATTGTCTGAAATGCATGTGAGCTCACATATGATATATTGATTCACATGAGTATGGCCATACATTTCTCAGTCTGGCTTATTGGCCAGGATATCAACTCCAATAGGAGGGAAAAATTTCATCTACATAACTCACAATCAATGTATTTGAGAATCACCTTTATGGTAACCCTTATTCAAGGTCACATTGGATGGTGGCAAAGTACATTAAATGACAAGTGATGAAAGTAGTGACTTCAGGTCTAAGAACCACAATCACTACTATCACTATGAGAGTTGATTAAGACTACTATTAAATGGTTTAAATGTATCACTCTCAAGGTGGGTCTATCCAATACGTTATAACAAGTACTTAAATGTTTTATTTGATATCACATATCATGATGAATGAGACTCTATCATCAACCAACATAAAATCTAGTCTTATGAATTATTGTTGTCTATTAGCTTCCATAATAACATCTAACTAGGGATATAACAAGAATGTATGTACTGATATCATACATATGATCTCACTATTTAGGTCCTCAACCCAAAGACATACATCATAGAGTATCATCATTCTTAGACATATATCATGTTATACCATTAACTCATAATTGGACAAACATATAGATGAAGATTGCCTTTATTATTAATTAATTCATTTACAAGATATGCCATTACAATCATTATATGGTTGACTCTCTCAACATACACACCACCAACAACAACACTCTCAACATGGTTCATATGGCACTATCCAACACTATACACTTGAGAATAGGTTTTCAACCCTAAATGATGTGGACAAAGCACATGATAATCTATAAGAGTTGATAGTTCCTATTTGTAAGCCTATTTCCACTCAATTAACTTTACAAAAGGTTTAGAGTCACAATCAAACGTTGGTTACTATTGCTCAAAGATCACTTGATCTAGTTGATGTGAACATTGTTGCCTCCAAAATCACTCCTCAGGTGTGTCTATGCCTCCTACGGAAATAACTACTAATGTTTTATAGAGCTATCATATTGTAGTATCTCCAGATCTGGATGAAGTTATTCATCATGATATAACTGATTGTCCAATAGATGATACCCTACCCATAACCTACTCACCATCTCTGGATGCTCCTATATCTACCCCAGAAAACCCATCCTCTACATCAGGATTCAATGGTAAGGTTGGAAGAGAGGTACAAGGATCTAGTATAAAAATGAAAGCATATCCTTACATGACGTGCAATCAAACTAGAAAGCTTCAAATGGATTATGAGAAGTTATCTCAATCAAGTTAGGTTGATGACATTCACTAAGTTCTCATGATTACTGAATCAGATACTGAATTCGAATGAAAAAGTAGACCTATGCTATTTTTTATTATCTGATTCGTCCTTAGGATATCATAATTCAAAAGGGATTGACAATACATAACTAAGAGGTGATAACTTAGCCAAGTTACATTGTTTACAACATAATTATTTAATTGCATTTAGTGGCCCTACTTTAGGGTTTTCAGATGTAATAACTGTTGCAACTTTGCTCAGGCACTACATACATGCTTCCCAATAAAACTTAGTTTCCTAAAAAAATTGAAAACCTTGTAAAGATCTTAAAATTGATTGGGGAGACTTGAATGACACCCCACTATGATGCCCACTTATAATGTGAAACACCTAAAATTGAAAGAGAAAGAAAGGCCCTCCTCCTCAAAATCCTCTAGAAAGGGATAAAAAGGTATCCGTGTTGATTGTTGATCTTAGTCTGCATTCAAATGTGCTTTTCATCTGTGATTGACTGGGAAGTTGGCAAAGTAATATCTTTGTTCCATTGTCCCCTCTACCCCATCATTTATGGAGGTATATGATGATATGATGGCAAATATATCTTCATTCTAAGACCACACTCACTACTTTTCTTAAAAAATGCTTTGATATGGGGATCAACTACCATATATGCCCCATTCATTTATTAATAAAACAACCACTACCCAAAATCAATATTATATAAATTATTCCATAACAATATGTCCACATTAAAAGATCAATAATTTTCAATATATAGATGAAAATGAATTGAAAATCTAAACAAATTCTTGATTACCATAATTCCCAAAAAAATTGCTTGACCCATATGGTAATATATTAAAAGACAACCAAACATCATAATCAACATTTTTTACCATAAAGCATTCAAAACTCGTCAAACAATCACATTACATGTATATCCTTGTACCACTCAAAAACAAATTAAATTCAATTTTTCACCAAAAGGCCATACTCTCATTTAACTTTATATATGAACATCCACATAAAACATCAAGATGGATCGATTTCTTGAAACGTCAACTATGACAAAGAGGAATCAAATGTTCCTATGGTTAATGGAACACAAGCCCTTGATAAAAGACATAGGGAAAAAACACTGATACCACACTCAAGATGTTAGCAATTATTTTTCATATGTGTTTTTAAAAACTATTGCTTTTCATATATTGGTGCTTTCTTAGCCTTTTATTTCCTATTGTAGGTGGTTCACAAGTTTATCTACTTATGGTGCTTGCTTCATGGAAGCTTTTTTCTTGTTGCTTCCATTTCTTTTGGGGCAGATATTTGTCCCTTAGGAGGTTCAGAAGATTGAGTGGTGAGCTAAATTACTTGTTACAAAAGAAAACATATGTTTACAATTTAACTTACACACATATAGTTAGCTTGATATTCCATAACTTTCTCTCATATTCACACCTATAATAAATGACAACTTGTTAATGGATTTTCTTTCAGTTTGCTTTTTGATTTGTTTTAGCTGGTATATTATTTTTATTTCTAACAAAATCTACACACTAAGTAAATATTATACAAATAAAGTATCCCAATGCACATAATATTCACAAGATAATATTTTTTTAAATAGTGGAAAACTATACAAATATGCAACTCATATTTTGAAATATCTAAATGAGACTACTTGATTAACAACTATCACTATTTTTGTTAAATATAGTGGACTGAAGCTATTCATATAGGCATTAAAAAAGTTGCACAACATCCAAAGGAAGTTCTTCAATTAGCACATAACCTCTACTAAAAAGGAAAATTGCTCAAGTAGACAAGATTATAAAAAATAATGTAAGAATAGCATAAATAGGCATTTGGAATAAAAAATAAATACATTTGTAGCTGGAGTAATATGTAAAAAACCACACATAAATGTAGACGGAATAAGACATAACAATACATATGTAGTTGTAGTAGCAAGTAGACAGACAACTAAACCCTGATAATACTAATTTTTTCTATGAGAGTCATGATTTTACCTATACTGACATATACAATAATTTATTTACAACCTAATAAGAGGGAGTATCTTGATTAATATTTAGATGAATCCCTACAACGTATACTGTGTCATTATAAGAATTACTATAATCCAAATCCAAAATTGATAAACCACATAATAGAGAGCAGCTCAATTACCAATGAGTTGACACTCTCCAACATGTAAGGACCCTCAAAAAGGTATTGAAACATATAGAGTGAATTGATTACTAAAAATAGACTATTATGACACATAGTCTTATTGGACCGATGAAAACACAATCAAGCTACTATATATATATATATATATATATATATATATATATATATATATATATATATACACACACACAAACACATATATACATACATCAAGGTTCTACCTTTATAGATATCAAATAAAAAATAATACTTTGTGATTTTTGTAATTTATAATAATATAAATTTAACATGTATAAAATGGCACGTGTATGTGCATGTATGTGTTTTCTAGTTTGAATTTATATGCTTGCTTTTATGTTTGATCGATGTGAGTCTCACCGGTTTGTCTAGCTGTTTCGAAAACTTGAAATGCTTTGACCACTTAGGTTTTTCATCTTTCATATTGGGCCAGTTCGGTACCTGGGATACAACAACAACACTTTCTTTAGTACTAGGCATATGTACATAGTGGAACGATGAGCAAAGATGCCAAAAAATTGATGGCTATATACTAGAAACTAATCCATCCCGATGAGAGAAAGTAGCTTGCTTAATAGTGAGATCCATCCAACATATAAGGATACAAACATAGTGGAATCATTAGAATGTAAATAGAATGTTGTAACACAAAGATTGATTGAAAAAATACACATAGAGTCAAACTTTTATAACATAGACACATATTGGATCAATGAACAAACATACCCAAAATGTGGCTATTTTATCATATTTGTTATTCCTTTTTGGCATCATAAGATCCTCAAATTTTGCAAATTTAGATTCTTTGATTATGAATAGAGTAATCATGCATTTAGATTCACACTGAAACAATTAGAGAAATAGTAGAATGATGATATCATTAATTGAATTGGAATGATAACTATAATCTCTAGACTAAGTCTTCAATTTAAAATATAGAAATAAATATTGGCCATATGTGTCAATTGAGGCTTCAATTGAGAAATTATGGAATCTCAAGCCTCAAATTTGTAATTAAGAATACATTTAAGCTCATGAACCCTTTGGAAGGCCCACGGTATGTGCCATGCACCTTAGAACTCAATTCAAGCCCATTTGAGTTAATTAGGTTTACATATTGGTACATGAGTGAACAATGGTGAATTTTATATCTTGTGATTATAACAAACATTCAAGATACTTTTAGTTAGTGGAAAATCGATATATAAGATTGTAGGAGAAATTCTAGAAGATTTTAAGATATATTATATTTAGATTATTAATGGAAGCATTGTCTAGTTACTGATTGGAACCCAAGTTTCAGATAATTAAGGATTGGGTTAATGAATTATCTTGTACCCAATGAAAGATAATGGCACTTCTAGCATTATCCTAAATTTGGGAGAGTTCGAATATCTAACATGTCTTAGAGAAATATAAAGAAAAACAAGGGTTTTATCTAAAAGAACAGAAAGAAAAAGTATAAGGGAAGGGTCCCTCTGGACCTAGATTTGTCGGCATTTTAGGTACAATTCTGAAAATGGACAAACAATAAATCAAAATATTGTGAAGATACAATTAACCTGTACAAGGAGGATTAGTTAGATTAGACTTTTTCTGTGGATAGAAGTCTAGATCCAAATTTTACAAGGTATGCAAAAAGATTTATTTTATTCCAGCTTTTCAGTTTAGTAATAGTAGAATTTGATCAATACTTTGGATTAAATGTCAAACAATGGATCCTAAAATATTGGGATAGCGTATCTGACCTTCTGGTCTCCCTTGATTAGGGGTTACCGCGAGGCGGGGTCATTACACACTCTGTGATTCAGGGGCGAGTATCAACTTGATGCCCTTATCTACCTTCAGGAAGCTTGGTCTCAAAACGTCTAGGAAGAGCAGCATGACAATCTAATTGGCAGACAACTTAGTGGTGAAATTGTATGGTATTTGTGAGGATGTACTTGTCGAGGTGGACCAGTTTTTTTTTCCTGCAGACTTTGTGGTGATGGAGATGCAAGATGACCATGGCAACGAGATTTTATTAAGAAGACCCTTCCAAGCAACATATGATATGATCTTGGAGATGGGTAGAGGCCATTTGACTATGGGAATTAAAGATGACAGGTTTGAGATCAATATGCCAGATAATTCAAAGTCACCCAATGATCAGGAGCAATGCAATATGATGAAGCACATGGATAGCAATGTCTCTTTATTTTTGGGAAAACCATTTTTGGACATGGAATGTGTAATGACAAAGGTGGACAAGGGTACACTAGATGTGGACATCATGGAGAACACTAAGGTGGTCTCACTTGCCAAGGCAGTAGGGTATCTGAATGACAAACATGAGGAATTGGGTTTATCCATTGTGGATGAGGATGGAGAAGATTCTTTAGTAAAGATACACCCACAGCTCCCGCTAGAGGCATGTCTAATGAACCTTATAGATGATTGTGTGTAGAGACATTCACTAGAGGATAGTGGTGACCATATAGAAACCCTTATGGGAAAATATGAGCATAGAAGAGCATGCACCTATGTAGGAGAGAATGTCAGCAGTGTTGTCAGTAGGTTGAGGCTTATGTCAGAAGGGTTATGCTTGATAGGTTAGGAGATGAACATGCATAACCTAGGATGATCTGTGTTGAACATAGTTCTTGATAGTACGTTTAACCCAGGTAGGTGTAAACATGTATCCTTAAGGGCTTGACCCATCTTCTTTGAGAGAACCCCAAGTTGTAGGACCAGTTGTAGGGTTTGCTCTAGAGAGAGAGGGCAACGCCCGATGAAGAAGGTTAGGGACATTAACCCTGAGACATGAGGGATCATGAGAAGGTGGGTATGTTGTGACCTAGAATGGATGACCTAAGTGGATGGTTGTGGTTGCCTCGTGCATGATCCTTGGAGGCGTGTGGTACCTTGGTTGCCTTTAGAGGAACCAAATTCTAGAAAGGGAAAGAGGCTTCTTGAACCAATGTAAGGAAGTTGTAGGTACCTACCTTACCTTATAGGGGTAGAAAGGAGAGTTCTTTAGACCCTGAAGAAGTATAGTAACAAGTTATGAGGTCTCGCACCTAGTGGGTTATCCTTATGTGGGACTCTACGGTGTTGTTCACGTGGAAGAATGGTGGGAAGTGTACGCCCTACCTTGTGCATGTTTGGTTCATGGTTGGACAGCTGATGCATAAGGAGTGAACCTAGGGTTCCTAGACCTAAGAGGGGAAGTAGTAGTACCTGGTGCACCTTATGCTCATGAAGATGGTTGAGTTCCTACAAATTAGAGCATGACACCTCTCATGATTGGAGGAAAAGGAAACCCCTTATCTAGGGTATATGTTTGATGAACCCCTCACACATAGGTTGGTGACATATGCATGTATGTTGTTGGTCTAATGTTGAGGAATAGGAGCAAGTATGACATACTAAGGAACCCAGAGTGCCTTAGTGGGTTGTCTTCTTACTAGCTACGTGCCTAAGTATCATGATAGGGATAAGCCCACACATGATGATGTAAACTCTGGACGTAGGAACGTTTGTGACCTTTGTTGCTATGAAGAGATAGTTTTCTCTCCATCCTGGGGAGGGACCCTTCTGTCAGGTGCAGCTTTTGTGTAGGTTTGAGGTAACCTAAAGAGGTCTCTCATAGGAGCTTGAGGAGCTAAGTGGAGAGCACATGGTATGAACACGAATCTATAGACCCTTGTGTGACCATCTCTAAGGGGCATGAAGATATGTTGCCATGGAGGTTACCTTATGGGGCCTGACCAAGTTAGGTAGGTCGCCATGATCCTTGTGAAAGGATGTAAGTTTGACTATGAGTGCCCAGAGAGATGATGGCGTTTTGGGTAAAGATTCAAGAATGATATGTGTTATGATGGAATCTGAAGTCAATACTAAGGTCATGAAGGGATAAGACCGATGGAAGTAGGAGTTGTCTATTCCCTGGATTCACGAGACCATAGGGTCGGGAGGTAACAGCTACCTTTGCCCAAGGACCCATGGGTTATGAGGTTGGCCATATTCATGAGTTCATGGGGCCTAAGAGGTAAATGGCATAGGCACTCCCTAGATGCATAAGGGTCAGATCACTCCAAAAGTGTCGACACCCTAGAGAGCTTGAGATAATGACTAAGGATTGTACATAAAAGAGATATGTTAAGATCCAAAAGGTGATGGGAAAAGTCTTCCCATGGGTGTTCATGTTGTGGAGACATGTGATGTGCGTTTCAACTTAGATTGGAAATGTTATGGCGATGTGTGATGCACCATCTCTACTCTTGGAACTAGATGAAGTTTGTATTTGGACTGCAGCCAAATGCTTATTTCCTCTCATTATGGGGGTGAGAGATAGGGCAATATGCATACCATACACTAAGGATAAAGATGATGTGAGTTGAAACATTGCTTTGATGTTTGAGGATTGAGGAAGTATCATACCCTTTTGATAGATGGTTTGCAAACACAAAGAGAACTAAGGTAGTCATCATGATGACGTTCTTATCAAGGGCAGTATGGAATTTATGAGTTATATAAGTTTGAGTTTGATCACCAATATGATGAGCTTGGAGTTTTCTTGACTTGGTTAGACCTAAATCCGAGATGAGGATGATGAGTGGATTATATGAAAGTTTATGTCTCCACCATTTCCTAGCACATAAGGATGTAAGGTGGTAATGGATGCTCTTTGTCGAGACGTAGATGTCTTGTTAGCTAGTAGAGGGGCTAGAAAAGGTTGTTAAGTGAACCCTAAGTTCGTGAGACATATAGGGCTAACACTCGGATACAACCAGACCCGTTGGTCAAGTTTATGGTTGCTTAGTTAGCCAACCTGGTGCTTGGCGATATAGAAGAATGGTTGTAAGAACCTCATATATGCCTCTTCAGAAAAGAAGGTGATGGAACCCATGACTAGAGTGTTTTAGGGTTATGAGGAGTCAACCTTAGGGAATCATGACATGTCAAAGATCATGATTTTAATTTCACCTTACACCATGGTACTACCGAGATGGTTAAGGTTTGCAGTAGTACTTTGAACACCTGAGATTAAGAGTATATAAAGTTGCATGTGGCTTCTTGTCATGCATGCTAGGAGGTGAAGGTCGAACACCAGTAACCTAGTAAGTTTCTATAGAGGAGTCCCTGAGAGGGGAAGGGAGTAGGTCACCATAGACATTGTGGTGGGTCTCTCTAGACTGAGAGAGGTCATGATGCAATATGGGTTATGGTAGATCACCTTACCCAGACGACATAATCCCTAGTCTGGGAAGAGAGCTCTATCAGTATGATAGATCCGATGGGACTATATATAAGAAGAGAGACATAGTTCAACTACACCATGACCCGAGATCAATACCTTGAGTATGACCTTAAAACCACTTCCATGTGATGGAAGTGGGTATGTGACACGATTAAACTGTGTGTATCACGCAAGTGCACACGTCAATGTAATATAGACCTTTGTGAGGCCCGAGTCAAATGCAAGGAATGTAATTTCGATAGACTACTACTAACTACTTGCAATCAGCTAGACCGATTATAAAAGTTTGAGAGTTGTTTTGAGAAAGAAAATAAAAACAAAAAAAAACAAATCAATCAATTAAATGGTTGGTTTAATCAATTGAAATGGAATCTTTAGGATTGCGGTTTCACCACGGATTCTCGTTGTACTAATTTCTACATAATTATCACAACTTGTCTCCTATTCTGGGTAGGGGCATGTGGCTAGAATTGTTCGCTTCCACGATACAATTCACTCCCTTAATTTGGATCGGTTCCATATCAGTAGTAACCTATATCCTAAATTAGGTGCATGAAAAACATATCTCTAGGTTTCCACCATTAACCATACATCACATTTTCCAAAGGATTTATAAGTTAATGTGATTATTGCATCTTTTCAATAGTTAATTCTTTGTCAAAAGCAATTAAAGGTATTAAATTACCATTATGGTGATCAAGCACAATGATACAATTGAGAAAATAATATCATACCACGGATTTGAGAGACAAATTATGGTTAACTATGTAAAAAGTGTCATACAACGATTATCCGGGCTACTCCCGGTCCTAAAGACAAAGGGGATTAGCCCCGCATGTTCATATCAATGAGAAACATGATGAAAGGAGAAGAAAACATAGGGGAAACGTGGATGGAGATGGTGTAACCCCTGAATGAAGGAGAACCGGACGATTCTCGAAACGGGAAGGGCGTTCTGCAGCCTTCCGGTAGTATAAAACTCTGTCTGTAGCTCTGGAAACATCTGGGGCGTAGCTCTAGTCTCTATTCTTCGTCCTCTCCTCTTCCGAGACTTGTACGGAGGTTAATGACGTGATAGTACGGTTTGGGCCATCTTTCCTAGATATAGGGATCACTTACGGCCGACAAATATCACAGCTGTTTGATTTAGATCGATTTGGGTTGTTTCATGATCTGACAGTGTCGTTACCATCGACGGTGGGTTGATGGTATCAACCTATGTAGGGTATCGGCGCTCCTTGATTTTCTAGTGTTCTCTCTGATGGAAGCTTGATATCGTCGACCAGACACATCGATGGTATCAACTTGTTGACCTTTGGCACGTTGATGCTATCTCGATACCATCGACCATCTTGTCGATGGTATCGACTGGTTTTGCTCTTTCTCCAGCTTGTTGTTGTGGCCATGTCAATGGCATCGACGGTCGTTGATACCTCAGATATGCAAATTCCTTGAAATAAAGAGAAGAACACCAATCAAATATGAGAAATATGATATTTTATACAAAATAAGATGAAACAAGACAAATTTGATGCATAATGAGATTGTAGCCTAAAGGAAATGAATCATGCGATATTAACCACAAATATGACCAATACACGCACAAAACGATTATAAAACTAGCCTATAAAAGCGACTCAAAACCCTTGCATCAAACTCCCCTAAGCTTGAACTTTGCTTGTCTTTGAGCAACAAAACTACAAAATATAATTGTGAGGGTCAACTAAAGAACATATTAGCATAAAAGACATCTCGGAATGATTCCCTCCTTCAAGGCACATACCGACCCTCACTGATCATGGAATGGTAACTACCCTAAAGGTGACAATAATCGTCCATGAGAGATGCCCATCCCAAGACCAATGAACACTATCAAATAAGGTAGTTGATATAATAAATTCCTTTGGTTCAAGCTTGGTGCATCTTGTGATCTCCTATCTACATTGCTCATATCCTAACTACCATCTACATGGAAGAAAATCTCCTGATATACAAGAATGAGGAGATAATCATGGGTGGCCTATTGTTTTGAGCAACGGGTAGATGAAATGGACGGATGTGGAAGAAGTGGAAGCACAATACAGTTTAACATGCAAAAACAATAAAAATGACCTAAATGATGCATATGTGTATGGAAATGACCTAATGCTTACATTTTAGGTGGAATGATGCATACTCTACTATTCCGTCTCAATGTGAGATGGAATGTCTACAAAACTACATCATGTGCTTATTCTTTTTAATATACAGGTGAAACAAGTCCTTTTCTCCCTCTAATTTCTGCTTTTAAAAAAAATCTCTTTTTTTTCAAGCCCTTCTTCTTCTCAATTTTGACTAGAGAAACATTTACAATATATTTTTTTTCAGGCTTATTTTCACATAACTACCACAATTGGTGCATTACAATTCACTTCTCGGAGAGTATAGAACAAGTTCCCCGCATTTCTTATTTTTTAGAATAAGTAAGGCACATAATGTCCTATATGCTCAAGAGTATGCAAAATGCAACTATATGAAATTCATTATGCAACTACAATGGCATGCACTCTAGAATGTGTGCATGCATGACTAATCTACAAATCTCTTTTCATTTTTCATTTTTAATGCAAATTCTAGCTATAATGCAATCCTATCTAGTTGACATGCAATCAAGAAATGAAAAGCTATAATGTGCTCTCAATTCTTATGATGGAGTGTGAATGAGGTGGGGTGGATAGATCACATGACTAATTGACAGAAACATTGGAAACGATTATATGTCCCTCCTTACTGAAATGTGTACCAATCAATCAACGGGTTTCTCTCTCTCACTTTTGATTAAGGTCCCATTATAGTTTGGTCAGTTTAGGCTCAACATCCAAATATGTCCATATTTCTTGAACCATAAGGATGTACAGTTATGATCATATATTTTAAAGTTGACCTACCCAATTATTTTCCTAAGTTGTGTGCTCAAATTCAAACAAATCCAACTTATAATTTCTTGAAAATTTTCATTAATGCTCAAATTTCAGACAATTTCACCCATTACCCCCATATGAAAAACATTGAGATGACATGCAATTTACATTTAGACATCCACTGATTACACTAGATAGAAAGAGGATCCTAGAAAGCTGTAAATAAAGAAATTGTGCAACTAGAAGAAAATTTGCAAAAAGCTAAGAAAAATGCTAAAATGAAAGAAAATGAAATAAAACTAAGATAGAAATTGTTCCAACCCCCCTAAGATTGAATTCGACTATGGCCTCATAGTCAAGAACAAAATTAGAAGGTGGAACAGTGATACCCTGCTACTGCTCAGGTGGCGGGTATTACAGGTATTGCTGACCACTGGGATACCATGTAGGATATTGCCCTTAAAATGAAGGATCAGATGGGGGCATCAGTGGCGGTTGTGGGTAGCCTCCAAAGTGTTCCGTACTCCAGTAGTGGTCATAGAAGGGTTGTTGTTGCATCTCCAGCTCTGAAGGTGTGAAGAGAAATGAAATACATTCCCTCCTTTTATAACTGAGGTCGGCACCCCTGGTACCTCGTCGATACCATCGATGAGGGTCGATGGTATCGACCCGTCCCAATTTGACGTGTGTTGTTGATGGCGACTCGTGAATCGCTGATGTGGCCCATCGATACCATCGACAGGCATCGATGGCATCGACTTCTGTATGCATCCTTTGTCCTCGCGAGGCCTTGGTGCCGAATTTCCCTGAAGCTGGGTCGATACCATCAACTCGGTGGTCGATGGCATCAATTTCTCTGAGAAGGAATTGTCTGAAAATCTCCAGAGATCTCGTGAGCATCGACCTTGGGGTCGATGCTATCGACTTGCTCTAGAATTTGAGTCGATCAACCTGTTGGGTGGTCGATACTATCGACGAGGCCGCTCATCACCCTCGTCGCTACCATCGACACAAGGGTCGATGGTATCGAATTCCACACAGTTCTGCACACTTAGAAAACTAATTAGGGTATCATTTTTAAATTCCAAAAACGAAATTAACAAAAACTACTTAAAACACGCAAAATTAAGTGAACAACAATGTACTCTGCTAATGGTTGGGTTGCCTCCCAACAAGCACCCTACTTTAACGTCTTAGGCTAGACATAAGGATACCTTTAACTTGGGTTGTCAAGGACTGTCGCTAATGATTCATTTGGCAATTTGAATTCAACCCTATCATCACCAATCCCAAGTGTCAAGCAACCTCGCCCAATGGTAGTGATTACATCAGTCATAGCTTGGAACGGCCTTCCCAATAACATTTCACATCCGTATAGCTCAGGCATGTACATGACCACAAAGTCAACAGGGAAGATGAATTTGTCAACTTTGACTAGCACGTCCTCGCATATACCTTGTGGCTTCACAATGGATCCATCTTCCAGTTCGATTGTGATAGAAGTATACTTTGGTGTCTTCAATCCCAGCTTTTGAAAAGTGGTGAGTGGCATAAGATTAATGCCTGCTCCTGAATCACACTGAGCTTTAGGAAAATATTGACTGCCTATGGAACATTGAATGTAGAAACATCCTGGATCTTTTCTCTTCCTTGGCAGCCTTCCTTGAATTATAGAACTCAATGTTTCATTAACACATACGACATCTGTATCTTTGATCCACCATTTCTTGTTGATGATGTCTTTCATGAATTTTCCATATAAGGGAATTTTCTATATAGCCTCAACCAATAGAATGTTGATGTAGAGTTTCTAGAAAATCTCAAGAAATTTCTTAAGGTGCCTTTGCTCTTTCCTCAACTTCAGACTATCCGAGAATAGCACATCTGGCTCCTTAATGCACTTGACTGGTAGAGTATATGGAACTTTAGGGGTCTCCTCCCCTAAGCTTGCTTCAACGCCACCTTCTAAGATCGGATCTACTACATCATCTATGGATGGCATGATTTGTAGCTGCTTCTCCGCATTACTAGTGGCGGCTCCACTCCAAAGTACATCTTTCACCTGCTCTTTCAGAGTAGGATTTTTTTTAGAACTCAGAGATATGGCCATGACTTTGTTAGAATTTTGAAGTGAGATGAATGGCGTCCTACAACCCCCTAGCAATCCGTACAAACTGCTAGGGTATGGAACTTTTGGTTTGTACTCCGAGTCTATGTGTATGGTACTCTGCTCATTTATATCCTCAATAGGAAGCTCTGGTCCTCTGCTGACTGAAATATATTTAACCTGTTGATGTGGCTGAGCGGGCTTTGCATTCCCAGCTAGTATTTGTTGAATGATTTGCTTCATCGCAACCACCTCAGTCACAATTTGGTTCATTATTGTTTCTAAAGTCCTCAGTTGTGCACCATGGCTCTATAGTGTCTGACCAAATTGATTTAGAAATCCTCCTTGTGACTGAATTTGCTTGCCGAATGTGCTCAGCAGCTCTTGGTTTTGCTTTATCACTTGATTGAGCAACTCATTGTTCTTGTCCTCTGCACTTGGCCATGGTTTGGCATCCGGATCCTTTAGAAAGTTATTGGGATCCTTCCACAAAAATTTATTATCCTTCCTCCAAGTGTAGTCATTGCTCCTATAGCCCTGTTGATGCATAAATTTTACATATTCTTCCTCATCAAACCCATTGCTCTCCTTCTCTAAGAGCTTCTTAGCTAGTAGGTCCATCTTCTCATTTAACTCTTCAATTGCCTTTAATTCCGATGCAACCTTGACTTGTTCCGGTGCATCTCTATCACCCCACGACTGCTTTCTAGCCATGTTCTTCAAGATCTCCCAACACCTTGTGCCTGTGTTGTTCAAGAAGAAACCCGAGCCTGTTGAATCTAAGTTACTTCTATCATGCTCATTGAGAGCAAAGTAGAAAAAATTTACTTGTTTTTCCTTGTCCATCCCATGATGTGGGAACTTCCTCAGCATTATCTGGAAGCACTCCCAAGTCTCTGAATAAGTCTCACCGGCCTTTTGACTGAAATTGTGTATCTTTCTCATGAGGTCATTCATCTTTTCTTGAGGGAAGAATCTCTCAAAGAAGACCTCTATCATCTGGTCCCAAGACTTGACGTACTCGTCATCAAGGTTTTGTAGCCATTCTCGTGCATTTCCCACTAGAGACACGGAAAAAAGCTTCAAGTAAAGTGCCTCTTGCAGAAACCTGTCAATCTTTATCATATCACAGTTTTCCAAAAATTGGCTGATGTGGGCCACTGGATCTTCATTCTTCTATTTATGAAATACATTGGACTTGACCAAATTAATCAGTGCGGGATCAATCTTGTATGTAGGAATGTTGATTGCCTGCCTTTTGATTGGCCTTTTTGACACAGATGAAGACGTAGCCTTGATCTTCTCCCATATTATCTGTTCCTCAGCCATTGCTTCATGTTCTTGATCAATTTCCTCAGTTGGTGGATTTGTCAACTCGACTTCTTCACCCAATGGAGGAATTTTTGGTACTTCTGTGTAGTCTGTTCTATGTGTCTTTACCATCAACTAGCACCTGAAAAGATGGAAATTATTTCAGTACAATGCTAAAAAGAAATAAGTAATTAAAAGATGTGAAATTAAATTTAAAATTTTAAGAATTATATGAAAAAGTGGCCTAGTGTGGCTGCTCGCAGCACTCATAGTGCCGAAAATTGTCGTTCCCCGGCAACGGCGCCAAAAACTTGACACAATTAAACTGTGTGTATCACGCAAGTGCACGTGTCAATGTGAGGCCCGAGTCGAACTCAGGGAACGTAATTTCGGTAGATTACTATGAACTACTTGCAATCAGCTAGACCGATTATAAAAGTTTGAGAGTTGTTTCGAGAAAGAAAATAAAAACAAAAGAAAACAAAGCAATCAATTAAATGGTTGGTTTAATCAATTGAAATGGAATCTTTAAGATTATGGTTTCACCACGGATTCTCATTGTACTAATTTCTACATAATTATCACAACTTGTCTCCTATTCTGGGTAGTGGCATGTGGCTAAAATTGTTTGCTTCCGTGATACAATTCACTACCTTAATTTAGATCGATTCCACGTCAGTAGTAACCTATACCCTAAATTAGGTGCATGAAAAACATATCTCTAGGTTTCCACCATTAACCGTACATCGCCTTTTCCAAAGGATTTATAAGTTAATGTGATTATTGCGTATTTTCAACCATTAATTCTTCATCAAAAGCAATTAAAGGTATTAAATTACCATTATGGTGATCAAGCATAATGATACAATTGAGAAAATAATATCATACCACGGATTTGAGAGACAAATTATGGTTAACTATGTAAAAAGTGTCATACAACGATTATCTGGGCTACTCTCGATCCTAAAGACAAAGGGGATTAGCCCTACATGTTCATCTCAATGAGAAACACGATTAAAGGAGAAGAAAACATAGGGGAAATGTGGATGGAGATGGTGTAACCCCTGAACGAAGGAGAACCGGACGATTCTCAGTGCGGGATGGGCGTTCTGCAGCCTTCCGGTAGTAGAAAACTATGTATGCAGCTCTGGAAACGTCCGGGGCATAGCTCTGGTCTCTGTTCTTCATCCTCTCCTCTTCTGAAACTTGTGCGGCAGCTAATGACTTGATAGTACGGCTTGGGCCATCTTTCCTAGATATAGGGATCACTTACGGCTGACAAATATCACTTTCGTTCGATTTAGATCGATTTGGGGTGTTTTCTGATCTGACGGTGTCGATACCATCGACGGTGAGTCGATGGTATCGACCCGTGTAGGGTATCAACGCTCCTTGATTTCCTGGCATTCTCTCTGATGGCAGCTCGATACCATCGACCAGACACGTCGATGGTATCGACTTGTTGACCTTTGGCATACTGACACTATCTCGATACCATCGACCATCCTGTCGATGGTATCGACGGGTTCTGCTCTTTCTCCAGCTTGTTGTTGTGGCCATGTCGATGGAATCGATGACCATCGATGGTATCGACGGCCTCAGATATGCAAATTCCCTGAAATAAAGAGAAGAACACCAATCAAATACGATAAATATGATCTTGTATACAAAATAAGATGAAACAAGACAAATTTGATGCATAATGAGATTGTAGGCTAAAGGAAACGAATCATGTGATATTAACCACAAATATGACCAATACATGATTATAAAACTAGACTATAAAAGCGGCTCAAAACCCTTGCATCAGTACGTGAAGAACTCAATGCTAGATTGAAGTTGAGTACAATGTATCACCCGACTGATGGACAATCAAGAGAGTATGATCCCGACTTTTGAGGGTTTTATGAGAGCATGTGTGCTCGTTTAGGGTGATTTGTGGGAGCAGTACCTACCCCTAGCAAAGTCTACTTGTCGCGATAGCCACCATAGCCAGTATCGAGATGTAAGAAGCTCTATAAGTGAGGTCGTGTTGGTCACCGCTTCATTAGGATGATGTCGGTGAAAGGACCTTGTAAAGGCCACAGAGACCACAGTGTGTGCATATGAAGTCGATTTGATCGTGCAATGGCTGAGAAAGCCCAGGGGTGACATGAGTCATGAGCTAATGCGAAGCAGACTGACATGCAGTTCACTGTGGAAGAACTTGTGTTATGAAAACCTGACCCCTCTGAGCTATAGCTAAGGGAGTTGAGTCCTCGATACATCAGTCCATTTGAAATGGATTGGTGGAGATGCTTATGTTTAGCCTTACCCCTCAAGATGATGTAATGTGTGATGTGTTCCATGAGTCTGATCTAGTACACTATGTGATGTACTCAAGCCATGTGCTGAGACATGAACCTATTGAGCTTCTAGGGAGGCTAAAATGTCCTGAGTCACCTATGAGGGTATGTGGTACCAAGGTGAGAAAGAACTCAGATGTAAGAATATAAGATGATAAAGGTTCTTTGGAAGCATCATGGAGAGGATGAAGCCACATGGGAGCTGATGATGGACATGAGAAAGTGTTATCCTATTTGCTTGTTTGTTCAGTGGAATTTTGGGGGCAAAATTCCTATAAGAGGGGAAGGATGTTACAACCCCAATTTTTGGGTTCTTCTGGTGAGAAATGCAATTTATCCTATTAAAGACATATGGACAAATAATGGTGTGATTTGATTTGAATGAATGGATTTCGTTTGTAATAGCCTTTCTTATTTGTTTTTTGGGCCTTATTGGCTATTGGGCCCAATAATAAGAAAAAGGAAATTAAAAGAAAAAGAAATTCAGTTTGTAAAAGAATAACTAAGATAATGAGAAAAGAAAGATGTGGAAGCATCTAGAAGGCTAAAAATTATCCTTCAAGGAGGGATTTTGTATCTTTAGGATTTATTGGGCTCCAATGAGTCCAAGTTGCAAAGATAATAGGAGAAGAAAGAGATAAAATCAAATAAAGCGTTATTAAGAAGGAAAGTTGAGATAATGATGAAAATATAAGAAATATGTGGAAATATGGATAATGGAATCATTATAAATGATATTTCGACTCCACATGGTTTCTAATGGTAAAAGGAATCACAATAAAGAAAATAAAAGATTAAGAGAGAGAAAATACGCTTAAAATAAGCTTTATTAAAGGATAACTTGCACACGAAGATAATGCATCTTACTTTAGAATTTAGGACTCAGATTTGGTACACACGTGGATTAAGTCATTATAGACTTTCCCCTAAAATTTGGAACTAAAAGGATAAACTATTTGGGAGATATGAATTTTGTAAATTTCCTAAAGTGTAAAGGATAACATTAAATGTCACAATTTATCTTGGACTCTTGTTCTAATACGGGGCCTGATAGTCGTTGGATCCTTGATCCAACGGTGTCTGCTCTTTAAATTAGATCGGGAAAGGGGAAACAATGTATGGAAGTTCCTAGATTGATTCCCTCCACACACAATGGTTGTGCAAGTCTGGGGAGTGTTCCATTAACTACGGGAGTCCAAACCAAACCAAAAGACCCCATGTTTCTACTATTTCCGTCAGAGATTGGGTTTTTCCCAAGTTGTCCCACGAGTCCTCTCCATGGACAATAAAGCATGTAGGGATGTGCCTACTTAAAGGTTCATAGACCCCATTTGAGGAACCGAGAGCATAGGCGGCAACATTGAGATTGCCTGGGACCTCTCCCTACCACCAATTCCGAGAAACGAGCCCCTTTTCTATGTTTTCTCCCTTGCTATGCGTGGTCGTAGGATAGGGTGTCGTCCTTCCGTGCGAGCCATATCCGATGAGTTGAAGGGGTGCTATAGGATCCGGTGAGGACTGGCAGAGGCACACTCGCCCTCATCCGACGCCCTGCTATCTTGTGGCCCAGAGTCAACGGGCGGTTAACTATCGGGGGTTGTTCGGGAGGTGGACTAGGTGTCGTGTGAGGAAGGAGACTGTAACATCCCAGGATTTGAGGCCTCGGATAACATGATCTTCAAAGGAATGATTGGACTACACATATCACCAAGGTGCACCTCCTTTTCCGGGAGCCCATCACTAAAGAACTCCATAGTTAAGCGTGCTCTACTTGGAGTAGTACTAGGATGGGTGACCAGTCGGGAAGTTGATCCTGGCTTGCGCGTCAGTGTGGACAAAGTGTGTAGTTAAGGCTAGTAGTGGTTTGTGGGTCCAGTCATCATTCCTGAAACTCTACTAGAGCCTTGGGCAGTGGGCCCGAGCATTACAAATGGTATCAGAGCCATAACCCCTCCAGTAGGTGGGGCCCACATGGGCATGTGGCATGCCAGTCTTGAGCCATGCGGTCCAGGCAAGTTGGAAAGGGCTATCTATAGAGACGAGATGGAGCCGCTCTTGCGCTGGTAGCCGTGGACGGGAGCTGGGTGTCCATGGGCCATTGTGGGTCTGCACTGAAATGGGGTCAGATTATGAGGCCATATAGTTGAGCCTTGACGAGGACGTCAAGAGTCTAAGTGGGGGAGATTGTAACATCCCAAGATTTGAGGCCTCGGATAACATGATCTTAAAAGGAATGATTAGACTACCCATATCACCAAGGTGCACCTCCTTTTTCAGGAGCCCATCACTAAAGAACTCCATAGTTAAGCATGCTCAGCTTGGAGTAGTACTAGGATGGGTGACCAGTCGGGAAGTTGATCCTGGCTTGCGCATCAGTGTGGACAAAGTGTGCAGTTAAGGCTAGTGGTGGTTTGTGGGGCCAGTCATCATTCCTGAAACTCTACTAGAGCCTTGGTCAGTGGGCCCGAGCGTTACAGAGACGACCCCGGTCAGTGAGCTAGGCTCTCCTTGGCAACTAAGGAGGTGGAGGGCGACGTTCTGGGGAGCCGTTCGGGGTCGGGAGAGGAGCTCGACCGGCTAAAGAAGATAGTGGCCTCACTACGATGCTGACTCTGTTTTCCTGGTGGGACAGAGGAGGTCCGAACGGGGCTGCACCTCAGGCAATCGGGTAGAAGGATCCCTCATCAGATCCGCGAGCTGGGAGAAGAATAAAAGGAAAAAGAAAGAAACAGATGACGTGTCAACTTTCGATTGGCCAATTAAAGGTAATTTCACAATAATTTGTATAAATCATCTGTAACTCCGATGATAGCAAATAATATATGAAAATTTATCAAAAAATGCAAGGAATGCAATAAAAATGGATTTAGAGCCTGAGTCTAATCCTAATTTGAAATGTAGTTAAAGTTTCTAACTTTGATGCTTTATAATGCGGAAAAACCCTGACTTGATGATCCTAGGAAATTGGGATGTTTAATATGGATAATATACGAGCCTATTAACCTATTTTTAATAAAAAGATGTTTTGAATATCTAAGTAGATAATCCATGGGCTAAATATCTTAATTTAGGGTTCCATGTACATGAATGTGCATTAATGGGCTTAGAAACCCTAATCTAAGTGTTAATGAATTTTTAATGAGATATAATTTGAGATCCTTTGTATAAAACTAATGTTAGGTTAATCTCAAGCCTAGTAGATGATAAAAGGCTCTAATTTGATTAAGTTGAATAATTAGGGTTTTGCCTCTAGATATGTAGTTTTTAGGGTTTTGTGATTATAATGGAGAAAAGTTGTATATAAACCCTAATGATGCCCTAATTCGGATTAGAAACCATAGAAAGTGAATCCAAGTTAATAAAATAGATTCTTGATAAAGTGTTTAGTAAATAGAGTACATATGGTTTTTAGGATTCTTGATTGTATGGTTGAACTACTTGCTTGGATTGCTTTCTTGGTTGGAATTGCTTAATTCCAGTGAAATCTGCAAAACAGGTATGTGGTTACAAAGATGACCCTGGTCAGTGAGCTAGAATCTCCTTGGCAACTGAGGAGGTGGAGGGTGACGTTTCGGGAAGCCGTTCGGGGTTGGGAGAGGAGCTCGACCAGCTAAAGAAGATAGTGGCCTCACTGCGATGCTGACTCTATTTTCCTAGTGGGACAGAGGAGGTCTGAACGGGGATGCATCTCGAGCAATCAGGTAGAAGGATCCCTCATCAGATCCGCGAGCTGGGAGAAGAATAGAAGGGAAAATAAAGAAACAGATGACGTGTCAACTTCTGATTGGCCAATTAAAGGTAATTTCACAATAATTTGTATAAATTATCTGTAACTCCGATGATAGCAAATAATATATGAAAAATTATCAAAAAAATGCAAGGAATGCAATAAAAATGGATTTAGAGCCTGATTCTAATCCTAATTTGAAAAGTAGTTAAAGTTTCTAACTTTGATGCTTTATAATGTAGAAAAATCCTAACTTGATGATCCTAGGAAATTGGGATGTTTAATATGGATAATATACGAGCCTATTAACTTGTTGTTAATAAAAAGATGTTTTGAATATATAAGTAGATAATCCATGGGCTAAATAGCTTGATTTAGGGTTCCATGTACATGAATGTGCATTAATGGGCTTAGAAACCCTAATCTAAGTGTTAATGAGTTTTTAATGAGATATAATTTGAGATCCATTGTATAAAACTAATGTTAGGTTAATCTCAATCCTAGTAGATGATAAAAGGCTCTAATTTGATTAAGTTGAATAATTAGGGTTTTGTCTCTAGATATGTTGTTTTTAGGGTTTTGTGATTATAATGGAGAAAAGTTGTATATAAACCCTAATGATGCCCTAATTCAGATTAGAAACCATAGAAAGTGAATCCAAGTCAATAAAATAAATTTTTGATAAAGTTTTTAGTAAATAGAGTACATATGCTTTTTAGGATTCTTGATTGTATGGTTGAACTACTTGATTGGATTGCTTTCTTGTTTGGAATTGATTATTTCTCGTGAAATCTGCAAAATAGGTATGTGGTTACTTTATGAATAATCGCCTTTAGTTTCATAGAATTTCCCAAATGCTTCTCGATTGATTGCAACCTAAACTGTTGGATGTTCAATTCTGCAATCCTATAAAGTCTTATGTGTATCACAATTATATATGTGTGTGTATTCCTGAACCTACATGCCACCCTGATGTATGTTTCAATACCAAGCCTCGAAGAGAAGTTCTGATTAGATCAAGCCCCAGAGGGAAGTCCATTGGGCACCTACAAAGGTGACCCCAGGAACCAAGCTCAGGATGGAGAAGGTGGCCTTATGTCCCTTGCAAGGACAAAACCCAAAGAGAGGGTAATCCAGGGTTTAGGGAAAAAAGCAGTTGAGAAATCACATTGAAAGCATAAATTGGATTGTTAATAAATTATTTGTGATAATTAGGTTGTTAGAAACTATTTTTGAAATTGTGATTGTCCCCCAAATACCAGTATAGAAATATACTGACTGACGTTTTGTTTGTCAGCATTTTAGGTACAATTCTGAAAATGGACAAATAGTAAATTGAAATATTGTGAAGATACAATTAACATGTGCAAGGAGGATTAGTTAGATTAGACTTTTTTTGTGGATAGAAGTCTAGATCCAAATTTTACAAGGTATGCAAAAATATTTATTTTATTCTAGATTTTCAATTTAGTAATCGTTGAATTTGATAAATACTTTGGATTAAATGTCAAACCATGGATCCTGAAATATTGAGATAACGTTTCTAACCTTCTGGTCTCCCTTGATTGGGGATTACCGGGAGGTAGGGTCATTACACACTCTGTGATTTAGGGGTGAGTATCAACTTGATGCCCTAATCTACATTCAGGAAGCTCAGTCTCAAAACATCTAGGAAGAGCAGCATGACAATCTAATTGGCAGACAACTCAGTTGTGAAACTATATGGTATTTGTGAGGATGTACTTGTCAAGGTGGACCAGTTTGTTTTCCCTGTACACTTTATGGTTATGGAGATGCAAGATGACCATGGAAATGAGCTTTTATTAGGAAGACCCTTCCAAGCAACAACTGATATGATCTTGGAGATGGGTAGAGGCCATTTGACTAAGGAATTAAAGATTACAGGTTTGAGATCAATATGCTAGATAATTCAAAGTCACCCAATGATCGAGAGCAATGCAATATGATGAAGCACATGGATAGCAATGTCTCTTTGTTTTTGGGAAAACCATTTTTGGACATGGCGCATGTAATGACAAAGGTGGATAAGTGTACACTAGTTGTGGACATCATGGAGAACACTAAGGTGGTCTCACTTGCCAAGGAAGTAGGGTATCCGAACGACAAACAGGAGGATTGGGTTTATCCATTGTGGATGAGGATGGAGAAGATTCTATAGTACAGATACATCCACAGCTCCCGCTAGAGGCATGTCTAATGAACCTTATAGATGATTGTGTGCGGAGCCGGTCACTAGATGAATGTGCAAGGCTACTAAAGGCTTTGTCATGTTACTACACAAGACACTTCAAGGTAGGACCGCTGCCACCACCAATGGTTTCTTCACTCCTGAGCCCACCTTAGTTGGAGCTCAAGCTATTGCCACCTCATTTGAAGTATGTGTTTCTAGTTGAAGAGGAGAAGTTGTCGGTTATCATATATGCATCATTGAGTGAATCAGAAGAAGAACAATTGATTACGGTGCTGAAGAGCCATCAAGGCGCATTCGGGTGGACTGTGGCTGACATCAAGGGGATGTCTCCTACATTATGCCAACATAAGATTTGGCTAGAAGAAGGAGCAAAGCTGGTCATTCAACCTCAGCGTCGCTTAAATCCAATTATGACGGAGGTAGTCAAGAAGGAGATAATCAAGCTGTAACATCCCTAACCTGGGTTATGAATTAAACCTAGATGTTTTGCCTAATAAGGCTGAGTAGATTCTTAATCTTACCTTGGGAAAAGTAATTAGGGCTGATGAGGAACTTATGTTTCAATTTTGGTCCTGTTTGGACAATGTTGAAGCAATGTTTGCTTATTTTGGACTAAAGTGCAAATTGCCCAAATTGGAGGGGTTAAATTGCAAATGTTGCATGATAATATGTTCCTCTGATGTTGTGACATCATAAGAATGAATATGATGTAGTGGTAAGGTTTCTACAATTCTGGACACCAAGATAGAGCTTGTTGGACAATGTTGTGCATTAAAACCCAGTTTTGGTGTAAAGTGTAATTTACCCAAAACCTAGGGTTCAATATGAAAATTACCACTTCAATAAGGTCCCTAATGTTTCTTGGCATCATTTAGAGCAAAGAAAATGAGAGGGGCATCTCATTTGAATTAAGTTGGAGGAGAGAGAATCTTGATATTAAAATAATCAAGATTTAATCTTAAGTGAAACCCTAATTCAATTTAGGGCAAAAATGAATGTATTAATTAAAGGACCTTCAACAAAAATGTTATTGGTTGATTTTGAATAATGATGGACGTTCCTTTGCCAAGATAAGGAATGAAAATATCCTAAGTAGATGAAATTCCACTCACCTTATTATAAGGAAAAGAATTTCCACTCAAAAAGATATATTAATATTATAATAGATTAAGGTGCTTATTTTCTTTTCCTTTAATCCATAGATAATGGAAGGGATTTAGGTGGTTTGATATGATTTTGTGTGCAAGCAAACCAAGGAGGAAGAGGTGGTACTATTTTTGGAATTAAATGCATTTTAATAAAGCATTTTCTCTCTCATCAATTTCCTTATAAAAGTGTCATTTCCAAGCCCAAACCAAGGCCTTTTTCGGATTTTCTTCTTCCCCTTTCTTGAAAAACCGACCAAGGAGCTAGGGAGGAGCAGGGAGCACGTCCCCAACCTGTGGGTAAGCCCGTGACCTTCGTTCTCCTTGATTTCATGGTGGAAATCGAAAATAAAGTATGGATTCCTTCTTATTTCGATCTCCTCTTCAACCCTAGCCAACTTTTTCATCCAAAAGCTTGAGGACGAGCCTAAGGGGAGTTGTAAAAGCTTCATCCACCATTAATGGCGTGAGCTTGGAGCTTTGGAGCTCAATTGGAGGCGGGTTTTATAACTTAAACCCTTAAACATTGCTATTGCATCAATTCTCTATGCTTTGTTGATTGATTTCTTCAATTTGATGCACTCTTGTTTCTTGCTGCAATTTCCATCAAGAACGGTTGCTGTTCTTGGTTGTTCAAAGGAAGGGGATGATGACATCATCCTATATGCTTATCCAAAGAAAAGTACCAAGCCAAACGGTTTTGATAGCTACTCCAAATCGTTTTAATTTGATTGTCTATGCGGTTTCAGCAAACCGTTTAAGGGCAAACGGTTTGAAACGGTTTGGGAGCAAACGGTTTCAAAACCATTTGAGATGGTTGACCAAGCGTTGACCGTTTGGAAATTTTGTTCCTAATTATGTAGGCTAATGACCCACCAAAATTTAGGAGTTAAATCCAAAGGAATCGTAGGTTGAAGGCCAATCAATTAGGAAAATCGAATTGAATTAAATACTGATTTTCAACCTGATTAACTTGACCTGTTTGGGAAAACGGTTTCAAAACCGTTTTATATGGTTGACAAAGCATTGACCGTTTGGGATTCCTGTTCATAATTACGTTGTTTGATGACCCTCCAAATTTGAGGGATTAAATCCCAACGAATCGTGAGTTGAAGGCTAATCAATTAGGGAAATCTAATTGGATTAAGTGCTGATTATCAATCTGTTTTAATTGAACTTTTTGGGCAAACGGTCTCAAGACCGTTTGAGTGCGTTGACCAAGAGTTGACCGTTTGGGATTACTGTTCCTAATGATGTGGTCTAATGACTCACCACATTTGAGGGATTAAATCCCAAGGAATCATGAGTTGAAGGCTATTCAATTAGGCAAACCCTAATTGGAATTAGTGCTGAAATTCCAATGAGTTAATTTGAGATTTTGGGTTGATTAGCCCAAACGGTCTCAAGACCGTTTGGGGATCACCCAAACGGTCTCAAGACCGTTTGGGGGTCACTCCAAGACCGTTTGGAGGTCTGGGGTCAAGTACAGTTGACCAATTGAAGGTCTAAAGGTACCAAATCATATTGCAATTAAGTGTTGATCTGTTGATCAACTCGTTAGACCAAACCTTGATGAAATTTCACTAGAATCCAAAGGTTGGATGAGCCAAACGGTCTCAAGACCGTTTGGAGCTCATCCAAACGGTCTCAAGACCGTTTGGTGGTCACCCAAGACCGTTTGGAGGTCTAGGGTTGAGTATGGTTAGGTGTTTGAAGGTCTAAAGGTACCAAGCTAATATATAATGCAATGCTGATTTGGTGATCAATTCCATGATCCAAACCTTAATTGGATGGCTTGGATTTGAGTGATATGATGGGCAAACGGTCTCAAGACCGTTTGGAGGTCATCCAAACGACCTCAAGACCGTTTGGGGTCAGGTCATACCCAATTTGGGTGATGGTTCAATGGTTTCAAAGTAACTAGTATTACATTAATTAGTATTGAAGGATCATCGATTTTAAACCCTAATTCAATTGAATCAAACTCTAATTGATGACCAATTGAGGGTTAATTAAGGGTCAAATCAGTTGAAGGTTGACCTATTTAACTCAATTGAAGTATGAGTATAGGTCCAATTGATGATTGGTTCCATGAATTCAATGATTGAAGGAATCAACATTGAAAACCCCAATTCAATTGGATACCTCATGTCATTGAAGGTCCAATTGATCAAACCTTTTTGGAAACCTAATGTAATTAGGTGAGAGATACCCTTAATGGTACTAATCAATAATGCATAACAAATGCATGGATCCAATACATGATTAGTAAACCCTAGTTGAGGGTGTATCCTTATGAACCCTGGTTGAGGGTGTATCCTTGTGAAACCCTAGTTGAGGGTGTATCCTTATGAACCCTGGTTGAGGGTGTATCCTTGTGAAACCCTAGTTGAGGGTGTATCCTTATGAACCCTGGTTGAGGGTGTATCCTTGTGAAACCCTATTTGAGGGTGTATCCTTATGAACCCTGGTTGAGGGTGTATCCTTGTGAAACCCTAGTTGAGGGTGTATCCTTATGAACCCTGGTTGAGGGTGTATCCTTGTGAAACCCTAGTTGAGGGTGTATCCTTATGAACCCTGGTTAAGGGTGTATCCTTATGAAACCTGTTTGAGGGTGTATCCTTGTGAAACCCTAGTTGAGGGTGTATCCTTATAAACCCTGGTTGAGGGTGTATCATTGTGAAACCCTAGTGGAGGGTGTATCATTGTGAACCCTGGTTGAGGGTGTAACCTTGTGAAACCCTAGTGGAGGGTGTATCATTGTGAACCCTGGTTGAGGGTGTATCCTTGTGAAACCCTAGTTGAGGGTGTATCATTGCGATTGTTTATAGGCAACTTTATAATAAAGTTATGCCTTAAACTAAGATAAGTCCATATCATGTGAGATAGCTGGACAATTCTAATGTGTGGCCTATGCATTATATGCTAAGGGTGAGTATTCTGTGATGGAATGTATTAAGAGGGAAAATACCTTAATACAAGATAAAGTTGGTTAACTCAAGAGGGTCTGAATTAATGAGAAATGGGGAACCCTAACCCTAATTTGGGGAAAAGGGAATGATAAGCCTTGTTTGATAGTGAACCCTAATTCCTGGTTAAGGAATGATGGTGTTACTATTATATCACATGATGTGATGAATATATTGTATGACTGTTATCATGCCTAATAACCATGCAGGTATGATGAGATGATGAATATAGCCAAGTTTGGGTTGTGACATTTATATAATAAATGTTGATTGGCTTTTTGTGCGTTGATGTTGTTGTTGCTTAATAAAAGTAACAATGTGTACGGATTTTATAAACCATGTGAATAAGTTGTGCCTAGTGAGAGGTGACAAGATGTAAATGGCCTTATGAACCATGTGAATAAGTTGTTGCCTAGTGAGAGGTGACAAGATGTGAATGGCCTTGTGAGCCATGTGAATAAGTTGTTGCCTAGTGAGAGGTGACAAGATATGAATGGCCTTGTGAGCCATGTGTGATGCTTGGGTAACAAGTATCATGTTTCTTTGTAGCATTTGTGTTAATAAGTTATGCTATAGAACTTGGCTGATGTTACATTTCTGTTATATATCTATAGTTCATTGATGATTATTCATATATGTTGTATTCATTACAAGTAGATGGATGAACTATGAGTCTACCATGGGTAGATGCAATGCTCTTATTGAAAATGGAGATTTTCTTATTCTGTTCTATGAAGAATAATTCTACCTAATAATGTAAAAGTAACCCCTGCTCAGTTTAATTTCATAATCTGCTATAACAATGTTTCTGGCGGAGTGTTATATCTCTCACTGGGGCAATTTACAATTGTCTCACCCCCGTGGGAAACATTTTTAGGTATGCATGAAAGGCAGAGCAGAAACCCTAGAACAGGGAAAGAGCAGCAGCAACAGCAACAGCAGGGACAGCAATAAGATCTCAGGTGGAGATATTGTCTGTCTAGTCATATAGATAGTAGTCTTATGTGTCGTCTCTGTACTCTCGGGTCCTCGGAGTTTTTAGTCAGTGTTTTTGATATATCAGTCTAAGGTTTTGGCTTGATGCCTCGAGATTTGTATGATGTCTGTATATATGTTTATAAGGCAGCTGATGATGTAGTCTCTGGAAAGAGATGGTACAGGATATGTACGTTTGAAACAGAATGTATATGATATACAATGGCATTTGTTGGAAAAGATTTCCTATGTGTGGATCTCTTTGAAAAAAGTTTTAATTTTTAGTGATTTTTGTTAATCCACTGCTTGATGAACGCTTCCGCATTAGTTAATCATGTTTTCGCGAGATGGTCGTGACAATTTAGTGGTATCATAGCTCTAGGTTCGCTGAGTCTACAGAGACATAGGACTAAGGTTGTAGAGTCTGTTCTAAGTGTCTTCCAGTTTATCTGATAGTATCTTCTGCTCACATAGGAGAAGAAGAACTTGAAAATGACTGGAAAACATGAGGAACACATTGCTGAGGGCAATGTTGTTGCACCAGGAGGGGGTGCATGGGACCAGGCAAGAGGAGAACAAGTGCCTGAGAATTCCCATCTTGACCTAATCAGGATAGAGAATCCTATGTTGTACTCTTGAAGAGCAGGTTAGGACAACAGTGATGCATAAAGAAGACTGGATACTGGTATTACAACCTAGGTTACCAGTCCTCAATGCAGAAACTTTGGACTTTAAAAGGATTCCTGAGTGACATGGTCATGATAGAACAGTGGAAATGTGGGAAATATTATCATATGGAAAGAATGTAGACTCTGCCATAAGTTTGGACAAACAGTACATCTGTGATGGTAGTGCCCAAGGAAGGGCAATAAGCTAAGAATTAAGGTAAGATCTCTATAATTTTAGAGACATTTGCCTAAATATTCTGAAAAGCTAAAGTTTTTGGTGTCACCAGTACAATAAATGCCTAGTGCACCAGGGAAGTAGCCACTAAGTGAAGGCAAAAGTAGTAACATGAAATAACTAAACACTATGTGTTGAGCCAACCTAAAGTAGTAGATAATCATGATGGGTAATAGTCAGATGAAATAGTTTTGTTCTGATACTTCATTTCATGCTTCTATGTGTTAAAGATATGATAATAGATGTTTTTGAATTCTTTTTACTAGTCCTATAAGGACACAAGGGAGATGAGAACTTATATCTTACTCAATGTTCCTTAAAATGTTTTATAATCTCCCTTATCTGTATGTAAAAAGATGAGATTTAGAAAATGATGCCTGGAGGAAATCTAGGAATGGAAAATATTGTATGTATAATGGCATGAAAAGTGAGGAATATGATAGTAAATAAAGTGCATACTACCTAATCTCAATACGTATATACCCTGGCCAGGTATATGGTTATTGAAGATAAGGAAAGTATGGAACTCATTAGATTGATATCTTTTTGATTGCCCTGATCAAGCAGTCATTCTGATACAATCAAATGAGTATCATGAAATAAAAAATATGGAATCAATAAAGGAAGATACTTTGTGCAATTCCAATAAAGGAAGATGCTTTGTGTAATTCCAACCCTAAATAAAAGAGGGAAAGCTATGTGACATCCCCAACAACAAACTTAGTGAACATGCTATGTGGATATTATCAACAAACTTAGTGAACATGCTATGTGGATATTCTCAACAAACTTAGTGAACATGCTATGTGGATATTCTCAACAAACTTAGTGAACATGCTATGTGGATATTCTCAACAAACTTAGTGAACATGCTATGTGGATATTCTCAACAAACTTAGTAAACATGCTATGTGGATATTCTCAACAAACTTAGTGAACATGCTATGTGGATATTCTCAACAAACTTAGTGAACATGCTATGTGGATATTCTCAACAAACTTAATGAACATGCTATGTGGATATTCTCAACAAACTTAGTGAACATGCTATGTGGATATTCTCAACAAACTTAGTGAACATGCTATGTGGATATTCTCAACAAACTTAGTGAACATGCTATGTGGATATTTTCAACAACAAATGAAAGATTGTTGAATGAATTATCTCTTTTAGATATATATGTTTCTCTTTTGGTGAATATTTTTTTTGGATAATGATAGATGTATGTTCTTTTATGCTTTTTCCTTTCAATAATATGAACATCATATGTTAGGGGTTTAAGCTATGCGTAAACATTGATGAGGTTGAATTAATGAAAGGAGCTTTGTATGGAATCACAGAGTTCATGATATCTCCATGATATTAAGATGATATGAGGAGACTTGAGGGCATGATTAATGAATAATCTGTCCCTCCTTTTCCTGGGATTTCGAGGACGAAATCCTTGTTAGGGGCTTATAATTTGTAACATCCCTGACCTGGGTTATGAATTAAACCTAGATGTTTTGCCTAATAATGCTTAGTAGATTCTTAATCTTACCTTGGGAAAAGTAATTAGGGCTGATGAGGAACTTATGTTTCAATTTTGGTCCTGTTTGGACAATGTTGAAGCAATGTTTGCTTATTTTGGACTAAAGTGCAAATTGCCCAAATTGGAGGGGTTAAATTGCAAATGTTGCATGATAATATGTTCCTCTGATGTTGTGACATCATAATAATGAATACGATGTAGTGGTAAGGTTTCTACAAGTCTGGACACCAAGATAGAGCTTGTTGGACAATGTTGTGCATTAAAACTCAGTTTTGGTGTAAAGTGCAATTTACCCAAAACCTAGGGTTCAATATGCAAATTACCACTTCAATAAGGTCCCTAATGTTTCTTGGCATCATGTAGAGCAAAGAAAATGAGAGGGGCATCTCATTTGAATTAAGTTGGAGGAGAGAGAATCTTGATATTAAAATAATCAAGATTTAATCTTAAGTGAAACCCTAATTCAATTTAGGGCAAAAATGAATGTATTAATTAAAGGGCCTTCAACCAAAATGTTATTGGTTGATTTTGAATAATGATGGACGTTCCTTTGCCAAGATAAGGAACGAAAATATCCTAAGTGGGTGAAATTCCACTCACCTTATTATAAGGAAAAGAATTTCCACTCAAAAAGATATATTAATATTATAATAGATTAAGGTGCTTATTTTATTTTCCTTTAATCCATAGATAATGGAAGGGATTTCGGTGGTTTGAGATGCCTTTGTGTGCAAGCAAACCAAGGAGAAAGAGGTGGTACTGTTTTTGGAATTAAATGCATTTTAATAATGCATTTTCTCTCTCATCAATTTCCTTATAAAAGTGCCATTTCCAAGCCCAAACCAAGGCCTTTTTCGGATTTTCTTCTTCCCCTTGCTTGAAAAACCGACCAAGGAGCTAGGGAGGAGCAGGGAGCACGCCCCCAACCTGTGGGTAAGCCCTTGACCTTCGTTCTCCTTGATTTCATGGTGGAAATCGAAAATAAATTATGGATTCCTTCTTATTTCGATCTCCTCTTCAACCCTAGCCAACTTTTTCATCCAAAAGCTTGAGGACGAGCCTAAGAGGAGTTGTAAGAGCTTCATCCAACATTAATGGCGTGATCTTGGAGCTTTGGAGCTCAATTAGAGGCGGGTTTTATAACTTAAACCCTTAAACATTGCTATTGCATCAATTCTCTATGCTTTGTTGATTGATTTCTTCAATTTGATGCACTCTTGTTTCTTGCTGCAATTTCCATCAAGAAAGGTTGCTGTTCTTGGTTGTTCGAAGGAAGGGGATGATGACATCATCCTAGATGCTTATCCAAAGAAAAGTACCAAGCCAAACGGTTTTGATAGCTACTCCAAATCATTTTAATTTGATTGGCTATGCGGTTTCAGCAAACCGTTTAAGGGCAAACGGTTTGAAATCGTTTGGGAGAAAACGGTTTCAAAACCATTTGAGATGGTTGACCAAGCGTTGACCATTTGGGAATTTTGTTCCTAATTATGTAGGCTAATGACCCACCACATTTTAGGGGTTAACGCCAAAGTAATCGTAGGTTGAAGGTCAATCAATTAGGTAAATCGAATTGAATTAAATACTGATTTTCAACCTGATTAACTTGACCTGTTTGGGAAAACGGTTTCAAAACCGTTTGCGATGGTTGACCAAGCGTTGAATGTTTGGGATTCCTGTTCATAATTACGTTGGTTGATGACCCTCCAAATTTGAGGGATTAACTCCCAAGGAATCGTGAGTTGAAGGCTAATCAATTAGGGAAACCTAATTAGATTAAGTGCTGATTATCAATCTGTTTTAATTGAACTTTTTGGGAAAACGGTCTCAAGACCGTTTGAGTGCGTTGACCAAGCATTGACCATTTGGTATTACTGTTCCTAATTATTTCGTCTAATGAATCACCACATTTGAGGGATTAAATCCCAAGGAATCATGAGTTGAAGGCTATTCAATTAGGCAAACCCTAATTGGAATTAGTGCTGAAATTCCAATGAGTTAATTTGAGATTTTGGGTTGATTAGACCAAACGGTCTCAAGACCATTTGGGGGTCACACCAAGACCGTTTGGAGGTCTGGGGTCAAGTATAGTTGACCAATTGAAGGTCTAAAGGTACCAAATCATATTGCAATTAAGTGCTGATCTGTTGATCAACTCGATAGACCAAACCTTGATGAAATTTCACTAGAATCCAAAGGTTGGATGAGCCAAATGGTCTCAAGACCATTTGGAGCTCATCCAAACGGTCTCAAGACCGTTTGGTGGTCACCCAAGACCGTTTGGAGGTCTAGGGTTGAGTATGGTTAGGTGTTTGAAGGTCTAAAGGTACCAAGTTGATATATAATGCAATGCTGATTTGGTGATCAATTCCATGATCCAAACCTTAATTGGGTGGCTTGGATTTGAGTGATATGATGGGCAAACGGTCTCAAGACCGTTTGGAGGTCATCCAAACGACCTCAAGACCGTTTGGGGTCAGGTCATACCCAATTTGGGTGATGGTTCAATGGTTTCAAAGTAACTAGTATTACATTGATTAGTATTGAAGGATCATCGATTTTAAACCCTAATTCAATTGAATCAAACTCTAATTGATGACCAATTGAGGGTTAATTAAGGGTCAAATCAGTTGAAGGTTGACCTATTTAACTCAATTGAAGTATGAGTATAGGTCCAATTGATGATTGGTTCTATGAATTCAATGATTGAAGGAATCAACATTGAAAACCCCAATTCAATTGGATACCTCATGTCATTGAAGGTCCAATTGATCAAACCTTTTTGGAAACCTAATATAATTAGGTGAGAGATACCCTTAATGGTACTAATCAATAATGCATAACAAATGCATGGATCCAATACATGATTAGTAAACCCTAGTTGAGGGTGTATCCTTATGAACCCTGGTTGAGGGTGTATCCTTGTGAAACCCTAGTTGAGGGTGTATCCTTATGAACCCTGGTTGAGGGTGTATCCTTGTGAAACCCTAGTTGAGGGTGTATCCTTATGAACCCTGGTTGAGGGTGTATCCTTGTGAAACCCTAGTTGAGGGTGTATCCTTATGAACCCTGGTTGAGGGTGTATCCTTGTGAAACCCTAGTTGAGGGCGTATCCTTATGAACCCTGGTTGAGGGTGTATCCTTGTGAAACCCTAGTTGAGGGTGTATCCTTATGAACCCTGGTTGAGGGTGTATCCTTGTGAAACCCTAGTTGAGGGTGTATCCTTATGAACCCTGGTTGAGGGTGTATCCTTGTGAAACCCTAGTTGAGGGTGTATCCTTATAAACCCTGGTTGAGGGTGTATCATTGTGAAACCCTAGTGGAGGGTGTATCATTGTGAACCCTGGTTGAGGGTGTAACCTTGTGAAACCCTAGTGGAGGGTGTATCATTGTGAACCCTGGTTGAGGGTGTATCCTTGTGAAACCCTAGTTGAGGGTGTATCATTGCGATTGTTTATAGGCAACTTTATAATAAAGTTATGCCTTAAACTAAGATAAGTCCATATCATGTGAGATAGCTGGACAATTCTAATGTGTGGCCTATGCATTATATGCTAAGGGTGAGTATTCTGTGATGGAATGTATTAAGAGGGCAAATACCTTAATACATGATAAAGTTGGTTAACTGAAGAGGGTCTGAATTAATGAGAAATGGGGAACCCTAACCCTAATTTGGGGAAAAGGGAATGATAAGCCCTGTTTGATAGTGAACCCTAATTCCTGGTTAAGGAATGATGGTGTTACTATTGTATCACATGATGTGATGAATATCTTGTATGACTGTTATCATGCCTAATAACCATGCAGGTATGATGAGATAATGAATATAGCCAAGTTTGGGATGTGACATTTATATAATAAATGTTGATTGGCTTTTTGTGCGTTGATGTTGTTGTTGCTTAATAAAAGTAACAATGTGTACGGATTTTATAAACCATGTGAATAAGTTGTTGCCTAGTGAGAGGTGACAAGATGTAAATGGCCTTATGAACCATGTGAATAAGTTGTTGCCTAGTGAGAGGTGATAAGATGTGAATGGCCTTGTGAGCCATGTGAATAAGTTGTTGCCTAGTGAGAGGTGACAAGATATGAATGGCCTTGTGAGCCATGTGTGATGCTTGGGTAACAAGTATCATGTTTCTTTGTAGCATTTGTGTTAATAAGTTATGCTAGAGAACTTGGCTGATGTTACATTTCTGTTATATATCTATAGTTCATTGATGATTATTCATATTTGTTGTATTCATTACAAGTAGATGGATGAACTATGAGTCTAACATGGGTAGATGCAATGCTCTTATTGAAAATGGAGATTTTCTTATTCTGTTCTATGAAGAATAATTCTACCTAATAATGTAAAAGTAACCCCTGCTCAGTTTAATTTCATAATCTGCTATAACAATGTTTCTGGCGGAGAGTTATATCTCTCACTGGGGCAATTTACAATTGTCTCACCCCCGTGGGAAACATTTTTAGGTATGCATGAAAGGCAGAGCAGAAACCCTAGAACAGGGAAAGAGCAGTAGCAACAGCAACAGCAGGGACAGCAATAAGATCTCAGGTGGAGATATTGTCTGTCTAGTCATATAGATAGTAGTCCTATGTGTCGTCTCTTTACTCTCAGGTCCTCGGAGTTTTTAGTCAGTGTTTTTGATATATCAGTCTGAGGTTTTGTTTTGATGCCTCGAGATTTGTATGATGCCTGCATATATGTTTATAAGGCAGCTGATGATGTAGTCTCTGGAAAGAGATGGTACAGGATATGTACGTTTGAAACAGAATGTATATGATATACAATGGCATTTGTTGGAAAAGATTTCCTATGTGTGGATCTCTTTGCAAAAAGTTTTAATTTTTAGTGATTTTCGCTAATCCGCTGCTTGATGAACGCTTCCGCATTAGTTAATCATGTTTTCGCGAGACGGTCGTGACACAAGCTATTGCTGGCAGGTATAATTTATGTTATTTCTGATTCCATGTGGGTTAGCCCGACACAGGTAGTACCAAAGAAAGGGGGAATCATTGTCACTACTAACTCATCTAATGAACAAATAACCACTAGATTAGTGATAAGATGGCGAGTTTGCATTGATTATCATAGATTCAACACCACCACGCTTAAAGATCGTTTTCCATTGCCATTCATTGACCAAATTTTAGAGTGACTCGTCGGTCACTCCTGCTTTTGTTTTCTTGATGGTTATTTGGGATATAATCATATTTCAATCGAGCCTAAGGACCGGGAGGAGTCTACCTTCACCTGCCCTTATGGCACTTTTGCATACTGCCGCATGTCGTTCGGGTTGTGCAACGCACCGCCACTTTTTAGCAGTGCATGTTGGTGATTTTTTCGGATATGGTGGAACGATGTCTCGAGGTTTTTATGGATGATTTTTCGGTCTATGGGGCATCTTTTGATTATTATTTGAAAATTTTGGATAAGGTTTTGCAAAGGTGTGAAGACACACAATTAGTGCTTAATTGGGAAAAATGCCACACGATGGTTGGCGAGGACATAGTGCTTAGACACAAGGTGTCTAGCAAGGTATTGGAGGTGGATCTGATTAAGATAGAGGTGATTTCAAAACTTCCTCCACCAACATCGGTGAAGGCAGTTAGGAGTTTTCTAGGCCATGTCAGGTTTTATTGCCAATTTATTAAGGATTTTTCAAAAATCGCTAAGCCATTGTCTCAGCTCTTGGAAAAGGATGTTGAATTCAATTTTGATGAGATATGTTTAAAAGCTTTTGAAATTTTGAAAGAAAAACTCATATATGCACTAGTTGTGTAGGCTCTAGATTGGAGCCAACCGTTTGAACTGATGTGTGATGCATCATATTATGTTGAGGGCAGTGTTGGGGCAACACTTAGACAAAGTTCCTACGGTCATATATTATGTATTTGAAACACTTAATGACGCACAACTAAATTACATCACAACTGAAAAAGAGTTATTGGTTGTTGTCTTTGCTTTCTATAAATTTAGGCAATATCTTGTGGGATCTAAGGTGGTGGTGTGGACCGATCATGAAATAATTAAATACTTGATGCAGAAGAAGGATGCAAAACCAAGATTGATTAGATGGATTCTTTTACTGTAGGAGTTCGACATTGAGGTCAAAGATAAAGTAGGAATTGAGAATGTAGTGGTTGACTACCTATATAGACTAGAGAGGGTTGATGAAAAAGATGTTAATATACCCATTCTAGAGACTTTACCTGATGAACAGTTGTTCGCTCTTAAGCAAAGGGACCCTTGGTTTGTGAACATTGTGAATTATTTAGCTTGCAAGGAATTACTCTATGATTGGGGGTACCAAGAAAAGAAGAGGTTCTTTCATTCCTTGTGCTATTTTTTTGGGATGACCCTATTTTTTTGACATAGTGTAGGGATGGAATATTGAGGAGGTATGTACCTTAATGTGAGTATGAGAGTGTTTTGAAACACTGCCCCACACTACCTACAGGTGGACACCATGCCAGTTCTAGGACAGCTGCAAAAGTTTTGGAGAGAAGTTTATACCGGTCGACCCTATTCAAAGATGCATATGATTTTGTGCGTAGGTGTGACACATGTCAGCGGTCAGGTAACATATCAAAGAGGCAGGAGATGCCATTGAATGTGTTTCAAGAAGTAGAGGTATTTGATTTATGGGGTATTGATTTCATGGGACCCTTTGTGTCCTCTAACTCTAAACTCTACATCTTACTGATTGTATATTATGTGTCAAAATGGGTGGAAGTGATTCCAACCCACACCAATGATGCCAATGTCATATACAAATTTGTTAAGGATCACATTTTCTGTAGGTTTGGAGTGCCAAGGATGATTATAAGCAATGGGAGAACTCATTTCACCAATCACAAATTTGGGGCACTCTTAAGCAAATATGGAGTGACGCACCGTGTGGGTACACCCTACCACCCACAAACTTAAGTGCATGTGGAGATTTCTAATCATGAGATCAAAAAGATTTTTGAGAAGACAGTGTCGTCTAGTAGAAAAAAAATTAGAGTGAGTTGTTGGTTGATGCGCTATGGGCCTATAGGACTGCCTATAAAACACCAATATGAGCTACACCCTTTAGGCTAGTCTATGAACGGGTGTGTCATCTCCCTGTGGAGTTAGAACATAAAGCTCATTGGGCATTAAGGAGGCTCAATTTTGACCTTGATGAAGTAGGTAAGACAAGGATGCTGGAGTTGAATGATCTTGATGAAATTAGGATGAATGCCTATGAGAATTCAAGAATGTACAAGGAGAGAACTAAGCAAATACATGATCGACATATAGCAAGGAGAGTCTTTTATCAAGGAGAGAAGGTGTTGCTTTTTAATTCAAGGATGAAATTACACCTTGGGAAACTGAGATCTAGGTGGAGTGGATCGTTTGTCATAGAAGAAGTGTTTCCACATGGAGCAGTTAGAATCAAAGAGGGAGAGAGATCCTTCTTGGTTAATGGCCAAAGACTGAAGCACTACTTTGGAGAAGACTTCAATAGGAAGGAGCATGAGGTGAAACTCATTGCTCCTAATTGATCTCAAGAATGGACTTGTCTAGCCTAGGATGTTAAATAAGGGTGCTTGTTGGGAGGCAACCCAATCATTAGGAAATTTATTTCATTCCTTTACATTATTTTAGTTTAGTTGTACTTAGTTTTTCATAATTTATTTGTAAAAATGATGCCTTGACCCGTTTATTAAGTATGTAAGACTGTGCTGGGTTGGTTCCATCGACTTCCAAGTCGGTGCCACCAAGATCGTGTTAGTGAGATGGCCATTTTGATAGCAAAAAGTCGGTGCATGCCACCGACAACCCAGTCAGTGGCACCAAGATATCTAAAGAAAGTGCAGAAAAATTCAAGCGGCTACATGATAAGTCGTCGGTACCACCGACTCCATATTCGGTGGCACCAACACATGTCGCATTCCAGGCTCGGTGGGTGCATCAATGCAGTCGAAAAAAAAGGAGTCGGTACCACCGACTCATCACTCAGTGCCACCGACAGAAGAAAACATTGATCTGTGGGCGCCTTCATCAATGATCCAGATGCATCTAGATTGATGATCGGTAGCATCGATCCAGTGCAAAGTCGGTACCACCGACTATTTAGTCGGTGCCACTGACTTTTTGACGATCTGACTTTTCAATATGTTGCACCGACGGCCGTCGATGCACTGAGGGCACGGATAAGCCTCAGAGTCGGTGCCACTGACTCTTTGGTCGGTGCCACTGACTTTGCCACAATAGTGTGGCATCCAACTTACAAAACACGAGATTAACTAAGCGGAAGCGAATCATTTGCAGCGGATTACTAAAAATCACTAAAAATTAAAAAATTTTGCAAAGAGATCCACACATAGGAAATCTTTTTCATCAAGAATCAAAGTATAATATTTACATTATGTTCCATAAGTACACAACCTGTACTATCTCTTCTCGAGGATTACAACATCAGCTGTCCTATTCAACATTATATACAGACAGCATAAAAACCTTGAGGCATCAAGCCAAAATCTCAGATCGATTCAATAAAAACACTGACTACTGACTCTGAGGACCTGAGAGTACAGAGATGACACATAGGACTTTCTAACTATAAGACTAGAGAAGCAGTATCTCCACCTGAGATATTACTGTTGTCCCTGATGCTGCTGTTGTTCCTTCTCTGCTAAAGGTTTCCTGCCTCCTTGTCCACGTCCACCTAAAAACATTGGATCCCACGGGGGTGAGACAATTGTAAATTGTCCCAGCGGGAGATATAACTCTCCGCCAAAACATTATTATTGCAGTGAAAGATATAAAACTGGGCAGAGGATAAATAGTTTAAAGCATTCTCATCTTAAAGCTTTGTAACTATTTATGATAGAACAATAGATCAACTATTCTCTTAATAAGGAATAGGAAGAACATGTATATCATTTATTCATCATATTATACCATCATGTCACGCTTCTCTTGTAACACTCATTATCTTGAAATGTCACCCATGAAACATTCTTGTTTCAACCTGTTGGCCTTAGCCAATCTGCTAAATAGATTTTTGATTATACTGGACATGAGAATGTACATCATCATGTCTTACTCAGGCATTGGTTTATACCAATCCTGTATAAACATTCCAAGTATTGGATTATACCAATCCTATATAAACATTCCAAGTATTGGATTATACCAATCATGTGAAACTAGTACAAGCATTAGACTTACATTATTCCTATGTATCTATTCCAAGTATTGGACTATGCCAATCTTGTGTAACTATTCCAGGTATTGAACTATGTCAATCATGTGTAACTATTCCAGGTATTGAACTATGTCAATCCTGTGCAATTACTCCAGGTATTGATCTTTGTCAATCATGTGCAACTATTCCAGGTATTGATCTATGTCAATCATGTGACATTATTCCAGGTATTGGAATTTAACCAATCGTGTGTTATTATTCCAGGTATTGGGATTTAACCAATCCTGTGTTATTATTCCAGGTATTGAACTATATCAATCCTGTGACATTATTCCAGGTATTGGAATTTAACCAAACCTGTGTTATTATTCCAGGTATTGGGATTTAACCAATCCTGTGTTATTATTCCAGGTATTGGGATTTAGCCAATCATGTGTTATTATTCCAGGTATTGGAATTTAGCCAATCCTATGTTATTATTCCAGGTATTGAACTATATCAATCCTGTGACATTATTCTAGGTATTGGAATTTAACCAATCTTGTGCAGTTGTTATTCCAGGTATTAGACTATGCTAATCATGTGCATCTATTCCAGGTATTGAACTATCTCAATCCTGTGACATTATTCCAGGTATTGGAATTTAACCAATCCTGTGCAATTGTTATTCTAGGTATTAGACTATGCTAATCCTATGTAACCTTTAAAACATTTTGTTACCTCTCACTAGGAAACAACCATCCTTATAGCTCATAAGGCCCATAAAACACCTTGTCACCTCTCACTAGGCAACATCTAACCATATGAATCATAAGGCCATTATACATCTTTAGAATTCAGTCATGTTCATTACTCTTAACATTTATCATTAAATGATTCTCAGTACAAGGTATGAGTTCATTCCTTATCCTTATCATGGTATGATTACATCATACTCATTAGTTTGGCTCAACCTTATTCTCAAGGTATATTAGCCTATGCTTATCAAGGTATATCAAACTCATTACATTTTATTATAACGATTTACATAACACACTTCATGTGCTTCTTATCCAAATATATTGGATTTGAGGTGCATCAAGGTATATCAATCATGGAATGCTAAAAGTGATATCTATCACATCTTGATGTATCACTTTCCTCATCACTTTCAACTTCCTTGAGCTATCAGCTTATCTTGTATTAAGGTATTTCCCATCTTAATACTTTCATCCACTAACTTATCACTTTTAACATGAAATGCATAGATCACACACAAGAATGGTCCAACTACCTTTAATGGTATGGATTCATTTCAGGTTAAGGCATTGCCTACAATATGGTTGCCTATACTCAATCATTTAAGATATTTCACCTACCTTTACCCTTTATTAGGGCTTTGGGGTTTCACTTACTATTCATCCCAACTAGGGTTTCTCATGGCATCACCCTCAATTAGGGTTTCTCATAGCATCACCCTCAATTAGGGTTTCTCATGGCATCACTCTCAATTAGGGTTTCTCATTTCATATCAATTGGAGATACTCATCCCAATTAGAGTTTCACTCTTTATTCCCATAATTGGGGTTTTATGTTATGTTACCCTGAACTAGGGTTAGGGTTCATTAACCTTATGGATTAGGGTTTCATTATCTCTTTATTAAGGATCATAACCTAATCATCACATGATCAATACTCATATATGAATTTCTTTCTATTATCTTCCCAACTTGATTAGGTCACATCAACCCTTCAATCAAATACATACAACTATGGTTAACATAGTGTGCTAAGATATTACTCTCATAACCTTTTAGGGTTAATTGATCTAAAGGTATTGATCATCTAGGTACTTTAGGGTTTTCAACCATTATATCTAACCTTAATCATCATTATTGGAACAATGGATCAATCATCATCTTAATTCTCAAGAGATTCAATCACATTGGACCTCCATTACATGAGGTATCCAAATGAATTGACCAATTGGATCTTCTATTACAATAGGTATCCAAGTGGATTAATCAATTGAGTCCTCAATTACATTAGGTATCCAAAAGGATTAACCATATTGATCCTCAAACAATTTTGATTACTTGGGCCCGAAACGGTCTTGGTCTTTCAAGGTTCAAACGGTTTGAAACCGTTTGGTAAAGGTGACCTTCAAGATCGTTTGCTAAAGTACCTTTTTGAAACCGCATGAACTCAACCGGTTTGGGATCGTTTGGTCCCAAATGGTCTTGAGACCATTTGGACTCAAATGGTCTTGAGACTATTTGGTCCAAACCTCCTCAAAACTGCATGGACCAAAGATGGTCTCAACTACTCCAATCGGTTTAGGGTTCTCAATGTTGATTCCATCACCATTGTATTCATGTAACTAATCATCAATTGGACCTATCACCATACTTTTATTGGGTTAAGTAGGTCATCCTTCAACTTATTTGACTCTCAATTGACCCTCAATTGGTCATCAATTAGGGTTTGAATCAATTGGATTAGGGTTTGGAATCGATGATCCTTCGACATTAATCAATGTGTAACTAGTTACTTTAAAACTATTGGATCATCATCCAAATTGAACATGACCTGACCCCAAACGGTATTGAGGTCGTTTAGATGACCTACAAACGGTCTTGAGACCGTTTTCCCATCTCATTACTCAAATCCAAGTCATCCAATTAGGTTTTAGATCATTGGTTTAATCACCAAACCAACATTTGATTGCACTTCAACTTAGTACCTTTAGATCTTCAAACACCTAACCATAGTCAACCCTAGACCTCCAAACGGTCTTGGGTGACCCCCAAACGGTCTTGGGATCGTTTGGATGACCTCAAAATGGTCTTTAGACCGTTTTCTCATCACATCATCATTAACCATGTCATTCAATTAAGGTTTGGATCCTAGGATTGGTCACCAAATCAGCAATTGATTGTACATCAATTTAATATATTTGGACCTTCAATTGCTCAACCATACTTAACCCTAGACCTAAAAACGGTCTTGGGTGATTACCAAACGGTCTTTAGACCATTTGGGTGATCCCCATATGGTTTTGAAACCATTTGGGTCAATCAACCCAAAACATCATCTCAATCACTTGCAAAATCAGCACTTAGCCGATTAGGGTTCATACCATATCTTTGGATCTTCAAACACTTAACCATACTCAACCCTAGACCTCCAAACGGTCTTGGGTGACCCCAAAACGGTCTTGGGATCGTTTGGGTGATCCCCAAATGGTTTTGAAACCGTTTGGGTCAATCAACCCAAGTTTCCAACTTAATCAAATTACAAATCAACACTTAACCCGATTAGGGTTTTGGTGATTGATGGACCTTCAACTCATGAACCAATTGGAACTAATCAATCATAATTGATGGGTCATTAACCTAGATCATTTTCAATAGATCTCCAAACGGTCAACCCTGTTCAACACCACCAAACGGTCTAAAACCGTTTGGTCTCATGCGGTTTGGTGAAACTGTTTGCTTCTAAACGGTTTGAAACTGTTTGCTCCCAAACGGTTTGGGAAACCGTTTGAGCAACAAAATGTAAAACGTTTGCCTTGGATATTTGTAGAGGTGTGTGCTTATCATCTTCAAGCTCTGAACTCATGAAACCTGCTGTGGTTTCCATGGTGATTGCATCAATCAACCAAAACAAATTTCGGAAATGTAAAAAGGATCATCAAGTGATATGGAATTGATTGAAATAACAATATTAAGGGTTCAAGTTATAAAACCCACCTCCAATTGAGCTCCAAATCTCCAATATCACGGCAACAATGGTGTATGAAGCTTTTGCAACTCCCCCTAGGCTCGTCCTCAAGCTTTTGGTTGAAAAGATTGGCTAGGGTTGAAGAGGAGATCGAAATAAGAAGAAATCAATGGTTTATTCTCAATTTCCACCATGGAACCAAGGTAAAAAAGGTAAATAACCTTACCAACAGGTTGTAGGTCGTCCTCCTATTCCTCTTTAGCTCCCTTGGTTGGTTTCCAAGCAAGGAGAAGAAGTGGGGTCGAAAAAGCCTTTGTTTGGGCTTGGAAAGGGTACTTTTATAAGAAAAATAATGAGAGAGAAAATACTTTATAAAAGTCTTTTAATTCCAAAATTGTTGCCACCCTCTCCCCCTTGGTTTCTTGTATGTAAAGTCATCTCTATCCCCACCGAGCTCCCTTCCATTATCCAAGAATAAAGGGAAAGGAAATTAAGCACCTTAACCCTTACAATAAGAATATCCATTTTTGAGTGGAAATTCTTTTTCTTATAATAATGGTGAGTGGAATTTCACCTCCTTAGAATATGCTAGTGCCTTTACAATGATTAAGGATGTCCACACACATATTAATCCAACCATTTTAATTTTGGTTGAAGGCCCTTTAATTAATACATTTATTTTTGCCCTAAATTGAATTAGGGTTTCAATTAGGATTAAATCTTGATTATTTTAATATCAAGATTCTCTCTCCTCCAACTTAATTCAAATGAGGCGCCCTTCTCATTTTATTTGCTATAAATGATGCCAAGAAACATTAGGGACCTTATAGAAGTGGTAATTTGCATATTGAACCCTAGGTTTTGGGTAAATTGCACTTTACACCAAAACTAGGTTTTAATGCACAAACATTGCTTTATCAGCTCTTCCTTGGTACTCAAGCTACCACAAGCCATACCTCTGCATCATATTCATTCTCATGATGCTTCAACACATGAGGAACATCTTATCATGAAACATTTGCAATCTAACCCCTCAACTTGGATAATTTGCATTTTAGTCCAAAATAAGCAAACATTACTTCAACATTGTTCAAAAGGACCAAAATTGAAACATAAGTTTCTCATAAGCCCTAATTACTTTTTACAATATAAGATTAAGCATATAATCATATTTCTTAATCAAAACACCTAGGGTTAAAGAATAACCCAGGTCAGGGATGTTACAAATTATAAACCCCTAACAAGGATTTCGTCCCCAAAATCACAAATAAAGGGAACATATATTATCCATGCATCATATCATAATGTCCTCACATAACACCTCATTATTATGGAGACACCATAGAGTTTTGATCAATACAAAGTTATTCCATATAAGTTTACCATGGAATGATTCACACGGGACATATACTCCCATGTTCCTTAGTTAGTTCATCATTTCTTTTTTCAAGATCACAATTATATTCTGTCATTCATTTGAAACTATAAATCTTTTCATACTTTGATTGTGTCATCTTACCTGATGACACAACACAAGCTTTCCTTATTACTTTCACTAATTATCTCATTAGTTATACATTCTCTTACCATAAAGAAGGGTTACTTATCAACCAAGAACTTATCTCAAAGATATCTTCAATTGTTATGTTTATGCAAAGCATAAACCCCTAACATGTGATGTTCATACTACATTAGGTAACTGGACTGATTTCATAGTTAACCCTTTCAGGAAACCATCATAAAATAGCTTGATATTTCTCAGATACCAGAATTCCTTCCCTTGGTATTTACACATGTGTTGGTAACACATTACATCTTCATTTTCCTTTATAAGTTGATTTACGAGTAAATTAAATTCCTTCATATATCAATTAGAATGTGGTAGAAATATCCATGCCACATCTCCTTCTTCTTTAAACTCTGGAGATTGTTTCAGAATGACTACTTGATCAGGGTAGTCAAAAAGATAACAATATAGATATGTCATACTTACCTTGCCTTCAATAAATGAATACCTGGCCATGGTCTTCAAGAACTGAAATTAGGTAGTATGTATTTGTTTTATATTATGTTTCATATTCTTAACATATCTTTAATTTTCATTACTTTGTATCTCAGTTTTACATCTTTTCCCTTTCTGTATGTAAAGATAAATTTTCAAACATATAAGAAAATATTAAACTAAACATAAGTTTTCATCCTTCTTATCTCTTCCTCATATCCTTAAAGGATTATACAGATGATCTAAACAACAACTACTTTTCTTATAGTAGGAAACAGAAGGTAGCTAAAAATAGAAAGTTCTATCTTGACAAGTCTACCTTTTACAAGATAACTAGCATCATATCTGACCCAAAACATGAGCTTAGTTGTTATTTATTATTGTCTTTGTCCTCTACTACTAGAAGTACATGGACCAAATTGTGACACTTGTCTTCATCCTCCACCATCTGCTCCACTGGACTGAGGTCCTTGTGGGTTTTGTAGATTATGCCTTGACTGTTGGGTCATCTCACTGTTTCTCCTTGGACATTGTTGTCTAAAATGTCCTAGCTGTCCACATTTATGACAAGCTCGACCCCAACTTGATGACCCCTGCATAGGTATACTATATTGTGGTTGGACTGGTGAATATTTTGGTTGTCTGCTGCCACTACTCATTGGTCCCTGTGACTATGTAGACTTTCTTTTGAGGTTTGTCTCATGTTTCTTTATCGTAGATCTCTCTATCCTCCGTATAGACTCCACAAATGTGGCAAACCTCTCCCTACTTTCTAGGGCAGATGCCGGAATGGACATCTCAACATTCAATCCTTTCTCAAAACGTTGAATCTTTTCCTCCTCAGTAGTAGCCATCTGGGGGGAAAATCGTAAAAGTTCCATGAACTTAACCTCATATTCACTTATTGACATGGCTCCCTGTCGTATTTTCTCAAACTGTGATATCTTTTCATCTAAATAAGTCTTTGGAAAATACTTATTGACGAATTCTCGATGGAATTCCTCCCATCCAACCTCTTCATCATTCCTTTTTATTTCTTCTATAGCCCACCAGTGTCGAAAGGTACACCGCATGTTTAACTTTGTTAGCCTCTGGGATACTAAGGATCTTAAAGGTTTTTTCTAACTCAGTGAGCCAGAGATCAGCATTTGCTGGATCTGATGTTCCAACATATTCTATGGCTCCTACACGACATAGTAGTTCAAAGGTCTTACCAGACCCATATCCCTCATTGGGAACTGGTGCCCTAAGTACCGGTGCTGGCATCCGGTCTGCTATATACCTCATTGTAGTCATGAGTTTCCCAAAAAGATTATGAACATCTGGGTTTCCTCTCATGATTTCATCAACATGAGGATTTTTAGGCACTGGTTCCTCCCTTGCCTGATCCCTTGCACCTCCCACTGGTGCAGCAACATTGCTCTCAGCAACGTATTCTTCATGTCCTTCAGACATCTGTAAGTTATATATCTTCTTCTGCATAAGCAGAAGACCTTATAAGATATACTGAGGTACGCTTAGAACAGACTTGATACCTTAGTCCTATGTCTCTGTAGACTCAGCAAACCTAGAGCTCTGATACCACTAAATTGTGGCATCCAACTTACAAAACACGAGATTAACTAAGCGAAAGAGAATCATTTGTAGTGGATTACTGAAAATCACTAAAAATTAAAACTTTTTGCAAAGAGATCCACACATAGGAAATCTTTTTCATCAAGAACCAAAGTATAATATTTACATTTTGTTCCATAAGTACACAACATGTACTATCTCTTCTCGAGGATTACAACATCATCTGTCCTATTCAACATTATATACAGACAGCATAAAAACCTCGAGGCATCAAGCCAAAATCTCAGATCGATTCAATAAAAACACTGACTACTGACTCTGAGGACCTGAGAGTACAGAGACGACACATAGGACTTTCTAACTATAAGACTAGAGAAGCAATATCTCCACCTGAGATATTACTGATGTCCCTGATGCTGCTGTTGTTCCTTCTCTGCTAAAGGTTTCCTGCCTCCTTGTTCACGTCCACCTAAAAACATTAGATCCCACGAGGGTGAGACAATTATAAATTGTCCCAGCGGGAGATATAACTCTCCGCCAAAACATTATTATTACAGTGAAAGATATAAAACTGGGCAGAGGATAAATAGTTTAAAGCATTCTCATCTTAAAGCATTGTAACTATTTATGATAGAACAATAGATCAACTATTCTCTTAATAAGGAATAGGAAGAACATGTATATCATTTATTCATCATATTATACCATCATGTCATGCTTCTCTTGTAACACTCATTATCTTGAAATGTCACCCACAAAACATTCTTGTTTCAACCTGTTGGCCTTAGCCAATCTGCTAAATAGATTTTTGATTATACTGGACATGAGAATGTACATCATCATGTCTTACTCAGGCATTGGTTTATACCAATCCTGTATAAACATTCCAAGTATTGGATTATACCAATCATGTATAAACATTCCAAGTATTGGATTATACCAATCCTGTGAAACTAGTACAAGCATTAGACTTACATTATTCCTATGTATCCATTCCAAGTATTGGACTACACCAATCCTGTGTAACTATTCCAGGTATTCAACTATGTCATACAGGAGTAATTTTTCTTTTGGTAAAATTAACTTTCTTTTTAGTTTTTCTGTTATGTAGGATCCACAATCTATCTAGTGTAATTTGTGGAGACGTAAATGCATGGTTTCATTTGAGTTTATCAATCTCTGGGTTGGGTGCAACATGAAAAAAAAATCAAAATTTCTTGTGAGCCTATCTTGTGAGTAATTGAGTTGCATAACTGAGGAAGTGTTTGGGTGAGTCAGCTGCAGGACATGAGAACATAAATGACCATCTTAGTTGTCTAAGAAAAGTGATTGACTAGGTTGTTGAGCCCGAATTGACCAAACACTAACGTGACCTTAAACTAAAATTTAAGAGAGAAACCCCTTGATTACCCTGTACACAGGTCATTAGAGAGGTACATATGATTTTCTCTGAAGGTTCTATCTCTTAGTTGTGTTATCTCATCCACCACATACATCCGCTTTACAATCCACCATAAGAAGATTGAGTACATGTTATCATTTTTTATCTTGATTGCACTTACATTGCATAAGTAGATCTTGCAAAATAGTTATTTGTTTGTGCTTGCATTAGTGAAAAATGAAAAAAAAAAATATAGAAAAACATACGTGCACAACAAAATTTTGGTGCATGTCATGTAGTTGCATAACATCTTATTCATGTAGTTTGCATATGCATTACATATCATCTTGCAAATATCATGTCTAGATCTTCTTCTTTAATATAAGAAGGTAGTGATTTTACCCATACCCTTAAAAAAGAGAGAGAAGAGAAGCATTGACATAAATCAAATGTGCAATGCAAGTGGAAGCCCAAAGCAATTTTCTCATGTTTAAAGGGGGCTTGAAAAAAGAAAAAAAGAAATTGAGTATAGTGTCAGAAAGTGAGGGAGAAAGGGCATAATCCCACCTGATCATAAGGAAGAATTAGTACATGATGCAGTTTGTAAATATTTTGTCTTATTTTGAGATGAAATGATAGTTGCATGCATCATGCCACCTCAATGATTAGGCATTAGGATCATTTTACAAATTCTCATCATCATAAGTTCCTCATAATTTTTTATTGCATGAATGATTTTATGTGCTCATGATTCTTCCACAGCCACCCATCCCGACCACCCGTTGCTCTTATTGGTAGGCCACTCATATGATTTTCTCCTCATTCATTATAGATCATGAGAACTGCTTCCATGTAGATGGTAGGTAGAGAAAAGAGCAATGTAGATAGGAGATCACACGATGCACCAAGTATGAACCAGACGACTCTATCATATTAACTGCTTTAATTGATAGTGTTTCATTGATTGGGGGACAGACATCTTTTATAGAGGTTTCTGGTCACCTAGATGACAGTCAGTGTTCAGTGGTCAGTAAGGGCCGACATGAGGATCGAAAGGTGGAGACCTTTTAGATGTACCTTATGCACTTATGTCCTTCAGCTGACTTATCTCAATCAGATCCAAAGGTTTTATTGCTCGAGGACGAGCAAGGTTTAAGCTTAGGGGAGTTTGATGCATGGGTTTTGAGTCGCTTTTACATGCCTATTTTATACTTTTTTGTGCATTTATTAGTCAATTAATTGATCATGTTCGCATAAATCATTATTATTGGCTTGTACACTCCGTTTGCATCAAACTATGCCTATTTTATCATATTTACATGATTTTATGTATTCCCCGGCCTTCTATACGTTTTTATGCATTTTTTAGGTACTCCATGTATAATTAAAAGTCAGTGCCACCGACCATCATAGTCGGTGCCATCGAGATAGCAGTAGTGGTCAGGAAATGAGAGAATAGAAGACTCAGTGTCACTGACCACCAAGTCGGTGCCACCGAGATTGGTTCAGAAAGATAGATCGAATAAGCACACCAGTTCGGTGCCACCGACTATCATGTGTCAGTGGTATCGACTCAGCAGGGCAAAGGCCATAACCCGAGGCTGTCGGTGCCACTAACTCTGTCGGAAATCAACAATCAAGTTAGATCATCTAGATCTGACGATCCACATTATGTGGTACCATAAGTTGGCCTATAACCTAATAAAGGATGTCCAGACCTAAGGAGGAACTCACATTACACCACAGGAAGACCGGAGAAGAGAGAGAGAGGATCACGGAGCCGAAGGCCATCAACTGAGAGATCTAAGCACCTCCGACGGACGATTTAGCTACCGGAAGACTATAGAATATGTGTTTCTTGCGTAGGATCATCCGAAACACCTTCTCTCCAGGGGTTACATGAATTTCTTTCATGTTTCCCACATTTTTCTCCTCTCTCTCCATGTATTCGCAATTGAAAACCATGCGGGGTTAAACCCCTCCTTTCCTTAGGACCCGGGAGTAGCCCAGGGAATCGTTGTATCGACTTTTTGCATGACTCAATATAGATTTCTCTTTATTCCTGGATATATAGTTGTGTTTTAAACGATCTACCTATGCTTGATCACCATTGGTAGAGTAATAGACTGATAATTGCTCTGGAAGGAAGATTAAAGGTTGGAATATCACAAGTATACACTTTCCTACACATTCCTTGGGAAAGGTAATGCACGGTTAGTGGAAAGAAACCTAGAGTTTTCAATAATGCACCTAGGCTAAGATATAAATTGATATAGACGTAGAATTGGCTTAGATCTAGGTAGTGGATTGCACCATGGAAGCGGGAAATTCTGACTACAGGCTTTCTGTCTAGGGTAGGAGTAAAATTTATATTAATTTGGTAGAAATAAGATATAACGAGACCCCATGGTGAAATCGGTAACCCTAATGAATCCATCTCATTTGAATTAACCACCTTTAATTTTCCTTTAATTTCCTTTTATTTTGTTTAAACTCAAATCCAACTTTTCAATTGGCTTAGTTGATCGCACCGTAGTTAGTAGTAGTCACTGAGACTATGTCTCCCTGAGTTCGACTCCGGCCTCATATAGGCCTATATTACTCGACGCGTACACTTGCATTTATACGCACGGTTTTAGCGTGTCAAATCCTCATCAGCCAGATGATTCATTCATGCAGGCCCATCGACCCATAGCAATAGACATCCCCCCACGGGGGTGGGTTTGTCACATGACCTTAACCGCGGTAATCACCTCGACCATGGCATACAACTGTGACCGGAACACACCACCTCGACCGTGGCACGCCACCTCGACTGAGGCACACAATAGCTCAATCTCGGCATGTCACCTAGATCGTGACCTCGACCCCAACCTGCGACCATGACCTCGACCCCAACCTGCGACCATGACCTCGACCGCGATCACGACAGTGTCTTGACCGTGACCACGACGAAGAAGACCCTACCGCAACCGTGGTACAAACACCTCAACAATGACAATCACCTCGACCGCGACATCTAAGTCGGTGCACTCCAGATCTGCACCTATAAATAAACGACCCCCTCCTTCATTTGAGGCATTTCTTCCACTCCACAATGTCGATAGACTGCCGCAATGTGCCCAGCCTAGGAAGATGATCTCTACCACCAAAGACTACCTCTATGGTGTCCTTGCTACTCTGCCATCTCCGCTCCATCAAGATCTATCTCCTAGCCACAAAAGTGGTGGGATTTCAGATATGTAGCACCTTCATCCGTCAGTCATCTACCACTCCATCTCCTATGAGAAGGAACACGAGAAGAGAAGGAAGAAGGAGAGAATCCTCGTCTGTCTTGGTGTTCTTCCCCTCCTTGTCCAGATCTACCCCGCCATCGTGTAGAAGACTGTTTCTCCACCGAGTTGTGATCATCTTCTTCACATGACCATGGCAGAATCTTCCCTCTCTCTTGTTCTTTTTATTTCTATCATGAGGAGTGAGTAGTCTATTTCACTGGGGTGCGGAGACTAGCTGTAACGACCGACTCGTGAAAACAAGATTAACTAATGCGAAAGCAAATTATTAGCAGCAGATTACTGAAAATCACTAAAAATTTAAAACTTTTTGCAAAGAGATCCACACATAGGAAATCTTTTTCTTCAAGAGCCAAAGTATAACATTTACATTCTGTTTCAAAGTACATGTCTTGCACTATCTCTTCTTGAGATTTACAATATCAGCTGTCTCCAGACATAAAATATAGACAGCATATAACTTCGAGGCATCGAGCCAAAATCTCAAGTCGATGATAAAAACACTATCTACTGACTCCGAGGACCTGAGAGTACAGAGATGACACATAGGACTACTATCTAGACAAAACTTGGCAGCCAATGCCTCCACCTGAGTCATCACTGTTGTCCCTGATATTGCTGCTATTTTTCTCTTGCTATTGGGTTCCTGCTTCTTCTTCTGCGATTACCTAAAAACATTGGATCCCACGGGGGTGAGACAATTGTAAATTGTCCCAGCGGGAGATATAACCCTCTGCCAAAACATTGTTACAACATTTTATTATAATTAAAATTGAACAAGAGTTCTTATATAATAACAACAGTATTAATCATTGAATGAATATAGTAAAGTAATTTCCTTTCCTAAGGAGAGCATTGTATCTACTCATGGTAGATTCATATTTCACATATCTACTTGCATTGAATGTAAAGAGATATGAATAACATTTATCAACTAGTATTGTGTAAAAGAAGTATAATATCAGCCAATGAATTTTCGTATTCAATCCTTAAGCAAACATGTTAAACGGTTGATTACATTTTACAATCACACTTATGCCCTGAGGAGATGAGGTATACCGCTCATGCTCCAACCGACCACTGCGAAGTCGAAATCGGTACCATAAAAGGTCAAAGGTAGAGCCGGCTACCAAGACCTCCCATATCTCGGTCAGCGCGAGATTACATGCAGGACATCTTATGTCTCTGCTATATATATAGCTTTCTAGGGTATACTGGCAACTTTGCTATTAGAGTTACAATGGCATGCTGTACTCACTTTGTGATAGTGAGATCTCATGTTTATCTCCATCGATCTGACATTAACATTATTGGGAGATGTGTACTGCATCTGTCCCAATCATCGGGGGATTCGTGATACATCCATCCCGGTACAAGTAATGAATGATTGAGAGGTTTGTTGTTTATCTTTTATCAATTCCCTCATTAGGACGTCAGGATACAGTCTCCCATTGCCCCCACATATTCAAAATATGCATTCTGAGTTTTGCCGCGGAGCACCCGTTTCACCATCACCTATTGCTGACGATGATGGATCTATGGTCAGGGCTATACATGATATGATTTCACTTGATTAATTAAGTACATTATCATTTTCTTTTAGCATCAGTCAAGTTCTCAAGCATAACTTATTCAGACAATTGCTATTAAGAAACAAGTACTATTTTCATCAATCACTTGTCAGTCTTTATAAGACATTGGGATCTCAATCCCTCATTTCATTTCTTTGAAAGTTCACTTCCCTCAGCAACATCATTATCATACTTATCAACTTTGGGTATTCATACCCTCAATTCATCACTATCACTGTTACCATTTATTAGGTAACTATTACCTATGGGTCCTCAGACTGAGGTATGCATAATACTTGTTACACAAGTATCTCACATGGCTCTCAGAGCCTATTAAATGTCTTGCCGCCTTTCATTAGGCAACAACTTACTCATGGAACTCATAAGGTTCATGCACATTTTGTTACTTTTACTAAGAAACAACAACATTAGGCACATAAGGCCATACAACATGTTAATTATATGAAAGTCATAGCTCATATCTGGCTATGTTCATCATCTCATGATGTCTACATGGTTATGATAACAGTCATGTAAGTCATTTGTCACATCATATGAAACATTAGTAACACCACCATCCTTTATCAGGATTAGGGTTATCTATCAATTAGGGCTTTTCATTCCCTTTACCCAAAATAAGGGTTAGGGCTTCCCGTCATGCTTTAATTAGGGTTTCATGCTCACATTATTAGTTCAACCCAAATGTATTGCTCCACATCTCTGGGAGTATTTAAAGATATCATAAGTATTTTCTTATGATCAATATTCTCATCATATATCATAATGATTATCAATTCAAATCATGAGTTCATTTCTCATCTTTGTCATGATATAATTACATCACACTCATTGATTTGGCTTAGTCCCATTCTCAAGGTTTATTAATCAACATTTATCAAAGTACATTGAGTTCATCACATCTTTATTGTAACGATTGCATATCACACATTTCATGTGTTTCTTAACCAAGAGTATTGGATTAGAGGTTCATCAAGATAAGTCTACAATGAAATGCAGAATGTGATATCTATCATATCTGAATGTATCACTTTCTTTTCATTTCCATATTCTTAAGTTAATCAACTAACTTTGTATTAAGGTATTTCCCTCTTAATACTTTATCCACTAACTTGTTACTTTCATCATATAGTGCATGGGTCACACATTAGAATTGTCCAATTGTCTTTAATAATATGGACTAATCCAACTGATAGACATTGTTGATATAGGATAAACCATTATCAACTATTTTAGGTATTTCAACTGTTAGGATGTTATCCACCTCATTATTTAGTATAAAATTCATCATTCCTAAAAGTTTCATGTCTTCATCATTGTAAGGTGTATAGACTATTACTCATGTATAGAAATGGTTGTACAAGGATCTACGCATCATCTTGTCTCTTAGATCCTTATTCATTAAAATCACCACCTTATCATTCACATGGTTCATCAACCCTATCATTCATGTTTATAACATATTCATCTTATTTAATTATTTTAGCCACACCTCTCTTTGGTGTATTGGCTATTAAACCATCTCTAGGGTTTCATATATCATCACATGACATCACCCTGAATTGAGTCTTACACCATATCATAATATCAGGGTTCCACATAACATCACTTAAAACTAGGGTTTCATATTCAATAAACCATAATTAGACTTACTATTCATCCCAATTGGGGTTTCTCATGACATCACCCCCAATTAGGGTTTCTCATGTCATCACCCTCCATTATGGTTTCTTATTCCATAACCCACAATTAGGGTTTACTATTCACATCACATCACCCTAGATTAGGATTTACTATTCAAATTGCATCACCCTAAATTAGGGTTTACTATTCACCCCAAGTAGGAGTGATCATCAAAGTACCCTGAATTAGGGTTTATCATACCATCACTATGAATTAAGATCATACCATCATCATGTAGTAAGATTACTTCCATTAATATCCTCAGTTAGGGTTATGATTCATTAACCCTCATTATTAGGGTTTCATGATCTCACTATGAAGGATCATACCCTAATTAAACATTCATTCATATAGGAAGTCTAATACTTGATTATCAATCATGTAGGAAATCTTCTCTTTCATCTTCTACAAGATGATGTTTGCTTCAGCCTAGATTAAGCTAGGTCAACTCAATCTTGAAGAAGAATTGACATCATGGGTTATGTCATTATCACCATGATCATTAGGGATTATCTACTTGAAGGGTACTAATCACCCTATCTCATTAAAGGTACCATTATTATAAACACCATTGATGTGCATCATGTAATTGACCACTTAAACCATTGACCTTATTCACTTTAAGTGTTCATACAATTTGATTAATTACTTTACAAATGATCTTGGTCACTTAGACCTCAAATGGTCTTGACCAATCATACCTCAAACGGTCTTGGTTGAATACTCAAAACCGTTTAGTAAAGTAGGTGGTGAAGACCGTTTGCCAAAGTTGACTTTTTTTTTGAAACTGCATGCACCTAAACGGTTTGGGATCGTTTGGTCCCAAACGTTCTTGAGACCGTTTGGTCTCAAACGTTCTTGAGACCGTTTGGACTCAAACGGTCTTGAGACCATTTGGTCCAAACCCCCTCAAAATGCAAGGACCAAAAAGGGTCTCAACCACTCCAATCAAATTAGGGTTTCCAATGTTGAATCCTTCAACCATTGAATTCATGTAAGCAATCATCAATTGGACCTATCACCATACTTCAATTAAGTTAAATAGGTCAACCTTCAACTGATTTGACCCTCAATTGATCATCAATTAGGGTTTGAATCAATTGGATTAGGGTTTGGAATCGTTGATCCTTCAACATTAATCAATGTGAGATTGGTTACTTTGAAACCATTGAGCCTTCATCCAAATTGGGCATGACCTGACCCCAAACGGTCTTGAGGTCGTTTGGATGACCTCCAAACGGTATTGAGACCGTTTTCCCATGTCAACATCAAAATCGAAGTCAATCAATCTGATAACCTCCTATTTTGGACGATTATCTTAGTCCTTTTTCTTAGTTTTTCATACTCTTTCTAAGTTTAAACTATACATAATCCTAATTTTACCCTTTTTTGTAAATATACCATCAGACTAACTTTTCCTTTCTATACATGCAGAAAAAGCACAAAAAAATCATAAAAGAATAACTTAACCTCAAGACCGCATGAAGCCAACCGGTCCCGAGACCGCATGAAGTCACACGGTCTCAAGACCGCATGAAGCCAACCGGTCCCGAGACCGCATGGAGTCAACCGGTCCCAAGACCGCATGAAGCCAACTGGTCCCGAGACCGCATGGAGTCACACGGTCTCAAGACCGCATGAAGCCAACCGGTCTTGAGACCGCATGGAGTTCAAACGGTCCCGAGACCGCATGAAGCCAACCGGTCCCGAGACCGCATGGAGTCACACGGTCTCAAGACCGCATGAAGCCAACCGGTCCCGAGACCGCATGGAGTCACACGGTCCCGAGACCGCATGAAGCCAACCGGTCTCGAGACCGCATGGAGTTCAAACGGTCTCAAGACCGCATGAAGCCAACCGGTCCCGAGACCGCATGAAGTCACACGGTCTCAAGACCACATGAAGCCAACCGGTCCCGAGACCGCATGGAGTCACACGATCTCGAGACCGCATGGAGTTCAAATGGTCTCAAGACCGCATGAAGCCAACCGGTCCTGAGACCGCATGGAGTTCAAACGGTCTCAAGACCGCATGAAGCCAAATGGTCTCAAGATCCAAATGGTCTTGAGGTCCAAACGGTCTCCAAACCGTTTGGACTTCACTTAAGGCCTATAAATAAGACCCCAAGGGTCCATCACGAGATATGAAGTTTTCAGACGTCCAAAGGCTGCCTCAATCACTCCAGAGCAAATCCAACTTCCATCCTCCGCCCAGGGGCTGCCGGTCTGAGACCCACACTCCATCTTGAAACTTCTTTCTCTCTCTCTCTCTGCCAAAGAAGGTGGGAAGAGGGAGATCTCGTCATCAAGAAACCTGTGAAGCTGGTGGATCATTTCTCTCTCTCCAAGGGGTTGACTTTCCTCCCTCCTTTGTGGGGATGATGCTCTCTCTCTCTTCTTGCCTCCTTCTTTGTCCTAGTTATGAGTGAGTAGACTCTCTCGCTAGGGTGCGTGGAGTAGCCCTGCTACCCATGCTTTCATATCATGTAAATGTAATCCTTAGGTTGTAATATAGTTCTTATCTTTGTCAGTTCGACATCAAACGATTAATGAATGCATGTGGCTTGATCTCCAACTTGTGTTATCTTTTATCTTTTAGTATGAATTGTCTACGTTTGTACTATTAGATTCGAAACTCGTTTGTATGTTGGTTCTTGGTGCATGTATCCACCATGCATCTGTTTCGGTATCTAGAAGTGTATCTCGAGAAGTGGAGTAAACTTACTATCATCCGTTGCACTTTCATACTATGAAATGGAATCAGTTGACGTATGGAAGTGCAACCTTGATAAGTCGAGGAACACACTTTGCGAGGGGAATGATGCAAAGTAATGTGACCATTTGTTCGGGAATGGCTGGCGTTGCAACAGTCCCACACTTCTCGTAGTTAGATTCTCCGAAAGGAGGCTAAGTCTACAAGGATACTAACTGACTGGACTCTTTTTGCAGGTTAAGTTTTGCTTTGCATGTGTTGATCGATGTGTAGTGGCGGTGAAAAACCGATCACACCCTAGTGATCCTTTATCATAGTTTAACTCATTAAATTTACCTGCTTTCTTTACTTTATTTGCACTTAGCTTAAAAACAACCAAATCAACCTTTTGATCTAAATACCAACTATTGAGTGATTAAGTGAAATTCTAGCGTTTTCTATCTTGTTGCTTACAACAAGACCGTTGTCCTGTGGATTCAACCCTTAACTATACTGCGATAAGACTTCCATGTATCTTAGCATACGTGGGTGGAGTTTTCTATCTAGTATAAGCAAGGCTAAACTTAAAGACTTACCATCTTTAGGATTTTTAGTGGTGCACGCAATTCCACGTAAGTGGAAGCTCCATCAAAAATTGGCGTCGTTGCTGGGGACAACGAAACGTTTTAAATTCATTTAGTATCTTGCTAGTTGGTTAGGGTTTTACACTTTCCTTTAATCATTAATCCATATCTTCTTGAATTCATTATATCTTTATCATCATCTAAAAGGTGTTTTCTTCTCTCTACTCAGGTAGAAAACGTGTATGCAACCTGCGCATAACCTCGGATTCTCCCCTGATCCAGAGTTTGACTCTGAGGTAGAGAGAAGCTTTCACCGCCGCATTTGACTCAATCGCCAAAGGGCCAGGAAAATGGCTGAAGATCAACGACAGGCTGCTTTGATGATGGAGAGGGTCAACGCTGCCATCGCCGCTCAAAGGGAACAACTCATCGCTGAAACTCGTGCTCAAATCCAAGCGGAGATTCGTGCGGAAGAGCAAGCTCGCGTCAGAGATAAAACTGAGGCAGCAACCCAAGCTGCTCAGTTGGAGTTAAGGAACAAGCAACTGAGAGATTATGCTGTCCCAAAGAACTATGAGGATAACCACCCGGTCCGACCTCTGATTATTAATATTCCCAACTTCGAGATTCGGACCCAGTGGATCCAGATCATGCAAGGCATCTCTTTCTCCGGAGGTTCTGGAGATGATTGCATGGATCATCTGAAAAGGTTTAAGGCACTGTGCCGCCTGGTTCCGCAAGCTGGAGTCGCTTTTGATGCGATAATGCTTCATCTGTTCCATTTCACTCTGTCTGGGAGGGCCCTGAGTTGGTACAACTCACTTGACAGGGAACCCATAATAACCACCTGGGCTCCCCTAGAGGAAAAGTTTTTAGAGAAGTTCTTTCCTCCCTCATTGACTTATGAGATCAGAGGGCAGATCAATCATTTCTCTCAGTTACCCGGAGAATCCCTTGCTGAAGCATGGGAAAAGTTTAAAGAACTTTTGCAGAAGTGCCCCCATCATGGAATCTCCCAGAACCAATTGATAGAAACCTTCTATCGGGGAGTAAGTGACGATATCAAACAGTTTTTGGATTCCTCATCTGGAGGAAACTTTATGAGAAAGAATTATGAGGACGCTTGGAAAATTGTTACACTCGGAGCTGAAAACCAGTCTAACTGGGGAAAGTCAGCCGGTAAAGGTGTCCTCAAGGTCTACAAAGCTGAAGAATCAATAGAGATGAAAGAAATAGCTGAAGTCCTGAAAACCATAGTTCATAAACAACAAACTCTCGAGACTTCTCTCAGAGAATTTGATAAGAAAAAAAATCCTCTAGTTCAACAAGTCAAGGCCGCCACAGGATCCTGTGAGGCTTGTCATGCTTCTGACCATCCGACCCTTTCCTGCGGTATGCTTTATAATGTGATGATGGATCTGCATCCACCACCACAACCATATGAACCCATCAATGACCAATCTGAAGAACAACTATCGGAACAAGTCAAATCCATCCATTCCATCCCTGGACAAGTATATTACAACCCTAATCAGCTAAGGAATCATCCAGGATTTCAATACAGAAACCCTGCTGGGACCGCTAATCCGCAACATCAGACACAGGGGGGATCCTCTAGTAGGTTACCACCTGGATTCCCAAACAATTTCAACCAAAATCAAGGGAATTCCAGGAATAACTTCCCTAGGGCCAACTACCCCAGGAACCAATCAACCTACTATCAGTACACTCATCCTCCGCTCCATCCACAGCTACATACTCAGCAACCTCAGCTGGCACTGCCACCACAACAATCTCAACAAACCCAACAACAGAGTCCTCTGAAAAACACTCCTTCTCAACCGGAAGATGAAATATCCTTGATAAGGCAGATGTTGCAATCTCAACAGACTATGCTCGCTAATCAGCAAGCACAGCAAAAAGCAGTAGAAGCCCAGCTTGCCCAGATCGCTACACAATTGAAGCCTCCAGCAGGCACTTTTGCAGGGCAGCCCGAATCAAATCCTAAGCATGGACAGAACAGACATGAACAATTAAATGTTGTCACCACAAGATCGGGACGCACTCTTCATGAGACCACCAAGATCACCCTGGATAATGATGATACCCTTGCTTTCATGACGAATGAGAGCCCGCAACAAGAATGGAGAAGCCCTCAGAGGGCACAAAGGGCAAAGATAAAGTGTCCACAGAACCTGAAGTTTTGCAATATAAACCAAGAATCCCGTACCCAGGAAGACTATGAGAAACAAATATGGACACCATGTTTCAAAAGTTCAAAGAGGCAATGAAGAAACTATACATTGATATCCCGCTCCTTGATGCTCTTTCCGAGGTGCCAGCCTGGGCGAAATACCTCAAGACCTTACTATCAAGAAAGTACATCACAGAGGAGCAAGAAACTGTTAAGCTTTCTCAGACCACTTCGGACATCATCTTAAACAAGATGCCCAAAAAGAAGAAGGACCCAGGCTCCTTCGGAATCTAATGTTGCATTGGAAATGCATCCACTAAAAAAGGATTAGCTGACCTAGGAGCCAGTATATCCATCATGCCTTACTCCATGTGCAAACGTTTGGGTTTTACCGAATTGCTGCCTACAACAATGACTATTCAATTATCTGATTCCACCATAACCGCACCTCTGGGGATCATTGAAGATATCCTAGTAAGGATAGGCAAGGATGCCTACGTCCCATGCGACTTCATTATCATGGATTATAAAGAAGACTTGAGATACCCGATTATTTTCGGCAGACCTTTCCTCGCTACTGCCAGGGCGCTTATTGACGTCGAAGTTGGCACCATCATCCTTAGGCTTGGGAAAGAAGCAATTCAATTCCGATTCCTTAATAGCATGAAAGGCCCTAGTATCCAAGATGATGTTTTTCTTCTCGACGCAATACAACAAATGTCTCAGTTAGAAATATCCGAGCCAGCTGACATGTTATGACCCACATTTCATTTTACCAGTAAGTACATTGGTTAGTGCATAATTGAACTAGTTATGTTGAGATGAGTACTTACTCTTGTTAATAGTGTTTTGAGTTTTGAGCTAGTGTTAATGTATCATTAGCTTGTTTTCTTATCCTGAGGTTGAGGACAAGTTTGTGCTTAACCCGTTGCCGAAGAAATCATGTGAAACCGACCTACGAGTAAAAAGATATGAGCTTTTTAGTGTGCAGGGACCTATGTGCAATTTCGGAAAGTTTTTGGGCAATTTGCATCCGCCCCCCTGGGCGCCCTTCCTTATCCTTTCCTTCAGTTTTCCTTTTTAACTCTATTAACCGACTTTGGAATGAACGGTAGTTCATTTCCTTCGGTTGCCGCTTGGGAAAAACAGAGAAGGAGAAAGGGAGAGAGAGCAAGCTAGAGGAGAAGCTAGGCAACCAAGCTCCTTCCTTCTCCGTTCTTCTTCGATTTCTTCATCTTCTCCAGCCAAATCAACTGGCTGCATCATCTTCTTCTTCTTCACCTTCTTCTTCCTCCTGCAGCCATGAAGAAGACGACCATGGAGATGGTCTAGGGAGCGAACGGTGCTTTTCCTCCGTTCTTTCTTCTTGCCAACTGCTTGCTAGGTCATTCCGAAGCTATAGGAGTGATTCGGGTAAGAATCGTCCACCGAATCGACCCCAATCGTCTCTTTTATTTCTGCAATTTCCGCCCCTGCGCAGGTTGCACGGCGTGCAACATCACAGAAAGCTTATATCGGTAAATTCTGTTTCTGCGCAGGTGCACGGCGTGCAAAGTCAGTTTGCACGGCGTGCAAAGTTACAGGAAGCAGAACGAGTTTCTGCCCAGGTGCACGGCGTGCAAAGTCAGTTTGCACGGCGTGCAAAGTGGCAGAAAAGTAGAACAGAAGTGCACAGAAGGTGCACGGCGTGCAGTCTGGGTGCACGGCGTGCACGCTGCTGTAAAGGGCAGAATCAGGCGTGTTTTTGGGTGTTTTCGGTGTATACGAACACACTGAAGTGGATGAGTAGTACTTCATTTATTTATCACCATTGAACTCGATTTCTTTGTATATATTACTCCAATATCAGGTGGTATAACTCCTAAATAGTGTAGCATATACATTATAGTATGATAGATTCATTGAAACTTGAAATGCAGGATATGAATGTTGAAGAAAAGGAAATTTTATGTTTAGCAGTTACAAAGTATATGCTGTTTAGTAATGAAATTTGGATAAGTGATATTGAGTCATGTTTTAAGATGACAAATGGTATTCATGAATTCTTAAGAGATGTTTAGAATGTGGAATAAGTATGAAATGCGATATTTTTGTTTAAAATGGTTATATGTTTATCAGTTAATAGACTTAGGTGCCCCAACACCGTAGAACCCCATTGTGCGGTCTGTACCTTTGGGGTAAAACGGTCAGCCCTGGGGATACGCCCAGGCATCGGAGACTCGTGTCCAACAAATACCGATTGTCTCGGTGACACGTAGTCTGAGTGGTAGGATTCCGGTCAGCCCTGAGGATACGCCCAGGCATCGGAAATCCAAGAGAATGTTCCGGTCAGCCCTGGGGATACGCCCAGGCATCGGAGAAAGTCCCGGTCAGCCCTGGGGATACGCCCAGGCATCGGAGACTTAGAGACTCTCCGACTGTGCACTACAGGTTGCGGAGGAGTCCAGAGCACTCAGAGTTAGTGCAGTGAGGCCTTGTGAGCCTGAGAGTCCTGTGCAGACCAGGACGAGAAGTCAGACTTAGCATTTCCCGGGTGTGTCGCTAAGTCTTGTACGGTGGGATCGTAGTTCACTACAGATCTTCATATGCAGAGTGCACTGCATATATTTGGGGCCTAATAACATAAATTAGTAATCATATAGGATCACAGTAAATTTATATATCTGTTTATCTACCTGAATACCTGTTGATGCATAAAAATGTGATTATTACCTGTATATTTGCTATGTCAATAGAACTGCTCTGCTTGAACTGTATATGTGTTTATTTTCAGTTTATAAACCTGACAAGTTGTTTAGTGATAATTAAGTGAAATGATATTCACTGAGCGAGTAGGCTCATACCTCTACTCAAAACATTTTCAGGTCAACACCAGCAACGAGAATCAGAAGGATCGTTTCATCCTAACGCTTAGTCGATAGAAGGTTTGTTGCTAGTCTAGTTAGAGGTCTCTTAGTCCATTCCCCTCGATCCTCGGGACAAGGTGTGAGTGAGAGAGAGAAGGTGTACAAAGATGTAAATTAATGTTATGTTTTCTTTATGTTAATCAATGTATTATGCTGTAGACCTTGCCTGTATCTTTAATCAATTAAATAGAAAAGTTCCTACAGTTTGCTCAGTTTTCTGTTTACAGTTTAAACCTGGTTATCAATTAAATACTGTGGAATTGTTTTAATAAGCGACGAGTGGTTGGTTATGTGTTAATCCCACCTGTCGTGCCCTATTTTCGTGGTTTGTAGTTAATGCGAGATTGGGATGTGTCATCTTGGTATCAGAGCTTAGGTTGAGTACATAGTTACTCAGAGTCCAAGTCAGGGGACGATAAGAGACCAATAGGATTAAGGTTTAGGTGTCTTTCTTCTATCTGTAGTTTTCTAACAGGAAATATTTTGTTATATCATTGCAGATGGCAGGAAGAGGCTTTGATCGTGATGATCAGGCTGAGAGCCATGTTGGCCCTGATCCGCGGTACTTGGGTCCAGGTGGTGGTGACCACGTGGATGAAGCATCCCGGATGTACATGATGTTCTTGGAGACCAAGGAGAGGTACAAGGCTGATAGGCGAGATTCTTCTTCTACCAGCAGTAAAGATCTGATGCGATCTTATGAGCTTGTGAAGAAGCTTGGTGGCACAGAGTTTAGTGGCACTACAGATCCCGCCGAAGCTGATGAGTGGTTTAGACAGATAGAAAAGGTCTTTCGTCTGATGGGGCTTCCAGAAGAGAAGAAGATCAATCATGCAGTCTATCTTTTAACAGGCGATGCAGAGTTGTGGTGGCGTGGTGTGGAAGAAAAGAGGAGAGGTGCAGAGCTTTCCTGGCAGGATTTCTCTGAGGAGTTTCATCTCAAATTCTATCCACCCACTTTTCTTAATGAGAAAATCAGGCAGTTGCAAAATATAAAGCAGGGGAACATGACAGTTACCGAGTATGAAGCGTTTTTCACACGGTTAGCAAACTTCTGTCCGTAGCTTGTTCCTGACAACATAGAAAGATGTAGAAGGTTTCAGGAAGGACTAAGGCCGGAGATTCGGCATACAGTTTCTGCTACTAGCAGGAGGAACAGAGAGAATTTTGGTGAGTTTGTCGAGGCTGCTAGACAGGTTGAGGAATCTGTGAATGCTGACAAGGTGCCCGAGTCTAAGAAGAGATCTGCAGATTTCAGTAGAGGACAGTCCAGTAGTGGATACAGAGGTGGAGGTAGAGGTTTCTTTTCTAAACTTGGGCGCGGCTTTGGTTGTTTCGGCAGGCAGAGATCTGAGGATGTCACTTCTTCTAGAAGCAGAGGGAGATACAGCTCAGGGAGATGGGGCAGTGCATCTAGAGAGCAGCCATCAGGATCATCTACTTCTGTGACTGGTCCACGGAGACAGGAGATGCGGGTATGTAATGCTTGTGGAAGGTTACACTCTGGGCAATGTTGGGGTTCAGACCCTATAGAGTGTTACCAGTGTGGGCAAATAGGACATGTAAGAAGGAATTGCCCTCAGCTTCAACCAGCAGCATCACAAGCTTCTCAGCCCCAGTTTTATGATGCTCAGAGACAATCTCTAGCTGAAGGACTGAGTTCTTCTGTGGCTTCTGGATCTAGAGGTGGGGGAGTGTCTAGTGGCAGGAGTGGTCAGAGAGGACAACGTGGCAGAGGGAGAGCTTCAGCACGTTTCTTTTCTTTAACACCTCAGGAAGGTATAATCTCTTCACAAGTTGTTACAGAAGAAATGCTTTTGTTTAATAGTATACCAGTTTCAGTTTTGATAGATCCGGGAGCTACTCATTCTTTTATACGACATTCCTTAGTCGGTGAACTTAATCTGTTAACTCAAGAGTTGGCAGATGAGTTAGTGTTGAGGGTTCCACTAAGTGGACCAACAGTTTTATCCGAGTTTTGCCCTGGATGCTTGTTATCTTTTGGAGGTTTCACCTTTGCTGCTAATCTCATACCCCTGGATGTAAATACTTTTCAACTCATCTTGGGTATGGATTGTCTTGAAACATATCGAGTGCAACTCGATTGCTGGAAGAAGGAAGCTACCTTTCAACTAGGTGAATTTTCTTGTGTCTTTACTGGAGACAGGAAAGTTCTACCCACGTGCATAATATCAGCTGTTGTAGCTGATAAGATGCTACAGAAAGGATGTGAAGCGTTCCTTGCTCATGTGGTTGACACCAGAGCAGAGAAGAGCACTGCCGGTATTTATGATGTGCCTGTGGTTCGTGAGTTCTCTGATGTTTTTCCAGAAGAATTACCAGGCTTACCTCCTGTCAGAGACATTGATTTTGAAATTCAGATATATCCAGGTAGTCATCCAGTAGCACTGCCAGCCTACAGAATGGCACCTGCAGAGTTGAAAGAACTCAAGGTGCAGTTGCAGGAATTGCTAGATAAGGGTTTCATTAGACCCAGTTCTTCACCGTGGGGTGCTCCAATCCTGTTTGTTAAGAAAAAGGATAGTACCATGCGTCTCTGTATAGATTACAGGCAACTGAACAAGATCACTATAAAGAACAAGTATCCATTGCCGAGAATAGATGATCTGTTTGATCAGTTGCGTGGAGCGACGATCTTCTCTAAAATAGATTTGAGATCTGGATATCATCAGCTTAGGATAAAGGCTTCTGATATTCCCAAAACAGCTTTCAGAACCAGGTATGGGCATTATGAGTTTTTGGTCATGTCGTTTGGGTTGACCAATGCCCCAGCAGCCTTTATGGATATGATGAACCGGATTTTCAAATCGTTTCTAGATCAGTTTATTGTAGTCTTTATAGATGATATTCTGATCTATTCTAGAAACGATGAACAGCATGAGCAACACTTGAGAGTAGTGTTGCGGGTGTTGAGACAACACCAGTTGTTTGCTAAATTTAGCAAGTGCGAGTTCTGGTTGGCCGAGGTAGCATTTCTTGGACATGTTATCACAAGAGATGGAGTTAGCGTGGATCCTAAGAAAGTTGAATCTGTGCTTCAGTGAGAACAACCTACGACTCCTACTGAGATCAGAAGTTTCTTGGGTTTGGCAGGTTATTACAGAAGGTTTATAAAGGACTTCAGTGTGTTAGCATCACCTTTGACACGTTTAACGAGGAAGGATGTACCGTTTGTTTGGTCTGATAACTGTGAGAAAAGTTTTCAGATTTTGAAGAAGAGGCTGACTTCAGCACCAGTGTTGATTTTACCAGAAGCAGAAAAAGGTTATACGGTGTTCTGTGATGCTTCCAGGAGAGGTTTGGGCTGTGTACTAATGCAAGAAGGTAAAGTTGTGGCTTACGCATCTAGACAGCTTAAGAAGAATGAAGAGAATTACCCTGTTCATGATTTGGAATTAGCTTCTATAGTTCATGCTCTTAAGACATGGCGTCACTACTTGTATGGTGAGACATGTCAGGTGTTTACAGACCATAAGAGCCTGAAATATATCTTCACTCAGAGAGACTTGAATTTGAGACAGCGCAGATGGCTGGAGCTGATCAAGGACTATGATGTGACAATCGATTACCATCCGGGTAAGGCAAATGTTGTAGCTGATGCTTTGAGTAGAAAGTCAAGTTCAACAGCAAATGCATTTTCTATGGCATGTTTCAAGAGAGACTTGCTTGTAGATATGCGAAAATTGAACTTGGACTTTGATGTGACTGAACAAAGTGGGTTGATTGCTCAGATGCAAGTCAGACCTACTTTTTATTATCAGATTAAGGAATTGCAACAGAGTGATAATGAGTTGAGGCAGACTATACAGGATATGTCAGAAGGTAAGAGAACAGAGTTCAGGTTTTCTGATGAAGGCATGTTGTATCTTCATGATAGGTTGTGTGTACCTGGGAACAGTGAGTTGAAAGAGCAGATTCTTGAAGAAGCGCATACTTCTATGTATGCTATGCATCCAGGTAACACAAAGATGTACAGGAACCTCAAAGAGATGTACTGGTGGTCTGGTATGAAAAAGGATGTGGCTAAATACGTGGCTAGGTGCGGGGTGTGTCAGCATGTTAAGGTTGAGCATCAGAAACCTGCTGGTACTTTGCAGTCGCTACCTATACCAGAATGGAAATGGGAACACATCACGATGGACTTTGTGGTAGGATTACCCAGGACGCCTAAGGGTTCAGACTCGATATGGGTGATTGTGGATAGACTAACTAAGTCTGCTCACTTTCTTCCTGTCAAGTCAACCTTTGAAGTCCCAAAGTTGGCCAAAGTTTATGTGGACGAGGTAATCAGGTTGCATGGGATTCCAGTTTCCATTGTTTCTGACAGAGATCCAAAGTTTACATCTAGATTTTGGAATCAGTTACATCGTGCGTTGGGCACAAGGCTGAAATTCAGTACAGCGTTTCACCCACAGACAGATGGTCAATCGGAGAGGACCATTCAGACCCTTGAAGACATGCTGAGAGCATGTGTACTACAGTTTAGAGGTAACTGGGAAGAACACTTAAGCCTAATGGAGTTTGCATATAATAATAGCTACCATTCTAGCCTTGGAATGGCCCCATATGAAGCTCTTTATGGCAGGAAGTGTAGATCGCCAGTTTGTTGGTATGAAGTCAGAGAGAAAGAAATTCTTGGACCTGAGTTAGTTGATGTAACTACAGAAAAGATATCTGTGATCAGGAATCAATTGAAAGCTACTCAGGATAGACAGAAAAGTTACGCAGAGAGACGACGTCGACCTCTTGAGTTTGAGGTTGGTGACGAGATTTATTTGAAGGTTTCCCCGTGGAAAGGAGTACTGAGGTTTGGCAAGAGGGGTAAGTTTACCCCTAGATATATGGGTCCATATCCTATTGTTGAGAGGATTGGACCTGTAGCATACAGGTTGGATTTGCCGTCTGAGTTGGCAAATCTTCATGATGTCTTCTATGTGTCTATGTTGAAAAAGTGTCATCCCGGTACAGATAAGATTGTAGATCCAGAACGGGCGCAGCTTAGATCAGATGTGTCCTATGTTGAAGGACCAGTGCAAATAGTTGATCACCGAATCAAAAAGCTTAAGAACCGGGAGATATCTTTAGTGAAGGTTTTGTGGAGGAATCACAATATAAAAGAAGCTACATGGGAGCTTGAATCAGAAATGCGTAACAAGTTTCCTTTTCTCTTTTAGGAATTTCGGGACGAAATTCTTATAAGGGAGGGAGATTGTTATGACCCACGTTTCGTTTTACCAGTAAGTACATTGGTTAGTGCATAATTGAACTAGTTATGTTGAGATGAGTACTTACTCTTGTTAATAGTGTTTTGAGTTTTGAGCTAGTGTTAATGTATCATTAGCTTGTTTTCTTGTCCTGAGGTTGAGGACAAGTTTGTGCTTAACCCGTTGCCGAAGAAATCATGTGAAACCGACCTACGAGTAAAAAGATATGAGCTTTTTAGTGTGCAGGGACCTATGTGCAATTTCGGAAAGTTTTTGGGCAATTTGCATCCGGCCCCCTGGGCGCCCTTCCTTATCCTTTCCTTCAGTTTTCCTTTTTAACTCTATTAACCGACTTTGGAATGAACGGTAGTTCATTTCCTTCGGTTGCCGCTTGGGAAAAACAGAGAAGGAGAAAGGGAGAGAGAGCAAGCTAGAGGAGAAGCTAGGAAACCAAGCTCCTTCCTTCTCCGTTCTTCTTCGATTTCTTCATCTTCTCCAGCCAAATCAACCGGCTACATCATCTTCTTCTTCTTCACCTTCTTCTTCCTCCTTCAGCCATGAAGAAGACGACCATGGAGATGGTCTAGGGAGCGAACGGTGCTTTTCCTCCGTTCTTTCTTCTTGCCAACTGCTTGCTAGGTCATTCCGAAGCTATAGGAGTGATTCGGGTAAGAATCGTCCACCGAATCGACCCCAATCGTCTCTTTTATTTCTGCAATTTCCGCCCCTGCGCGGGTTGCACAGCGTGCAAATCCGTTTTGCACGGCGTGCAACATCACAGAAAGCTTATATCGGGAAATTCCGTTTCTGCGCAAGTGCACGGCGTGCAAAGTCAGTTTGCACGGCGTGCAAAGTTACAGGAAGCGGAACGAGTTTCTGCCCAGGTGCACGGCGTGCAAAGTCAGTTTGCACGGCGTGCAAAGTGGCAGAAAAGTAGAACAGAAGTGCACGGAAGGTGCACGGCGTGCAGTCTGGGTGCACGGCGTGCAGTCTGGGTGCACGGCGTGCACGCTGCTGTAAAGGGCAGAATCAGGTGTGTTTTTGGGTGTTTTCGGTGTATACGAACACACTGAAGTGGGTGAGTAGTACTTCATTTATTTATCACCATTGAACTCGATTTCTTTGTATATATTACTCCAATATCAGGTGGTATAACTCCTAAACAGTGTAGCATATACATTATAGTATGATAGATTCATTGAAACTTGAAATGCAGGATATGAATGTTGAAGAAAAGGAAATTTTATGTTTAGCAGTTACAAAGTATATGCTATTTAGTAATGAAATTTGGATAAGTGATATTGAGTCATGTTTTAAGATGACAAATGGTATTCATGAATTCTTAAGAGATGTTTAGAATGTGGAATAAGTATGAAATGCGATATTTTTGTTTAAAATGGTTATATGTTTATCAGTTAATAGACTTAGGTGCCCCAACACCGTAGAACCCCATTGTGCGGTCTGTACCTTTGGGGTAAAACGGTCAGCCCTGGGGATACGCCCAGGCATCGGAGACTCGTGTCCAACAAATACCGATTGTCTCGGTGACACGTAGTCTGAGTGGTAGGATTCCGGTCAGCCCTGGGGATACGCCCAGGCATCGGAGATCCAAGAGAATGTTCCGGTCAGCCCTGGGGATACGCCCAGGCATCGGAGAAAGTCTCGGTCAGCCCTGGGGATACGCCCAGGCATCGGAGACTTAGAGACTCTCCGACTGTGCACTACAGGTTGCGGAGGAGTCCAGAGCACTCAGAGTTAGTGCAGTGAGGCCTTGTGAGCCTGAGAGTCCTGTGCAGACCAGGACGAGAAGTCAGACTTAGCATTTCCCGGGTGTGTCGCTAAGTCTTGTACGGTGGGATCGTAGTTCGCTACAGATCTTCATATGCAGAGTGCACTGCATTTGTTTGGGGCCTAATAACATAAATTAGTAATCATATAGGATCATAGTAAATTTATATATCTGTTTATCTACCTGAATACCTGTTGATGCATAAAAATGTGATTATTACCTGTATATCTGCTATGTCAATAGAACTGCTCTGCTTGAACTGTATATGTGTTTATTTTTAGTTTATAAACCTGACAAGTTGTTTAGTGATAATTAAGTGAAATGCTATTCACTGAGCGAGTAGGCTCATACCTCTACTCAAAACATTTTCAGGTCAGCACCAGCAATGAGAATCAGAAGGATCGTTTCATCCTAATGCTTAGTCGATAGAAGGTTTGTTGCTAGTCTAGTTAGAGGTCTCTTAGTCCATTCCCCTCGATCCTCGGGACAAGGTGTGAGTGAGAGAGAGAAGGTGTACAAAGATGTAAATTAATGTTATGTTTTCTTTATGTTAATCAATGTATTATGCTGTAGACCTTGCCTGTATCTTTAATCAGTTAAATAGAAAAGTTCCTACAGTTTGCTCAGTTTTCTGTTTACAGTTTAAACCTGGTTATCAATTAAATACTGTGGAATTGTTTTAATAAGCGACGAGTGGTTGGTTATGTGTTAATCCCACATGTCGTGCCCTATTTTCGTGGTTTGTAGTTAATGCGAGATCGGGATGTGTCATGACAAACTAGAAAATGTCCTAATCAATCCGGATGTTGAATTCTATGCGAACGAACTAGTTCAACAGTGTCTGCAACATTTAGAAAAGGCCGAAGAAGTATCAATGGTCACTTTTGAAGAACTTAAAGATGTTACCATTATAGAAGCAGTTGAGCCACCAAAAGCCCCTGAAATGAAGACTTTACCCACAGGGCTTAAACATGTTTTCTTAGATAAGGAAAAACTTTTCCCGGTCATCATCAGCTCTACCCTTACAGAAGATCAGGAAGAAAAGCTTCTGGATGAGCTGAAGAAGCATAAAAAGGTCATTGGATATAAGATAACTGACCTAACGGGCATAAACCCAGCCCTGTGTATGCATAGACTTCCAATGGTTGAGGAACTCAAGCCAACCCGCGAACATCAAAGAAAACTGAATCCTAATCTCAAGGAGGTGGTTCGCCTGGAGGTCCTCAAACTGCTCAAAGCTGGTATAATCTACCCTATCTCTGACTTCCAGTGGGTCAGCCCTGTCCAGGTTGTTCCAAAAAAAGGAGGCACTACCGTAGTGCTCAATGAAAAAAATGAGCTAGTGCCCACCAGAACAGTAACAGGGTGGCGGATGTGTATTGACTATAGGAAGCTGAACAAAGCCACGAGGAAAGACCATTACCCTCTACCCTTCCTCGATGAAGTTCTGGAGTGTTTAGCTCATCAAAAATATTTCTGCTATCTTGATGGTTACTCCGGGTTCTATCAAATACCTATACACCCGGAGGACCAGGAAAAAACTACCTTCACCTGTCCTTTTGGGACATACGCCTTTAGAAGAATGCCTTTCGGGTTGTGTAACGCACCCGCTACGTTCCAACGGTGTATGTCTGCTATCTTCGCCTGACTAACTGAATCCATTATGGAAGTGTTTATGGACGATTTCTCAGTTTACGGAGACTCCTTCGATAGCTGCTTAATCAACCTCGGACAAGTTCTACAGCGCTGCGAGGAAACCAACCTTATCCTGAATTGGGAGAAATGCCATTTCATGGTAACGGAAGGGGTCGTCCTCGGACACAGGGTAAGTGACAGAGGAATCGAGGTAGATAAAGCAAAAATCAATGTTATCTCAAAACTATCACCTCCAAAGGACATAAGAGGAGTTCGAGCTTTCTTGGGTCATGCAGGATTTTACAGAAGATTCATTAAGGATTTCTCTAAGATAGCCAAACCCATGACCCAACTCCTGACTAAAGATACCGAGTTCATATTCAATCTAGAATGTATGCAAAGTTTCTCTATCCTCAAGAATGCTTTAATTTCTGCACCTATCTTGAGAGCCCCAGATTGGTCGCAGCCCTTTGAAATCATGTGTGACGCAAGTGACTATGCCATAGGGGTTGTTCTTGGACAGCGGATCGATAAGAAACCCTATGTTATCTACTACGCATCCAAAATGCTAGACGAAGCCACAGGAATTATCCACCCATCTGCTTCCCACCAGGACAAAAGGAAGTTCCTTCATGACATAAAACATTATTATTGGGATGAACCCTACCTGTTTCACCTTTGTGCTGACGGACTTTTCCGTCGTTGCTTGCCGGAAGAAGAAATAACCCCGGTCCTAGAGCATTGCCATTCAGGACCCATTGGGGGACACATGAGTGCTAAGAAAACAGCTATAAAAGTTTTATAATCCGGTTTCTTCTGGCCCACCATATCAAAGGATTCTTATGATTTTATGAAAGCTTGTAACAAATGCCAATTTTCTGGCAACATATCAAAAAGAGATGAAATGCCCCTCACTATGTGGCAGGAAATTGAGATTTTCGATGTGTGGGGGGTAGACTACATGGGCCCTTTCCCTTCATCCTATGGCTTCTCGTACATCTTGGTCGCAGTGGACTACGTCTCAAAATGGGTCGAAGCTGTACCCACTGTGTCCAGCGATTCCAAGCTTGTTATTAAATTGTTCAAAGATATTATTTTCCCAAGATTTGGAGTTCCAAGAACTGTCATATCAGATGGTGGGACCCATTTCTTGGAACGAAGTTTTGAAGCCTTACTAAAAAGATACGGAGTCAATCACAAAGTCTCCACGCCCTACCACCCACAGACTAGTGGTCAGGTGGAGATATCAAATAGACAATTAAAGGCGATTCTTGAAAAAACGGTGAATAGAAACCGCTTTGATTGGTCCGCCAAACTTTCCGATGCCCTTTGGGCATACCGAACTGCATATAAAACACCAATCGGGACAACCCCGTTCCGTTTGGTGTACGGGAAGTCTTGTCATCTTCTAGTAGAGCTGGAACACAAAGCCTGGTGGGCCATCAAATAGCTAAACTTTGATCTTAAAAGTGCGGGAGAAAATAGACAGCTTCAACTACAGGAGCTAGAAGAGCTCTGTATGACCGCCTATCCGAGTGCCCGAATTTATAAAGAGCAGTCAAAAATGTGGCATGATGGTCATCTCAAGAGAAAAGATATCGCCGTTGGCGACAAAGTACTCCTTTTCAACTCCAAGCTCAAGTTATTTCTCGGAAAACTTAGAACAAAATGGTCCGGGCCCTACACTATAAAACATATTTACCCAACTGGAGCTGCCATTATTATAGACAACAACGGAGGAGAAAGGACAGTCAACGGTCACCGTTTAAAAAGATACTACACTCCAGAAGACAAAATACTAAGACAAACCATAGAAATTACAGACGCCGCGCCGTCAGCATAACAACCTCAGCTTCGTCGAGCCAGTAACGTAAAACCCAGGCGCTACTTGGGAGGCAACCCAAGATTTCAGTTTCTTTCTTTATTTCCCGTGCTTTTATTTTACCTTAGGTTCATCTTATGAAAATGCAAAAAAAAAAATCATATAACTAAAACAAACATAAAAATTTAAAATTCTGTTCGACTTTAACCCAGCCAAACGGTCTTCAAACCGTTTGGAACCAAACGGTCCTAAAACCGATTGGAGCCAAACGGTCTTCAAACCATTTGGAACCAAACGGTCCTGAAACCTGTTGGCTAAATGGACATCTATAAATCCCTTTGTTTTGATTATGACAAACATTTCATTCTTATTGATCTAACGAGCTACTTGAGTGTGCAGGAACAAGGTGGATGACAAAAGCAATTAGGGAAATCCATATGCTTATATGTTTGTATTTTCATGAAATGTAATCGCCTTGTAAAAACTTGTACAAATATATAATGTACAAGTACTTAGATTTCATGCAAATCAAGCATTAGATTCTCCCTAGCTAAACACCATATTTAGATAGGTCATCCCCTTCAAATAGGATCACATATGCACACTCATACATATAATTAGTGCCTAAATTGAAACATTGAAACAGGATCAATCTCGGTCGACAAACTCCTCAATCGAGACACTCTCGGTCGACAATCTTCTCGACCGAGAAAGATCCAAAGTAGCCGTTAGACACAACTGACAAGGTAGTTGGCAGTTGGAGATAGACGTTGCAAATCACTTGTTCCAGAGAGCCTGTCGGTCGACAAAAGTTCGACCGAGTAGGTGTCTCGGTCGACCATTCCTCGACCGAGATGGTCTCTGACAGCAACTGCAGAATTAATTAATTAGCCATTGTTAAAGCAACAAACTTGTACCTAATGGCTAGTTAAGCACTTAGAAACCCCTAGAAGTTGTCTAGAACGTCCTTAAGCATCCTTAGGCCATTCCTATAAATAGGACAAGCCATAGGACACTCAAACACACTTGTTACACTTGAGAAATCCTTGAGCATACTTTGAGCAATCTGTTTGTGAGCAATTTGAGCATTGTGACAATTGGCCATTTCCTTCCTTAGCTCAAAATTCGTGTCCTATAGGCTAGTATCTCCTACCCACTGCAATCACAAGTTCATACACTTGGTTAGGAGATCTATACGCTTGATCTAGGCAAATCAAGCCTTGGGCTACAAAGGATAAGTTGTAATTTCCTTTTTCCTTTCTTGTTCTCTATTATCGTTTGTACTCTCCTTGCTACTCCTAGGTTAGAGGCTGCTGATTGGAGAGGGTGGATATCTTCTTGGTGAAGAAGGTGACTTTGAGCTACTTCAGAAGGCTGGTGCAACGGGAGGTTACTTCTAGAGAGGAAGGCTACTTCAAGGGGGAGCTTGGAGTTACTTCAAGAAGGCTACCTCAAAGTTGGTGCACCTACTTCAAGTGAAGGCTGTTTAAAGGGTGTAAAGGAAAGTATTGTATTTTGTATAAATCCTTGAGAAGGTAATAAAATAAATACTTTCAAAATCCCGGTTGGGTAAGCAACCGGGTAGTGGACTGACAACTTTAGTATTTGCTAAAGTTGGAACCACTCTAAACACCTGTCTCCTTCTTCCAATTTTCAATTGTGGTTGTTTGAGTTTAATAAATTGTTAAAATTATTTTAAAACTCTATTCACCCCCCCTCTAGTGTTTTTCAAAACCATTTAGGACCAAACGGTCTCGAAACCGTTTGGAACCAAACGGTCCTAAAACCGTTTGGAGCCAAATGGTCTCGAAACCGTTTGGAGTCCAAATGATCGCTAAACCGTTTGACTTAGTTTTCTTTGTCCGGTCAACCCCCTATTTCCTATAAATATAAACCCTACCCCTTCGTCTTTCTCTCTTCGAACTCTCGAACTTTCTTGTGTTTCTGTTCTATTTCTCTTGCTTTCCCCTGTTCCCGCGCGATTCTCCTCCAACGACGTGGTTCCCGTGCTTCTGCACAGCAACCGCACCTCCGTCCACCGTCCTTTGCTTCCTCACCGTCGCCGTTACCACATACTGAAAGGTAGTCCGACCTTCTTCTCTTCCGCCATCATCGCCGCTGGCGCCACCATCAGCTCTGTCAACTATCGCCAGCACCACCATCATCTTCGCCGTTTTCACCAACGGCCCTGCCCACCGTCACCGCCTTCCCCGCCGTCTCCATCACCAGAGCCACCGCCATTTTCATCGTTGTCTTTTTCACCACCGGATTCACCGTCGTTTTTATCATCGTTTTCACCATCGCCCTTATCGCCGATTATCACCGCCGCCTTCACTGTCGTCGCCAACGCATCCGCCGTCGCTACGCCGTTTTACCTTCATCTTCGCCTTCGCCGATGGCCACGCGACGCTTCGTTCACCAAACGGTCTTGAAACTGTTTGACCTTGCACATTCATCTAATTTTCATAAAAATACAAAAATACATAAATATTAATAAAATCAAATCTTTCTAAACATGTTATTCTAACTCTTGATTTCTCATTCTACAGCTATGGCATCACCAGCAAAGAACGTCATCGGGTTCGAAGACCCTGAAATCTGGAACAGAAAGGAACTGCTGGAAAAACAAGCTCGGCTCCAGAAGATAAGAGTTGACTTCAACAGGACCGGGAAGGCACCTCCAAATATCAAAATAATGGATGTCATGTGCGAGCTTGATCGCCTCGAGAAGTGCCTAGCTGAGACACCTGAAGAAGAAGTTGAGATCTCTTCTTCTGATGATGAAGGCTCGGAGTACAATCCTAACTCTGAGGAGGAATCCCCTGCTAAAGAACAACAGGGGAAACACAAGGCCCTGGAGACCGCATCTGGGCAGCCATCCAAGAAACGGGAAAGGAAACAAGTTCGACCTGCCTCTGCCATGGATCAACCCTTTGCAAAACCTACCACCACCATCCCTGCCACTACCACCACTACCACCACCATTCCTGCTACTACCACCACCATTCCTGCTACTACCACCACCATCCTTGTTACCACCCCCACTTTCATTCCCATCACCACCACTACACCACCACCAGAAAACCTCTTCATCCAAACCAACCTCCCCGCTGACAAAACCCTAAAACCCACCAAGTATGTGTGCTCCAGCATACTGTGTAGGATGGGGATATACGACCGCACCTTCGACGTGCTAGACAAAGCCAACCTCGCCAGGTTGTGTCTAGTACCTGAAGTATCCTACTCTGAACCCACTACATAATTATTCACTTTTCTGACCAAAGAGCCCGTCGAAATCATGGATAGGTCACGGGACGGGGGTGACAGAAGGCTCGTCACCCAAATCTTCGGTAGCAAGGTTGTCATAACGGAAAATATGCTGAACACAATCTTCATTGACAACCAGGACCAGCTTCGGAAAGCCATGGAGGTGGGGACCGAACATTCAGAGTTCAACAGACACAAATTCTGGAAATCTCTAACCGGGAACCCCACCTATGACGCGAAGATGTGCAAAGCATCAAATATACACTCTGGCTTTGTGCGCACCCTGCACAAAATTCTCACTGGCTCACTCTTCCCCAGGACAGAGGGGGGAAACGTTAGAATTTCAGATCTTTTCGTTCTCTTGTCTATTCTTAATGAAAGGCCGGTCAATATCGAACGACAACTGATCCAGAAACTATCAACCTCCAGTCTGGGGAAAGAAATCTGCATGGGGGGCATGTCACATCTATTATCAAATACCTCAAGATGGACAGAACCCTACCCCGCTGGACGCAACTAAAGGGCGACATCCTTACCAATGAACAAACTCTGAAGAACTCCTTCATCATCAAGGAAAAGGATGGGAAACTACACTATGTCTTCTGCCCTATGGTTAAGTCATCCAGAACACTCATCCCGCTTCCGGAGCTAGAAACGTACGACACCAAACAGCTCCTCTTCTCTGATGAGGAGCTTTCACAACTACTAGCTTCGGTTAAAAAACCCGAAAAGAAAGCTACAGCGGGACAAACGGAGTTGAGCATCACACCCCCGGCAGCTCGACCAACAAAAATACCCGTCAAACGACCTTCTAGAAGGCAATCGCAGGCCCAACAGTTGTCGGGGACACCAACATCTAAGCCAAATCCTGAGGCCGAGAGTCTCCATGAAGAAATCTTAACCTCCTCCTCAATCGACTCTTTCATTCAGAGTCTACACGAGCAGCTAACCGCTGCCACCACTCCACCTTCCACCATTCCAACATCTACCACTCCTTTCTTCCCCATCACATCCACGCAACCATTCACATCCTCTTCATCACCCCTTTTCCCTTCGGGCTTTCCCTTCTCCATCCCTATGCCCGACTTCACCACTTTCCCTTTCACCTCCGCAGTTTCCACCCCATCACTATCGCTACCACCGCTCTCACCACTTTTCACATCCGCCACCACCCCGACACCGTTGGTGACTACATCGACAGTCACTACGCAGCTCGGGGCATCATCAGTGTCTCTTCCGCAAAACACTAACACCATCCCACGCAGACCTTAGCCATCCCACCCTTCTGCTCCTGGGGTCCCTTTTGCCAATATCGGTGAGGAATTCGGCCGTCAATTCGACGTTGTCTGAAACCTCCTCACCGACCCTTCTAATATATTAAATTCTATTTTTTCTTGTGTGTAGGGTTTATCACGACAGGTGGCCACGATCGACGAACAACACCGAGCCTTGCCTACCATCCTCCAAGGCTTCCAGCAACGACAAGACGAGGTGGCTAAGCAAGTTGAGCACATCAACAGTCACTACAACACCTTGCCGGACCTGGTCCTTGGAGCGAGGCGTCAGCAAGAAGCAACGGCAAAGCAAGTCGATGAGATCTCCACGCAGACTCAGCCTCTGCCAGAAACTCTCCGCGCGCTCCAGCAACAACAAGCAGATCTGAGCACGCGCTTGGACACCATCAACAGCACACTCACACAGCTACAACATTGCCAAGAGGAGTCCAATAAGGATGAAATCCAGCAGCTACGTGCTCAAGTTACAAATCTTACAGCACGTCTCCTCTCCGCCGAAGGCAGATATACCAACCTCAAAGAATCCCATGATGCACTGCTCAAAACACACGAGCATCTGCAAGTGGATTTCGATGAGTTATAAGCTACCCATCGGCAGTGCAAAACGTCCGCAAGTAAAAAACAAGCAGACAAGGCAGCGGACGACACGAATGATGATGATGACGAAGAAGACGACTCTGACTCATCTACTGATTCAAACAAAGATAACACCTCTTCTGGTGATAAACATGATGACAGAGAGGACCCTGGAAATGCAGCAGAACCTTCCCACAGAGGTTCCGACAAAGGTCACCACGACAGTGACAATCACCCCAAGTCCCCACACAACGATAATGTCAACATGTCATACGGGGACCAATTCTTTGATTATTCCGCGCTGGGGTCCATCTGGGAAGCTGCTAAAGACGCGGCTTACGCTGAGTTCCACCAGTGTATACTAGAAACCAGCACCAGCCCACCAAAAACAACTGCCCCACCTCTCTCCACACCTTCTCCCTATGACGAGGGCGAGGCAGAACGAGTAAGTTTAGACACCGATGAAGACCTCGATTCTGCCTCCGACTCGGACGATGATCTACCAGGCCATGAACAGGCCTTAGAACAACCTGCTTCTCCCCCTCCACAAGAACTTTCCCCGCCACCACCTCTGCTGCACAAAATGCATGACCTGGATATGGCGGCCATCTCCACTTTAGATGCTCAGGACATTTTTATACTGAACACTATAGTGGACGATGAAAATGTGGGGGAAGACATAATTTATCATAATACAAAAACTAGGCGTAAGTTGACACGTGAAGACTTCCGCAGCATCCTCCGACCTCGGTCCACGATGCCTATGGAAATCTTCTGTGTCCTCCTCGCCAATAGTATAGAAATGTACAGAAGTTCTAAGCGGCAACAGTCGGTATTTAACGCCTCGCCCGCTCTGTCTATTGGCCTTTTATACAAAGACATAAGAGCAAAGTCAATCGAGCGGTTGCGTGCTAGTTTAGCACGTCGGGCACGTTATCTGACTGTGCCTTTCCAAGTTTCGGACCACTGGCTTTTTATGATCGTGGATACCGAGGCTCGGGATGCCAAGGTGTATAATTTTTGTGGCGCCGAGCTACCAGCCGGCACAATAAACTTCATCGGTGAAGCAGCAGAAGAAGCAAGGTGTATACCCTTCCGGCTGCTTAAATTAATTTGGGCTGCCCGCCCATCACTTCGCCAAGATTGGAGCCAACCTTGGTTCAATATCATAAACCCTCAAGTCCAAGCCACCGAGGGATCTGGGGATTGCGCTTTCTGCACCATACGTCACATCCAAGCGTTGAACCAGGAAATCCCATTTCACGATCTGGTTGCTGAAGATTTTCATTCCTTACGCGGACGTTATGCCATGGAGCTCATCTGTGATAGGCGTTTCTTAAAGGACCCAACTATGGCACCAGATGACGTTCCTCGCTACCTCTTCTCAGCTATCCAGCGACCGCAGCAGCGACCCTTCCGACAAACTCTGAAGGAGTCAGAAAAGACCAATATGACAGTCGCCGATACCGAGCAAGCTACAAGTACTACCGATCCTCTGTTTGCCATCAAACCAACCTTTCCTGATTTTGATCGCGATGCTTGCAAAGGTCTCTCTGACCTCGAGTTGTGTCTCATTATGGCGCAGCTCTCAGCCGACAAAGATGGGCTCGTATTCATGTCTCAAGACATTCTTGTAATGACAGACACACTGCGAGAGACTTTACAAATCAAAGGATCGCTCTTTGTAAGTTTAATGGACGCCTATCACTTTCTACTTGGCCAAAACAACCCAACAACATACATGGCATCCCCATATATGAAAGATGATCTTCTAAAGCTCAAGAACTTCGGCACAACTGACGCGCTGATATCCTATCTACAGCACACAACGCCGACATTCATCATGTTACCTTTCCTCTATCATGAGCACTGGATGCTCCTGGCAACAAATCTCCTAGAAGGAACAACCACAATATATAACAGTTCCGATAGCCAGTACAACGCACGACAGAAAAACTACGTCGTGACACTGAAGACGCCAATAGAAGTAGTGGCAAAGGAGTGCGCTGACAAGTTAATAGATTTTTTGAGTTAGCATACAAGGGTGTACGACAAAGAGCATTTCCACCGCCCTTCCTTCTGCCAAAAATGCCCCCAGCAAATCCGACAATCGAATGACTGCGGCTTCCACGTCCTCTACTGGATGTACACCATCATCGTTCTCCAAAGACCAGTAGAGGAGATGACTGACGTGGATTACCATGCTCTACGAGGACAGTTCGCATCCAACCTACTTCATTCCCCAGGGGCAAATGTAGATTTACCTTAGCCTGCAGCCCTTGTCCTAATTACTCCTCAACCCATCACTTTGACACTCTGAGGACAGAGTGAGTGATAAGTTAGGGGGGTACATTAGACAAGGGCGAGGTATCATTTTTACATCCCTCTTCCTTCTTTTCCTTTCTCTATTTATACATTTTCCCTTTTTAACTTTGTTTTTAATTAACCCTTTTCGAGTAGAATCACCCTCATTTAACTCTAGAATTATGTTAGTCCCCAAAAGTAAATAGCACTTAGACATTTAATGGCGATTTAATAAATGTCACTCCACTATTGATTTTCATGCTTTTGCTTCAATTCTTTATCTAACTCTCCATAGGTCAAAATCAAGGCAGAAATAAGCCAAGCTCTCAAGGATGAGAGGGGAATCAGGCAACTTCCAAATCAAGAAGTTCTGCAAGTGGACCACAAACCAAATAAGTGCATGTTGAAAAACTCTAAGAACAACATTCCTCTCTTCAAAATAAAAGAGGCTTGGCCGCCTAAAATAAATTCCCAAACAAAACCCCAAAACCCAAGCCTGTGAGTTATCGAATAAAAGCCAGAGAGACGAATAAAATTATGAGAGTTGTGCCATGAATAAGGATCTATATAAAGAACTGATGAAGGTTTCACCCGGCCGGCACATTCCGCTGCCCTCACAAAGGCAGATGTGTCGTGCCCGGTAGTGAAACCCTAAGGTATCTAAATATATGAAAGGCTCATAAAGGACTCACTCGGCCGGTACATTCAGCTCCCCTCACAAAGGCAGATGTGTCGTGCCCGGTAGTGAGATCCTAAAAGCATAGACAGCCCCTCCCCCACTTGAAGGGGGAGCTACACCTCAAAGCCTTTAGCCAACCATCATACCCTCTCTAGCTTCCAGTAGGTCTTTCAAAGAGGTATAAAGCTGATTAAAGTCAACAACATGTACAAAATAAAGGTGGTCCCAATGCGAACTATGAGATACGGAAAGAACCTGAGACCCAAGCAACTCTCGAAATCTGAAAGAGTCAAGGCAAGCAATAAGACTTGATATGACCTTAGGGGAACTCAGGTTAAGAATTGAAGCAAGAGTATGGAAATCCTAATTAAATAAGTTCGCCTCGCCATTGCATGTCTCAGCTCTATCTAACTTGATGACAAGCTAGACTCTAAGTTGGGGGGGTGATAACCTCCTATTTTGGACGATTATCTTAGTCCCTTTTCTTAGTTTTTCATACTCTTTCTAAGTTTAAACTATACATAATCCTAATTTTACCCTTTTTTGTAAATATACCATCAGACTAACTTTTCCTTTCTATACATGCAGAAAAAGCACAAAAAAATCATAAAAGAATAACTCAACCTCAAGACCGCATGAAGCCAACTGGTCCCGAGACCACATGAAGTCACACGGTCTCAAGACCACATGAAGCCAATCGGTCCCGAGACCGCATGGAGTCAACCGGTCCCAATACCTCATGAAACCAACCGGTCCCGAGACCGCATGGAGTCACACGATCTCAAGACCGCATGAAGCCAACCGGTCTCGAGACCGCATGGAGTTCAAACGGTCCCAAGACCGCATGAAGCCAACCGGTCCCGAGACCGCATGGAGTCACACGGTCTCAAGACCGCATGAAGCCAACCGGTCTCGAGACCGCATGGAGTCACACGGTCCCGAGACCGCATGAAGCCAACCGGTCTCGAGACCGCATGGAGTTCAAACGGTCTCAAGACCGCATGAAGCCAACCGGTCCCGAGACCGCATGAAGTCACACAGTCTCAAGACTGCATGGAGTTCAAACGGTCTCAAGACCGCATGAAGCCAACCGGTCCTGAGACCGCATGGAGTTCAAACGGTCTCAAGACCGCATGAAGCCAAACGGTCTCAAGATCCAAACGGTCTTGAGGTCCAAACGGTCTCCAAACCATTTGGACTTCACTTAAGGCCTATAAATAAGACCCCATGGGTCCATCACGAGATATGAAGTTTTCAGACGTCTAAAGGCTGCCTCAATCATCCAGAGCAAATCTGACTTCCATCCTCCGCCCAGGGGCTGCCGGTCTGAGACCCACACTCCATCTTGAAGCTGCTTTCTCTCTCTCTCCGCCAAAGAAGGTGGGAAGAGGGAGATCTCGTCATCAAGCAACCTGTGAAGCTGTTGGATCGTTTCTCTCTCTCCAAGGGGTTGACTTTCCTCCCTCCTTTGTGGGGATGACGCTCTCTCTCTCTATTCTTGCCTCCTTCTTTGTCCTAGTTATGAGCGAGTAGACTCTCTCTCTAGGGTGCGGGGAGTAGCCCCGCTACCCATGCTTTCATATCATGTAAATGTAATCCTTAGGTTGTAATATAGAGTTCTTATCTTTGTCAGTTCGACATCAAACAATTAATGAATGCATGTGGCTTGATCTCCAACTTGTGTTATCTTTTATCTTTTAGTATGAATTGTCTACGTTTGTACTATTAGATTCGAAACTCGTTTGTATGTTGGTTCTTGGTGCATGTATCCACCGTGCATCTGTTTCGGTATCTAGAAGTGTATCTCGAGAAGTGGAGTCAACTTACTATCATCTGTTGCACTTTCATACTATGAAATGGAATCAGTTGACGTATGGAAGTGCAACCTTGATAAGTTGAGGAACACACTTTGCGAGGGGAATGATGCAAAGTAATGTGACCATTTGTTCGGGAATGGCTGGCGTTGCAACATTCCCGCACTTCTCATAGTTAGATTCTCCGAAAGGAGGCTAAGTCTACAAGGATACTAACTGACTGGACTCTTTTTGCAGGTTAAGTTTTGCTTTGCATGTGTTGATCGATGTGTAGTGGCGGTGAAAAACCGATCACACCCTAGTGATCTTTTATCATAGTTTAACTCATTAAATTTACCTGCTTTCTTTACTTTATTTGCACTTAGCTTAAAAACAACCAAATCAACCTTTTGATCTAAATACCAACTATTGAGTGATTAAGTGAAATTCTAGCGTTTTCTATCTTGTTGCTTACAACAAGACTGTTGTCCCGTGGATTCGACCCTTAACTATACTGCGATAAGAGTTCCACGTATCTTAGCATACGTGGGTGGAGTTTTCTATCTAGTATAAGAAAGGCTAAACTTAAAGACTTACCATATTTAGGATTTTTAGTGGTGCATGCAATTCCACATAAGTGGAAGCTCCATCACAATCAAAGTTTGGATCATTGGATTGATCACCAAACCAGCATTTGATTGCACTTCAACTTAGTACCTTTAGATCTTCAAACACCTAACCATAGTCAACCCTAGACCACCAAACAGTCTTGGATGACCCCCAAATGGTCTTGGGATCTTTTCGATGACCTCCAAACGGTCTTGAGACCGTTTTCCCATCATATCATCATTAATCATGTCATTCAATTAGGGTTTGGATCCTAGGATTGGTCACCAAATCAGCACTTAATTGTATTTCAATTAGGTATCGTTGGACCTTCAAACACTTGACCAAACTTAACCCTAGGCCTCCAAACGGTCTTGGGTGACCCCCAAACGGTCTTGAGACCGTTTGGGTGATTCCCAAATGGTTTTGAAACCGTTTGGATCAATCAACCCAAAGCATCAATTCATTCAATTGCAAAATCAGCACTTAGCCGATTAGGGTTTATACCATATGTTTGAATATTCAAATACTTAACCATACTCAACCCTAGACCTACAAATGGTCTTGGTTGACCTCCAAACGGTCTTAAGACCGTTTGGGTGATTCCCAAATGGTTTTGAAACCGTTTGGATCAATCAACCCAAGTTTCAAACTCAATTACTTATGAAATCAGCACTCAACCCGATTAGGGTTGAGGTGATTGATGGACCTTCTACTCATGAACCAATTGGAGTTATTCAATAATAATTGGTGGGTCATTAACCTAGATAATTATGAACAAGTACTCAAATGGTCAACCCTGGTCAACATCACCAAACGGTCTTAAACCGTTTGCTTCTATGCGGTTTAGTGAAACTGTTTCATTCCAAACGGTTTGAAACCGTTTGCTCCCAAACACAAACCGTTTGGACATTTAATTGAAATCATTTGGTCTGGATATTTGGGGAGGTGTGTGCTTATGATGATGTCATCATCATCAAGCTCTAGACCCATGAAACATGCTGTGATTTCCATGGAGATTGCATCAATCAACCAAATCAATAATTGTAAATAGAGAAATGATCATTATTTGATGGGGAATTGAATGCAATAACAAAGTTAGGGTTTCAAGTTTTAAAATCCGCCTCCAATTGAGCTCCAAGATCACGGCAAAAATGGTGGATGAAGCTTTTGCAACTCCTCCTAAGCTCGTCCTCAAGCTTTTGGTTGAAAAGATTGGCTAGGGTTGATGAGGAGATCGAAATAAGAGGAAATCAATGATTTATTTTTTATTTCCACCATGGAATCAAGGAGAACGAAGGTCAAGGACCTTACCAACAGGTTGGGGTCGTCCTCCTCCTATTCCTGAGCTTCTATTGGGGTCGGCCAAGGCAAAGGAAGAAAGGAAATCCAAAAAGAAGTCCTTAAGTGAGTGGAAAAAGGGATATGTATAAGGAAATCCCAAGGAGAGAGAAAATGGGATTATTTCCTTTAATTCCCAAAATAATTCCCACCAAATCCCTCTCCATTTCTTGACCACGAAGCCATCTTCATGTTCTTGCAATACCTCTTCGTTATCCAAGAATAAAGGGGAAAGAAATTAAGCACCTTAACCCTTATAATATTAATATCCATTTTTGAGTGGAATTTCTTTTTCTTATAATAATGGTGAGTGGAATTTCACCTCCTTAGGATATGCTCGTGCCTTTGCAAGGCTTAAGATCGTCCACACACATATGAATCCAACCATTTTAATTTTGTTTGAAGGTCCCTTCAATTATTTTATTTATTTTTGCATTAAATTAAATTAGGGTTCCAATTAGGCTTAAATCTTAATTATTTTAATATCAAGATTCTCTCTCCTCCAACTTAATTCAAATGAGGTGCCCCTCTCATTTTATTTGCTCTACATGATGCCCAGAAACATTAGGGACCTTATTGAAGTGGTAATTTGCATATTGAACCTTAGGTTTTGGGTAAATTGCACTTTACACCAAAACTAGGTTTTAATACACGAACATTGTCCAACAAGCTTTATCTTGGTGTCCAAGCTTGTAAAAACCATACTACTACATCATATTCACTATTATGATGTCTCAAAATCATAGGAACATAGTATTATGTAACATTTGCAAGTTAGCCCCTTAACTTGGGTAATTTGCACTTTAGTCCAAAATAAGCAAACATTGCTTCAACATTGTTCCTCATGAGGCCTAATTACTTTTCACAAGATAAGATTAAAATTATAATCATATTTCTTAATCAAAACACCTAGGGTTAAAGCATAACCCAGGTCAGGGATGTTACAAATTATCCACCCCTTATAAGGATTTCGTCCCCGAAATCCCTAGATAAAGAAAAACAGATATTATTCATGCATCATATCATCATGTCATCACATAACATTTCATTATTATAGGGACACCATAGAGTTTTAATCAATACAAAGTTATTCCATACAAGTTTATCATGGAATGATTCACATGGAGCATATACTCCCATGTTCCTTAGTTAGTTTAGTATTTCTCTTTCAAGATCACAATTATATTCTGTCATCTACTTGAGACTATAAGTCTTTTCATACTCTGATCGTGTCATCTCACCTGATAACACCATACTAACTTTCCTTATACTAGAACTAACTATCTCATTAGTTGTACATTCTCTTGTCATAAGGAAAGGTTACTTATCAATTGAAAACTTATCTCAAAGATATCATTAATGGTTATGTTTGTGCAAAGCATAAACCCCTAACATGTGAGGTTCATAATATTTTGCATGATCAATCTGATTTCATAGTCAACCATTCCAGGTAATCAACATAGATCATCTGATATTTATTTAGATACCAGGATCCCTTACCTTGGTATCTATTACATGTGTTAAAAATACATCACATCTTTATCTTCCTTTCCTCTTGGGACATCACTTGTTACATATATCTTTTCCTTGAAACCAAGGTCCAAGGTAAACTGATACTTTTCTAAGTATCCATCATCATGAACATTTTTATCTTATGCACATCAAGTGTCCTAAGACCCACTTGATTTCCATGTCCCTGAAAAGAAAGATAACAAGGATTCATATTCCTCTTATAATTTCATGTATTTTCAACCATTCATGAAGCATTTACTCTTTATCTCATCCTAGGTTCCTTGACCTAGCATAGGAATTATGAGGATGATTACATGACATTATTTATTTCTTAATTATTATCTAACATGTTTATTATCATCTTAAGATCTCATCACATTTCCACATTATGGGGAGGATCTTTATTATTCTTACAAGTTTATTGGATAGGGTTCACCTCCCTTATTCACATTCTTATCTTATGAGGAGTATACTTTTATTTCCTCATACAAACATGCTCATATGAGGTTATCTCAGATTTCTCTTTCTTATACTTAGGACAGGACACATTTATTTATTCCATATTTCTTATTTCATGATACTCATTAGATTGTATCAAAATGACTACTTGATCAGAGCAATCAAAAAGATTACAACCTAAGAGTTTCCATACTCACCATATCATCAATAGTTGTATACCTGGAAAGGGTATATAAATACTGAGATAAGGTAGTATGCACTTGTATACTATCATTTTCCTTCCTTTTCATATTATTACAAAAAATAAGAATCATTACTGGATTTTATCCAGACATCTCTTCAATACCTCATCTTCTTCTCATAGAGGTAAGAGTAACATGAAACATCTATAATGTTTATGCAAAATATAAGTCCTCATATGACTAATAAAAGAAGGCTCAATCAATTACCTTCTCAAATTAACTCAGGAAACCATAAAAAGACATATAAGAATGACATTATTTTGTCTAACCTGTCATGATTTGTGGATTATTCACTGCCTCAGGCTGATTCTGCCTCAGAGGTTGATTCACCATAACATTTTCGGCTGAGCAATTTCTTGCCAGATGTCCTACCTGTCTACATAGGTAGCAAATTTTGGGTGCCAGGTATGGTCTAGAGGGTTCTTTACCCTTTCTAGATGACCATTGCCTTGGTGCACTAGGTCCTGGTTGTACTGGTGATACCAAAGTCTATCCCTTTTTGGAACTACTAGGCCTCTATTTCTGGATTTGGATAGACCTTTTCTCAATCATCATCTTGTTTTTCTTTTCTGGGAAAAACCTTCTGATATGTCTAGGTTCCCTGCACTTATGGCAGATCCTGATTTCAGGTTGTATTCTATTCCCTACATCACTATATACTGATTCAACAGGCTGAGGTCGAGCACAGACTTGTTCTAAGTCCAGAACTTCATCATTTCTCATTGCTTCAACCTGATGTTGTGGATTACATATCCTGTTGATGCCCAAAACATCATCATTGGGGGCTGGTAATCTAGGTTGTATTGCTAGTGCTCGATCCACTAAATACATCATGGTTGCCCTGAGTTCCCCAACAGTGATACCTAGGGAAGGATTTCTTATCACAGCTGGATTAGCTAGGGGATTCTCAAGCAATTGTCCCTCTCTTGCCTGTTCCCCTGTACCTCTTCTTAGTGCAGCATTGTTGCTTTCTACAGCAAACTCCTCATGTGACCCAGTCATCTTCAAGTTCTTCTCCTCCTATATGAGCTGAATACACTATCAGATACACTGGAAGACACTAGAACATACTCTTCTACCTTAGTCCTATGTCTTTGTAGACTCAGCGAACCTAGAGATCTGATACCACAATTGTAACGATCGACTCGCAAAAATAAGATTAACTAATGTGGAAGCGAATTATTAGCAGCGAATTACTGAAAATCACTAAAAATTTAAAACTTTTTGCAAAGAGATCCACACATAGGAAAAAAATTTCTTCAAGAGACAAAGTATAACATTTACATTGTGTTTCAAAGTACATGTCTTACACTATCTCTTCTTGAGATTTACAACATCAGCTGTCTCCAGACATAAAATATAGACAGCATATAACTTCGAGGCATCAAGCCAAAATCTCAAGTTGATGATAAAAACACTATCTACTGACTCCGAGGACCTGAGAGTACAGAGACGACACATAGGACTACTATCTAGACAAAACTTGGCAGCCAGTGCCTCCACCTGAGTCATCACTATTGTCCCTGATATTGCTGATGTTTTTCTCTTGCTATTGGGTTCCTGCTTCTTCTTCTGTGATTACCTAAAAACATTGGATCCCACGGGGGTGATACAATTGTAAATTGTCCCAGCGGGAGATATAACCCTCTGCCAAAACATTGTTATAGCAGTTTATTATAATTAAAACCGAACAGAAGTTCTTATATAATAACAACAATATTAATCATTGAATGAATAGAGTAAAGTAATTTCCTTTCCTAAGGAGAGCATTGTATCTACTCATGGTAGATTCATATTTCACATATCTACTTGTATTGAATGTAAAGAGATATGAATAAAATTTATCAACTAGTTTTGCATAAAAGAAGTATAATATCAGCCAATGAATTTCCGTATTCAATCCTTAAGCAAACAAGCTAAACGGTTGATTACATTTTACAATCACACTTATGCCCTGAGCAGATGAGGTATACCTCTCATGCTCCAACCGACCAGTGTGAAAGTCAAAATCGGTACCATTCAAGGTCAAAGGTAGATCCGACTACCAAGACCTCCCATATCTTGGTCAGCGTGAGATTACATGCAGGACATCTTGTGTCTCTGCTATATATATAACTTTCCAGGGTATATTGGCAACTTCGCTATTAGAGTTACAGTGGCGTGCTGTACTCACTTCGCGATCGTGAGATCTCATGTTTATCTCCATCGATCCGGCATTAACATTATTGGGAGATGTGTACTGCATCTGTCCCAATCATCCGGGGATTCATGATACATCCATCCCGGTACAAGTAATGAAGGATTGAGAGGTTTGTTGTTTAACTTTCATCAATTCCCTCATTAGGACGTCAGGATACAGTCGCCCATTGCCCCCACATATTCAAAATATGCGTTCCGAGTTTTACTGCAGAGCACCTGTTTCACCATCACCTATTGCTGACGATGATGGATCTATGGTCAGGGCTATACATGATATGATTTCACTTGATTAATTAAGTACATTATCATTTTCTTTTAGCATCAGTCAAGTTCTCAAACATAATTTATTCAGACAATTGCAATTAAGAAACAAGTACTGTTTTCATCAATCACTTGTCAGTCTTTATAAGACATTGGGATCTCAGTCCCTCATTTCATTTCTTTGAAAGTTCACTTCCCTCAGCAGCATCATTATCATACTTATCAACTTTGGGTATTCATACCCTCAATTCATCACTATCACTGTTACCATTTATTAGGTAACTATTACCTCTAGGTCCTCAGACTGAGGTATGCATAATACTTGTTACACAAGTATCTCACATGGCTCTCAAAGCCTATTAAATGTCTTGCCGCCTTTCATTAGGCAACAAATTACTCATGGAACTCATAAGGTTCATGCACATTTTGTTACTTTTACTAAGCAACAACAACATTAGGCACATAAGGCCATACAACATGTTAATTATATGAAAGTCATAGCTCATATCTGGCTATGTTCATCATCTCATGATGTCTACATGGTTATGATAACCGTCATGTAAGTCATTTGTCACATCATATGAAACATTAGTAACACCACCATCCTTTATCAGGATTAGGGTTATCTATCAATTAGGGCTTTTCATTCCCTTTACCCAAAATAAGGGTTAGGGCTTCCCGTCATGCTTTAATTAGGGTTTCATGCTCACATTATTAGTTCAACCCAAATGTATTGCTCCACATCTCTGGGAGTATTTAAAGATATCATAAGTATTTGCTTATGATCAATATTCTCATCATATATCATAATGATTATCAATTCAAATCATGAGTTCATTTCTCATCTTTGTCATGATATAATTACATCACACTCATTGATTTGGCTTAGTCCCATTCTCAAGGTTTATTAATCAACATTTATCAAAGTACATTGAGTTCATCACATCTTTATTGTAACGATTGCATATCACACATTTCATGTGTTTCTTAACCAAGAGTATTGGATTAGAGGTTCATCAAGATAAGTCTACAATGAAATGCAGAATGTGATATCTATCATATCTGAATGTATCACTTTCTTTTCATTTCCATATTCTTAAGTTAATCAACTAACTTTGTATTAAGGTATTTCCCTCTCAATACTTTATCCACTAACTTGTTACTTTCATCATATGGTGCATGGGTCACACATTAGAATTGTTCAATTGTCTTTAATAATATGGACTAATCCAACTGATAGACATTGTTGATATAGGATAAACCATTATCAACTATTTTAGGTATTTCAACTGTTAGGATGTTATCCACCTCATTATTTAGTATAACATTCATCATTCCTAAAAGTTTCATGTCTTCATCATTGTAAGGTGTATACACTATTACTCATGTATAGAAATGGTTGTACAAGGATCTACGCATCATCTTGTCTCTTAGATCCTTATTCATTAAAATCACCACCTTATCATTCACATGGTTCATCAACCCTATCCTTCATGTTTATAACATATTCATCTTATTTAATTATTTTAGCCACACCTCTCTTTGGTGTACTGGCTATTAAACCATCTCTAGGGTTTCATATATCATCACATGACATCACCCTGAATTGAGTCTTACACCATATCATAATATCACGGTTCCACATAACATCACTTAAAACTAGGGTTTCATATTCAATAAACCATAATTAGACTTACTATTCATCCCAGTTGGGGTTTCTCATGACATCACCCCCAATTAGGGTTTCTCATGTCATCACCCTCCATTAGGGTTTCTTATTCCATAACCCACAATTAGGTTTTACTATTCACATCACATCACCCTAGATTAGGATTTACTATTCAAATCGCATCACCCTAAATTAGGGTTTACTATTCACCCCAAGTAGGAGTGATCATCAAAGTACCCTGAATTAGGGTTTATCATACCATCACTATGAATTAAGATCATACCATCATCATGTAGTAAGATTACTTCCATTAATATCCTCAGTTATGGTTATGATTCATTAACCCTCATAATTAGGTTTCATGATATCACTATGAAGGATCATACCCTAATTAAACATTCATTCATATAAGAAGTCTAATACTTGATTATCAATCATGTAGGAAATCTTCTCTTTCATCTTCTACAAGATGATTTTTGCTTCAGCCTAGATTAAGCTAGGTCAACTCAATCTTGAAGAAGAATTGACATCATGGGTTATTTCATTATCACCATGATCATTAGGGCTTAGCTACTTGAAGGGTACTAATCACCCTATCTCATTAAAGGTACCATTATTATAAACACCATTGATGTGCATCATGTAATTGACCACTTAAACCATTGACCTTATTCACTTTAAGTGTTCATACAATTTGATTAATTACTTTACAAATGATCTTGTTCATTTAGACCTCAAATGGTCTTGACCAATCATACCTCAAATGGTCTTGGTTGAATACTCAAAACCGTTTAGTAAAGTAGGTGGTGAAGACCGTTTGCCAAAGTTGACTTTTTTTTTGAAACCGCATGCACCTAAAAGGTTTGGGATCGTTTGGTCCCAAACGGTCTTGAGACCATTTGGTCCCAAACGTTCTTGAGACCGTTTGGACTCAAACGGTCTTGAGACCATTTGGTCCAAACGCCCTCAAAACGCAAGGACCAAAAAGGGTCTCAACCACTCCAATCAAATTAGGGTTTCCAATGTTGAATCCTTCAACCATTGAATTCATGTAAGAAATCATCAATTGGACCTATCACCATACTTCAATTAAGTTAAATAGGTCAACCTTCAACTGATTTTACCCTCAATTGATCATCAATTAGGGTTTGAATCAATTTGATTAGGGTTTGGAATCGTTGATCCTTCAACATTAATCAATGTGAGATTGGTTACTTTGAAACCATTGAGCCTTCATCCAGATTGGGCATGACCTGACCCCAAACGGTCTTGAGGTCGTTTGGATGACCTCCAAATGGTCTTGAGACCGTTTTCCCATGTCAAAATCAAAATCCAAGTCAATCAATCAAAGTTTGGATCATTGGATTGATCACCAAATCAGCATTTGATTGCACTTCAACTTAGTACCTTTATATCTTCAAACACCTAACCATAGTCAACCCTAGACCTCCAAATGGTCTTGGATGATCCCCAAATGGTCTTGGGATCGTTTGTATGACCTCCAAACGGTCTTGAGACCGTTTTCCCATCATATCATCATTAATCATGTCATTCAATCAGGGTTTGGATCCTAGGATTGGTCACCCAATCAACACTTAAATATATTTCAATTTGGTATCTTTGGACCTTCAAACACTTGACCAAACTTAACCCTAGGCCTCCAAACGGTCTTGGGTGACCCCCAAACGGTCTTGAGACCATTTGGGTCAATCAACCCAAAGCATCAATTCATTCAATTGCAAAATCAACACTTAGTCGATTAGGGTTTATACCATATGTTTGAATCTTCAAATACTTAACCATACTCAACCCTAGACCTCCATATGGTCTTGGTTGACCTATAAATGGTCTTGAGACCGTTTGGGTGATTCTCAAATGGTTTTGAAACCGTTTGGGTCAATCAACCCAAGTTTCAAACTCAATTACTTATGAAATCAGCACTCAACCCGATTAGGGTTTAGGTGATTGATGGACCTTCAACTCAAGAACCAATTGGAGTTATTCAATAATAATTGGTGGGTCATTAAACTAGATCATTACGAACAAGTACCCAAATGGTCAACCCTGGTCAACATCACCAAACGGTCTTAAACCGTTTGCTTCTATGCGGTTTAGTGAAACCGTTTCATTCCAAACGGTTTGAAACTGTTTGCTCCCAAACACAAACCGTTTGGACGTTTAATTGAAATCGTTTGGTCTAGATATTTGGGGAGGTGTGTGCTTATGATTATGTCATCATAATCAAGCTCTAGACCCATGAAACCTTCTGTGATTTCCATGGAGATTGCATCAATCAACCAAATCAATAATTGTAAATAGAGAAATGATCATTATTTGATGGGGAATTGAATGCATTAACAAAGTTAGGGTTTCAAGTTATAAAAACCACCTCCAATTGAGATACAAAGCTCCAAGATCATGGCAACAATGGTGGATGAAGCTTTTTCAACTCCTCCTCAATCTTTTGGTTGAAAAGATTGGCTAGGGTTGATGAGGAGATCGAAATAAGAAGAAATCAATGATTTATTTTTTATTTCCACCATGGAATCAAGGAGAACGAAGGTCAAGGACCTTACCAACAGGTTTGGGTCGTCCTCCTCTTGTTACTGATCTTCTCTTGGGGTCGTCCAAGGCAAAGGAAGAAAGGAAATCCGAAAAGAAGTCCTTAAGTGAGTGGAAAAAGGGATATGCATAAGGAAATCCCAAGGAGAGAGAAAATGGGATTATTTCCTTTAATTCCCAAAATAATTCCCACCAAATCCCCCTCCATTTCCTGACCACGAAGCCATATTAATGTTCTTGCAAAACCTCTTCATTATCCAAGAATAAAGGGAAAAGAAATTAAGCACCTTAACCCTTATAATATTAGTATCCATTTTTTAGTGGAATTTCTTTTTCTTATAATAATGGTGAGTGGAATTTCACCTCCTTAGGATATGCTCGTGCCTTTGCAAGGATTAATCTCGTCCACACACATCTGAATCCAACCATTTTAATTTTGGTTGAAGGTCCCTTCAATTATTTTATTTATTTTTGCATTAAATTAAATTAGGGTTCCAATTAGGCTTAAATCTTGATTATTTTAATATCAAGATTCTCTCTCCTCCAACTTAATTCAAATGAGGCTCCCCTCTCATTTTGTTTGCTCTAAATGATTCTAAGAAATATTATGGACCTTATTGAAGTGGTAATTTTCATATTGAACCTTAGGTTTTGGGTAAATTGCACTTTACACCAAAACTAGGTTTTAATACACAAACATTGTCCAACAAGCTTTATCTTGGTGTCCAAGCTTGTAAAAACCATACTACTACATAATATTCACTATTATGATGTCTCAACATCAGAGGAACATATTATTATGTAACATTTGCAAGTTAGCCCCTTAACTTGGGTAATTTGCACTTTAGTCCAAAATAAGCAAACATTGCTTCAACATTGTTCAAACATGAACAAAATTGAAACATAAGTTCATCATGAGGCCTAATTACTTTTCACAAGATAATATTAAAATTATAATCATCTTTATTAATCAAAACACCTAGGGTTAAAGCATAACCCAGGTCAGGGATGTTACACTAGCCCTGTTGCACGTGCTTACATGTCTATTTTATAACATTCCACGGCTTGTATATAACTTTCCATTTTGTTGTTAATCGTTTAATGCATACTTTGTGGATTGATCACCTGCCTTGCATGATCTATTATATTCTTTTGTTGTGAGAACTTTAATACTTAGTATTTAAATATCGATTAACATGGTTGATGCCCATACGAGAACTTCCAAAGGATATCTCTGGAGTAGTAAGTGTGTGATATGTGGGTAACGAGACATCGAGCCCATGGAGGTGGTTACGCAAACTCTATTTACTAACGGATGGTTTGCTAATCCATTTGGATAGTTGTATCTTGCCTAGATGTGTCTTAGATGTGTTTACATGTGTAGTGGTGGTGAAACCTGATTCCACCCCAGTGATTCCCATCATTAATCTAAACTCAGTTTTAATCCCACTCTTTTACTTTCCTTGCAATTAGTTTAACTAAACCCAAATCAACTCTTGTTCTAAATATTAGCCTTAGTCGATCTAGATTCAACTAGCAATATTCTTAAAAAAGGTGTCCCTTGGGATTCAATCCTTAACTATACTACAATAAGACCCGTCTGCTTGCGGGTGGTATTATTGCACAAGGTTTTGGTAAAAACTTAGGGATTTTAGCCTAAGTGAGTTTGTTAGTTCAGTAAAACCCACATCACACCACATTTCTCTCATTCCCCATAAATAGGGTTTTTGGTTTGGGTTAGAGACTACACCCTACCTCTTAGGGTTTCTATGTCCCTTGACCCAGTAGGATTTTCCCAAACCAACCCTAGTTCTGTCCAGGGTTACCCTCATAAGGAAAACCCATAAAACATTTTTATTTTCTTTATCATTACTTCCACATCACATGTACATTATTATTTACACATTTTTTTTGTCAGGATTATTATTTACACATTCATATGTACATTATTATTATTTCCACATTTCATGTACATTGTTATTTCCACATTAAATGAACATTAATTGGAGAATGGTGCCTTAGTCCTACTTATTCTCAAAAACTCTAACTTGAGATGAGGAGGGAAGTTTCTTTTAGGGTTTATTAAGCAAAGAGGATGAGAAGTGGGTAAATCAAGATGAGGAGAAACCCTAAAGGTATTTTATTTTGGGCAAAACCTTCTGACTTTGTCCAGGAAGGATGCACATGCCCGGGAGTCCTCGTAAGACAACTAGTGGTGCATAGAAAACTTTTTCCATCCCTGGAATCGTGGTCCCTTCTATACACCATTGTCTTTAGAAAATACCCTAATAATTCCCTCATATTTCTAAAGATTAATTGAAACTGTAGACTATTAAATATTATTTGAAAAATACGGCGCTTGATACCAAATGTAACGACCTCACTTTTCAGCAACCTCAATTAAGGAAGGCCAAAAATATGAGATCCATTACCTTTTTTTTTCAAGGATCCATATTTTAAACAAATAATAATCAATAGCAAATAATTTCCATTAATTCAAATATATTGTTTGCAATATGTTCCTCTAGAATTTACACAACTTTCCATCTTCAGAATTGTACATATGAGAAGAAGAAGTATCTATCTAATCCTCCTTAAAGGTTAACTTTAATGTCTTCAAGTAATTTGAATTGTCCCTCATATCTTGATATCATCTTATCTAGCATGTAACTAAAATATCATGAAACAAAAACACTATCAACATATCAAGATATATTGTGTATGTGGGGTGCGTGCAAAAGTGTGCAAGTAAACTAACAACATATATGACATCAAATACTTGCAAATAAGAACTGTCATTTTCTTTACATATTCTTTCTTTATGTGATAATCATAGTGGCAGTATAGCTTAACAAAATGTAAATAAACATCCAACACTTTAGTTGTTCAATCTTCAAGAAACACTCAGAAAACAGCAACAAACTAATGTTGACAGTCATAGGTGAAACCAAGTACCTTTTTTCATACCATTCATATGTTGCAGTCATACCTTAAGCATAGTATCCAATCAAGAAAGAAAATCAACCAAACAACACTTAATCTGCATGTATGTAAATCCTAAAGTGTTTCCATCATATTCAAAATAGTGATCATGATTTATCCTAGGGTTTATGTTTCCTTAATATCGTAATTCCCATGTTTATTGGTCTAATGACTCAAGAACCCTAATTCATATTAGGTGTAATCATGATTAATAAAACTACCATGTTATTGTATCATGAACACTTTATCAGATTATGTGCCTTAAGGTCATATCAAATTACATCATTGGTGTTCAAAGTCCTAATTACACATGTTGATTGTTATTGGTCTAGATACCCTAATTATTCATCATCATCTTAGATCTCATTGTAGTCAACTATACCCATTTATATGGCAAAGTAAATGATTTAAATATACTCAACATGTTAATTATCCGATCTAAGATTTCCATGTATTAATCATTACATACTCATGAATTAGCCCTACTTTTAGAATTAGGATCAAATCCATGTCATGATACTATTTTATTTGTATTCTACTTGTTCTCTTGGTCAATTTGATATACAGTTCCACTATATTTGGATAATCCCAACAATCACCATGAATTAAGCAATATAAACATCTATACCCCAATCAAGGGATGATGTGACGACTCTTTCCATGGAGACTCAGAAGGAAAGGGATGAGGGGCAAAGTAATTTGAAAGATCATGGAATTCTATATCAATGTGGCAAGCCCCATGTTACGAGATACAACAAAACCGTCACAGATGAGGAAGAGCATGCCATGATGAGGGGAGAAAGAGATATGCTACAACATTGTTATGGAAGGATGTACATCAAGGAAGGAGGGAATTGGGGTAGTCGGTCTTTTCTTTATACCACTTCTTATATAGCATAAGGGTTGGAGATCAATGAATCTAGTTCCATAAAAGTTTCCTTATGCAATTAGCAAGACATCATGCTAGGGAAGTATTAACTATATTCCTCCCTCCTGTCCTTATAATAACAATCTCATACCTTTTACTTTATAGACCCAAAAGTCACATAAAGGAAACCACCCATCATACCATTATTCTAGAAGAACTCTACTCATACTATTACCTACCATTGGGAAAAGGAAAACTCCTTCATCATTCCCTTATTTATTCCCCTATATATCTGAAGCTTGGTTTCCAAGGCAAAACAAGATGATTACCAAATAAATCACCTAGACCACAAGATATCTTATCATCCTCTATATTTTCGTCCATAATTCTATATTAGTATTATCTATCGCATTAAAATCATCTTGGACATTTATCATGAGCACAAAATACTTATTTCCCTATATGGTATCCCAGGGACCCTTTTGTAAACCTTGTTTGTGGAAATTAGGTAATTCATATCTCCCACTCTCTTTACTCTAATGGTTCCCAAAATTAGATACTTCCTTTATAATCCTATCATATTATATTTTACCAAATTTTGGGTCAAAAACATACATTTAAATACCCTTTTCTCTTTCTTCAAATAAGGGAAACAACATTTAATTATTACAAGCAAGTCCCTCTTCCTTCCCAATTTTCCATAGGCTATTAGGAGAGTCCTTTCACTATGAAATTTGGAAAGAAACTCATTAATATCTTTCTAAACTTGTCTTTATTTAATAGGATTTATTGGGATACCTTTCATAGGATAAACTTGCCCTTTACGTATTTCCTTAAAATAATTACCATTATCACATGGAAAGTCTTTTTTTCTTTCAAATTCTATGATTATATTAGTTTCTTCATCCTCTTTACGTATTCTAAAAACTAGACTGAATTATCCTTATTTGTTGCCCCAAACTTGTGTTGCAAGACATGGTTAGCTTATTGTTTCCATCAATCATCTAATTACAAATTATCTTAGAATATTTTAGAAACTTGTCTATTATTCCACAATTCCATACTTACATTACCAATTGTCCATTCCTTTTAGGAATATCTTTATTATTGGATTTTTCGCTCTTTATTTTGCCCAAAAGTATAATTGGATTATCACAAACCATAGAACACATGAAATCCTTTTATTTATTTTATTTGTGTTAAGGACAATATTATTCCACTAATAATACCATTAGGTATTTTACTTATCAGTTCATGCATTATGTTTATATAATACAATTTTACCAAAACTGAGGATATTACATTGGCTCTATTAAGCGTTAGTACGCCTTGATGGATTTCCCTGAAGCTTTCCAAACACAGAATTCCTTTGATTCCATGGTATTTCAGGTTCCTCCTTTTTGGTTTTATTTCCCATTCTTGATGATTGTGGGTATTATCTTGGATGTGTGTATGGGGATCAACATGTTTCAACCTTCTTCGAGTTCATCTTGGCCTTGATTAGCCCCCAGTACCCTCTGTGTTCATCGTGCTTCTTTGTGTGTTGGTTGTTCATAAGCCCTCCTTCTTGCCCCAACCAACAATGGTGGAATTTGTGAATGGAGGTTGGTGAGCCTCAGGCTTTGTTTCTCAAGATCGTTGGCTTCGCCAGAGTCTCTGGAGCACCATGGTATGTCATGCGGTGTGTGTTGGTTATCGACGATGGGTTCTCGACTCATTATAGTAGATCTATGAAGCTCTAGGATTCACTTCTCGTGTAGGCATGGAAGAAGACGACAACTGGGGGATTTACATCCTAGCCCTCAATTTTCTATTTTGGTTTGTTTCTCAACCAAGGGAAAACTCATCTTTACACTACAGTTTGAGAGGGTGCCCCACTCCTGGACTCCAGCCAAGTCATGATCACCTTGGCGGGCCACGATTGGACCACCTCAATGTGGGGCCATGTGCTCACATTGTTTTGTTTTAAATGAATTGATAATTGGAGTTTTCTTACAAAATTCATAGCAATTCATTTGTAGGTCACAAATACACACACACACGCATATTTATAATCATAAAAATAATATCTATCCAATGATGTAGTTTTCATCACTTAAATCAACTTATAGTTAAAGTCAATATTTCTAGGATTGATATAACCATCATTAATTATTATTTACATCTAATATGTTACTAGGTGAAGAAATACCCTGATCGGATATAGGGTTTGGACCCTAACATGTTACACACTTCATTGAGTATGTTGCATCCCTCTGAGCCTATATTGAGCAATTGTTCTACTTTCTATCTCTTTGACCTAATTGGAAGGATGTATGTGAAATCTCTCCTTCGTGGTTTATTTAAGTTCTTTTGAGACTCTGATACTGAAAACAATTATATTAATACTGATCACTTGATATTTCACTTTGGCATCTAATATTTGTAATCTTGTTCATGATGTCTCTAATTGAACCTTAATTGGTAGAATTGCTCTATAGTGTGCTATTTGTGCACTGAAATCCTAATTTGCTCATGATGAAGTTTTATGGTATGATGTTCCACTTTTAGTTGAACAATTTTACTGAATACCAGGACCAAACATTACTTGCCTCTATATTGCATGCTTGTTGATTTAATAGTACTAGGATTTTATAATACACTTTGGTTTTTGAGCTTATGTGACTTTTATGATTTTGGGATGGAGGTTATGTGCTCGTACCAGGTTTTGTGCCCACTCTTATATATTTGGGAGTTTGGTCATGTGCCATGCTCTATCGGGTTTAGAGTTATGTGATCTAGTCGTCATTATTTTATTATAATTTACTAGTACTATGCTCATCTCACCTACATGCTCATTATTTATTATTGTTGATGGGTCATGTGCCCTCATTTCTCTGTGTATGCCCTTGAGGTATACTTTATAGTAATTCACGATAAGTACATGCATTTTTTATCTTATTGAAATGTTCTTTTATGATATCCACTTGGATGGTTCTTTTCCCTCTTTCTTTTGGAAGCCTTGTTATATTACGTCCTTTTCCCATATAATTGCTCAATCACTATTTATGTGCACATACCAACATTTTATGATGACAACATCCACTTATATTCTCTTGTAAGGTATGCTTCCAACCTATTAGGTAGAGAGCAAGGAGGAGTTGAACAAAGTTGATCAAGACTTATCCAAGAGTTAGACGATCTTTCTTGGGAGATAGATTTAAGTAGTTGATTTACCCTCTGCAACTTATGTTCCTCTAGTTTTCTTTCATGTACACCCTATGTGGTGAAGACCAATGATAGAAATAAGCATTGTAATAGTTAGATTTTTATCTTATGTTGCTACACTTTTGGTATTTGATACATTACATACTTGAATTATAATAGATCATCCTCTGTGAAACATTATTGTCTAGTTTGACTTTGGATGATTTTCTATTATTTCATATCGAGTAAGTGAGTGGATCCCCCCATAGGTCCCACTCCTTACAATTACTCAGTTGTAACAATTAGGATGAGTACCAATGTGATGGCAGTGAAATCCAAGTGTCCTAGTATGCCTTTAATGTTGTCAACAATCCACTTCAACCGTTTCACATCCCAACCTTCAATTGGACCTTTATCTAATAGTCACCTTAACATTTGGTTTTAGACATTGCTCTCAACAAAATAATATCACTGGGGATTTTACTTATGGATTCATGCATTCTATTTATATAATTCAATTTTACCAAAACTGAGGATATTACATTGGCTCTATTAAGTGTTAGTACGCCTTGATGGATTGCCCTGAAGCTTTCCAAACGTAGAATTCCTTCGATTCCAAGGTATTTTAGGTTCCTCCTTTTTGGTTTTATTTCCCCTTCTTGATGATTGTAGGTATTATCTTGGTTGTGTGTATCGGGATCAACACGTTTTGACCTTCTTCGAGTTCATCTTGGCCTTGATGAGCCCCTGGTACCATCTGTGTTCATCGTGTTTCTTCATGCGTCGGTTGTTCATAAGCCCTCCTTCTTGCTCCAACCAGTAATGGTGGAATTTGTGAATGGAGGCTGGTGAGCCTCAAGCTTTGTTTCTCAAGATTGTTGGCTTTGCCAGAGTCTCTAGAGCACCATGGTATGTCATGCGGTGTATGTTGGTTATCAAAAATGGGTTCTTGACTCATTACAACACAACTATGAAGCTCTAGGATTCACTTCTCGTGTGGGCATGGAAGAAGACGACAATTGGGGGATTTACATCCTAGCCCTCAATTTTCTATTTTGGTTTGTTTCTCAACCAAGGGAAAACTCATCTTTTCACTACAGTTTGAGAGGGTGCCCCACTCTTAGACTCCAGCCAAGTCATCATCACCTTGGCGGGCCACAATTGGGCCACCTCAATGTGGGGCCATGTGCTCGCATTGTTTTGTTTTAAATAAATTGATAATTGGAGTTTTTTAGAAAATTCATAGCAATTCATTTGTAGGTCACAAATACACACACACATACACACACACAAATATATATATATATATATATATAAAATCATAAAAATAATATCTATCCAATGATGTAGCTTTCATCACTTAAATCAACTCACAGTAAAAGTCAATATTTCTAGGATTTGTATAACAATCATTAATTAATTATTTACATCTAATATGTTAATAGGTGAAGAAATATCCTGATCGGATATAGGGTTTGGACCCTAACATGTTACACATGTCATTGAGTATGTTGCATCCCTCTGAGCCTATATTGAGCAATTGCTCTACTTTCTATCTCTTTGACCTAATTGGAAGGATGTATGTGAAATCTCTCCTTTGTGGTTTATTTAAGTTCTTTTGAGACTCTAATACTGAAAACAATTATATTAATGCTGATATGTTGATATTTCACTTTGGCATCTAATATTTGTAATCTTGTTTGTGATGTCTCTAATTGAACCTTAATTGGTAGAATTGCTCTATATTGTGCTATTTGTGCACTGAAACCCTAATTTTCTCATGATGGAGTTTTATGGTATGATGTTCCACTTTTAGTTGAAATTTTTTACTGAATACCAGGACCAAACATTACTTGCCTCTATATTGCATGCTTGTTGATTCAATAGTACTAGGATTTTATAATATACTTTGGTTTTTGAGCTTATGCGACTTTTATGATTTTGGGATGGAGGTTATGTGCTCATACCAGGTTTTGTTCCTACTCTTATATATTTGGGAGTTTGGTCATGTGCCATGCTCTATCGTGTTTAGGGTTATGTGTTATAGCCATCATTGTTTTATTAAATTTACTAGTAATATACTCATCTCACCTACATGCTCATTATTGATTATTGTTGATGGGTCATGTGCCTTGATTTCTCTGTGTATGCCCTTGAGGTATACTTTATATTAATTCACGACAAGTACATCTATTTTTTATCTTATTGAAATGTTCTTTTATGATATCCACTTGGATGGTTCTTTTCCCTCTTTCTTTTAGAAGCCTTGTTATATTACATGTCCTTTTCCCATGTCATCGCTCAATCACTATTTATATGCACATACCAACATTTTATGATGACAACATCCACTTGTCTTCTCTTGTAAGATATGCTTCCAACCTATTAGGTAGAGAGCAAGGAGGAGTTGAACAAAGTTGATCAAGACTTATCCAAGAGTTAGACGATCTTTCTTGGGAGATAGAATGAAGTAGTTGATTTACCCTCTACAACTTATGTTCCTCTAGTTTTCTTTCATGTACACCCTATGTGGTGAAGACCAATGATAGACATAAGCATTGTAATAGTTAGATTTTTATCTTATGCTGCTACACTTTTGGCATTTTATACATTATGTACTTGAATTATAATATATCATCCTATGTGAAACATTATTGTCTAGTTTGACATTGGATGATTTTCTATTATTTCATATCGAGCAAGTGAGTGGATCCCCTCACAAGTCCCATTCCTTACAATTACTCAATTGTAATGATTAGGATGAGTAACAATGTGATGGCAGTGAAATCGAAATGTCCTAGTATGCCTTTAATATTGTCAATAGTCCGCTTCAATCGTTTCACATCCCAACCTTTAATTGGACCTTTATCTAATAATCACCTTAACAATTGGTTTTAGATATTTCTCCACAACAATTTTGTAAACATTTTTTTAAATATGTTATCTCTGGGGTTCAACCCTTTTCTACAATGCAATTACTCATCCGCTTGTAGGTGAGCGACATTGTATTAAGGAAAAATAATTAAATAAGATTGAACATTCTTAGGAAATTTTTGTGCATAAAAACTCACATCATTGCTACCTCATAGTTTTGCAAATAAGGAGTCTCCTTTACATGTATAACAATGACTTGAAGATTGTAGTCTAATACTACTGTCTCTTGGGTCGTCCCTGTACACTCAGGTCCTAGACATGGTGTTTTGTACGACGATGTATCTATAATTTGACTTTTGGTTGCATGCCTTGTACTTGATGTATATTTTGTAATAACGAACATGGCTATCTTTTTCACAAACATGTTGTAACCTTGGTCACTTATGATGAACTGTACCAGACGATATAGAAATTGTGGGTCTTTCTTTATGCTGCTATGTGTGAATCTTGCTATAGTTTTATTTGAGCACTCTTGCATGTATTTTTGGATGATGATAGTTAAGATTTATTCTACCTTTTATTTTTGGGTCTTCTTCTTGTATTTGTCTTCTCATCCTTAGGGCATGCTTCTACGCTGACTCTGAAGTTGGATGTCATAATAATAGTACTTATGTAGTTTTTCAAAGGGTTTAGGGTTACCACAGCTGTAACATATGACAATGACCGCAATGCTTTAATTATGGGAAGTATAATGACTAAACTTAAAGAACAAAAAAGTACTAATGGGTTGGATTGGGTTTAGATATGATATTTACAGTCAATTGTCATGGTTTTACCAAAACATCACATTTTCTATTCTGAACAATTCAAGTACAATAACTTTGTCCCAACAATGGATCTTTATTGTATTGTTAATCCAATAACACAAATCCAATTTTTAATAAATTGTCATAAACATGTAATATAATTTAATTTCAAGCTAGATACATTTTAAAAGGTACATGTTCATTTTAAAGTTAGGGATCCAAGATTTTAAATATGTGAGTTTGAGATCACAGAATTAAGCAATATTTTAAGTGAGACTTTGGATTTAGGTGGCCAATCCCAAAAACTCTTTTCTTCATGTCCTAAACTAGCTGAACATAAGAAATGTTTTCCAACCCCACTTCAATTGATTAGATGTCAATCACTTGGGTAGGTTCTAGAGAAAATGATCATCATAAATATAACCAACTAAATCACTAAAATATACTCATACTACAATTACAAACAAGCAATACTTTGCTCCCATCTAAGAGATGTACGAGATGAAAATAATATGCCCATTTTACAAAAACTATCAACATTGTTGGTTTATTTGGGTGCACATACAATATCATGTAATTCTTTTTGTGTAGCAAAAAAAATTCTACAAAACAAGGAATTTAAAATTCAATAGATGTAACATATTGTATGGTTGAACACATTGTTTTTTAGTTATCTTAAGGGTGAATAATGAGCTTAAACGAAGAGAGGATCTCCTGTTTTTAATAATATTTACGAGGTTATCCACTCATACATTAATGAAATTCTTAATTATTAAAAATACATCAATGGAACTCCGCCACAACATTAATGGGTACGTTTGATATCCCGTAATGGGCGAGATTGGTTGCAACACTAAATTCAGTTATTTTTAATACTAATCTTATTGAAGTTGAAAAATTGAATAAATATCACATACTTATATATGTAATAATAATCGTTGGATTATAGATTCCATTTTGAATTGGCAGGATGTCACAATGTAGCGTTACATCATGAAGGATGAAGGGCAGTCTCACTTCAATTGTGGGTTAACTTCTGTTATAGAGCATGGAAGGACGAAGAGGTATCGAAGCTAAACATAAAATTTAATATTACTCCCAAACTTGTAATCACTTTTCATAAGAGATTAGGTAAATTCAAATATCTCTTAATCTAATTGAATCCCATACCTAAACATGTCGAAAACAAAATATAATCAATACAACGAGTAGGGATGGAAGTAAAATCAGAACTCGAGCTATTAGTAATTTAGTAGTAAGAATTTATCTTCTTCAACATCTTTTCTTATTTCATTTCTATACGCTCCGCTGCTAAACTTCGCTCGGCCGTTGATTTTCTACTGACTTCGTTTAATTCTTGTTCTTGTTCTTGGTAAAACCCAGGTTCCACGTCTTTCGTGGTTTCAACGTTAGGAAACCCAACGACCCACGGAATTCCCATCTCGTCGAGTGGAGTCACCAGTGGTTCGGCGGAGCACCGCACCCCGCGGCCTCCTGCTCCGTGACCCACTTCCTTCGATCCCCGCTCTTCCTAGCAATCCCAATCGCCGGCAGCTCGCCTCAGATCTCACGCCTTCTCCGCAGCAATGATGGCCTCCGACCACCCCCTCGCCGCCGCGGCGCCGCTGCCGAGGGAGGAGATGGAGAGCCTGGCCCTCACAGACGACGACTTCCACAGCACTATGTCCGCTTCCCTTGCTGACTCCTCCGTACACCACCCCCTTTCCGCTGCCGACCCCAACGGCGCCGCAGACCCGCTGTTCCCGCCTCTCCCCCACCCCTCCCCCCACCGGAGTCCACAATCTCCCTTCTCCCCATCGTCCTCCTTCCTGGATCCCCCATCCTACGCCGACGTCGTCTTCAGTCCTCTAGAGCCCGAGAACGGCGGTGCAGATCACCCCTCTTCCTCCCTCTCCCGCGGCGGCTCCAGATCTTCCCGCCTCGCTGGTGCGGTTTACTCCCGGATCACCGTCTCCAACCCCCAGAAGGAGCAGGAGCTAGCTAACTCCCTCGTCCCTGGAGGGGGTACTTACGTAACCTACCTCATCACAACGGCTACAGGCGAGGTCGAATATAATGTGAGACGGCGCTTCCGCGATGTTGTCACTCTGGCTGACCGCCTTTCCGAGGCCTACCGCGGCTACTTCGTCCCCCCTCGGCCCGATAAGAGCGTGGTTGAGAGCCAGGTCATGCAGAAACAGGAGTTTGTGGAGCAGAGGCGCTCCGCTCTTGAGAAGTACCTCTGCCGATTGGCTTCCCATCCGGTGATTGGGCAGAGCGATGAGCTCCGAGTGTTCCTACAGGTTCCTGGGAAGCTGCTACTGCCTACTACTACGGATGTGGCGTCCAGGATGCTGGACGGCGCAGTGAAGCTGCCCAAGCAGCTATTTGGCGATGGCACGACGTCCTACATTGACCCGCAGGAGGTAGTGCAGCCGGCAAAGGGTGGCAGAGATCTTCTTAGGATATTTAGGGAGCTAAAACAGTCCGTGACCAATGACTGGGCTGGGGTGAAGCCGCTCGTTGTGGAAGAAGACAAAGAGTTTTTGGAGAAAAAGGAGAAAATGCAGGATTTAGAGCAGCAACTCAGCAATGCTTCCCAACAGGTATTAGATGTTAATGCTATATTTCTTACTGCATGCAGCACGACTATCCATTTCCCTGGTTCATGCATACCTTAATTTATCATGTTCTTTTGCTTGATCTTGAACACGCCTTTGATATGTTATTTTTGCTTGATCTGATCTTGTTGCATGTCACTCCATGAAATTTCATCTGTTAGATAATTTCTGGAAAAGGTAGGCGCAGACAAGAGTGTGCCTTTGAAATTCTACCCTTAATGTGAATCTTATGCAAGAAATTCTGTAAGATTGGAATTGGTGGATCTTTTCATGGGCATGCTTATTTTGAATATGTAATGTAAATAAGGACTTACAAATACTTATTGCCTAATTCGTGTTCACTTCTCAACAAACATTAGCCTTGGGTTGGGTGGGATGATATAACAGATGGGCGCAACATGAAACACTACGATGGTAGATCATTATTATCAGAAGGAATTTGCACCTCATATCTAATCTATTCATCAGTATGAATGTGCTCACTAAAAACCGGGTTAACCAGACCGTTCTCCCCCATTGCAGACCCGAATGGAACACAACCATCACCAACACTACAATTATTCTTACCTCACCATGCTATTTAAAACAACCCCTGTCTTGACATTCTACTTTCTTAGAGGCAAGGTTCTCAAGTGCAATCCTTATGGCGTGTGCAAATGTGTACATTATCACATGTTTTGTAGATGAATACAGGAAATTCCACTCTCTTTCCTAGAGAATCTTTAAGGATAAGGATTAGCCCGGAAAATCTCAGGTTTAGGGAATCAGATGAGGAATCACCAATAAATGTACAGTCTAAAGCTGATGAAAGCCCGCTAGTTCAATCAGATTGCGAGTTCTGACCCAATAAAGCAACGACCGATTTTTGACCGAGTTCTGACCCAATATTGCAATATGTTGGCGCACCAAAAATGCTGAACTTATTTATATTTGCCCAATTTCTCCCTTATAAAAAACGAAAACAAGTCCAATGACCTATTTTGCAACAATAAAGAAGTTGGACATTGGAAAAGAAAGAGGTCATGGGACTTGTTTCTGTTTTTTATAAGAGAGAATTAGGCAAACTAAGTATGTTAAGAATTCTTGGTGTACCAACATATGGCAAACACAATAGAGAAATAGAAACAAGAACATCCGTGAGCAAGCTACATGATTGTCACCAAGAAACATGGAGCAAGAAGAAACTAGACCATTGGACACTCATAAGGAGAACTTGATTGTGTACTGACTTGGGAATCAATCGATCAGCTGGTCTTGCTAGATAGTATTCTATGGATGTTGGTGATGATGACTACTTGGTCACTGTGTACTCCAGACTCCAGATCAACGTTCTGAAAAGCATTATGTGGTTTGCGTTCGGCCAAGGTGCTGTGCTGCATAGAGTATATGCACTATGCAGAATGCGGGAGCATATGATGTTTTAGATTTTTTAATAAATTAATTATATGTGACCACACAGTTATATACTGGAACTGTAAATTTGTACACGCACATATTCATGTATGGAAATGGTATGTGTGGGTGTATGTTTTTTGTATAAGTAGTTTGACGTATAACTAAACAAGAGAATTGATAATAAAATACACACATATTGTCTCCATATAAAAAGCTGCTGCATATAGATGCATAGGTGCTGATATGCGGTCATGACTCGGACACATAATTGACTGCATAGACATATGTCGGTTCGGAGAGGTGGCAAAATACATATGCGGTCTCATGCAGGGCTAATGAACTTTGCTCTAGATTGGTGGAATAGAATCCATGAGTGTGCTCTTAAACGACGTCACTGTCAATGCCTTGCTTCAACTTAGTCAACTGGACATAGAAACACTAGTGTAGTCCCGTGACAAAAAGTGTTCCCTAATGGCACACTGTAGCATGACCCTCAATTCTGAGGGTGAGGTAGGGATTTTTGCCATGCCAGGGCACCACCCTTCAGTTTGTCTGTTGCAAAGAGTGACTTTTGCACTTCCATTAGTTGCTTATATAGCTGGAAGCACTCGTCAATGCTGTGAAACCAGTTAAGTTGTACTTCTAGGTGATCATCACTAGTGTAATTAAGGACATGTAGTTTGATGATGCATTCAGGATGGTACCCAAAGAGTCAAGTTGTACTTCTAGACGACCATCCATTTTCTACAGGAATTAATTCAAGTTTTGATTTTCTCACCCAAAAAATTGTTCCAATTCTCTAATTTAGAGTATTCCAGATGTTCTGTACCCTGTGAAACAACTTTGTCATAGTATTTTGTTTTTTCGTTTCTAGAAATTAGAAGTATGAGGCTGCACTTGATCTTTGTTTGAAGCAAATAATAATACTTTTAATTTTTTTTAACATAGTTTAATCATAAGAACCCAATGATTTCACCAACTATTGCCTGTATTCATGAAAAAAAAGGCGCGCCTTGAGGCGCTAAAGGCGTACGCCTCGAGGCGAGGTGCACCCAAGGGCGTCCTGAGGCGTAAGCCTCACCTGTGATCCAAGAGGCGGATGCATTATTTTTTGCAAGGTGCAAAAAGGCGCAAGTGAGGCGCTAGCCTCAACCTGCAACTTAAAATAGCGGTTTCCTGGTCCATTTTGACTACATATGGGCCTGACCCAATGGGTTTTCCACTAGCCGCTTTGTTGCAAATGAAAAAACACACAAATTGAGGTTAAAATACTACTGTTTGGGTACAACTTTTACTGTTTTAATTTTCCAGTTGTTCAAATTTATTTTGTTATGTAGTTGTCAAATTGTATAACTTCCATTGTATGTATATTTTCTTATATATATAAATATGTTAATATATATAAATATAGGAACGCCTCGGTACATTTTGAGGCTTACGCCTCAATCACCTCGAGGCGTACGCCTCACCTCGTCAAGACAAAAACGCCTCGTTACGCCTCACACCTTTTTCAACCTTGCTTGTATTGCACACTTTGAGTAAAATTCATTTTTTTTTGCTGCATTCTTTGATGTTGACACATGATCACCGTGCTTTATGTATACCAACATCAGATGTCAAATCCTGATCCATTATCAAAATTGACACTGATACTACGGTTGTTACTTGTTAGTGTTAAGTTTAGTTGGGTTTTCTTTTTAATGTCGAAATGGATATTCAGAGCATGCAACCATTTGGGAGATTGAGGTGCTAGCAAGGAACGAGGTATCCGATTTCGGTACCGTTTCGACAGCATGGAAATCAAAATTTATGGAAATTTCGACAGAAATTTCGATAAATGCAATCGTGCCCGTTTCGACGCCAAAATGAATGAATTAATTTATGAAATTTTACAGGTGTGATCTCTACACCTAAATGCATCATTTTATGCAATAAAATTTGATGTGGGGGTAGGTTAGGGAGGGGGTCCTTCATGTGGGAGGTAAGGGAACTGTCCTGTTTCTTGAGGATTTCGATGAATGATTTCGATGACAAAATGTAGGAATTAAGTTATGCAATTTTGTAAGTATGAGCTATATACATGCATGTACTTGTTTGTGTTATAATATCAAATATTGGATATGTAGGGCATCCCACACATTTTACTTGGGTTTATAGTTTGTTGCTGATATTGACTCAATAGTCAACCATTTCATTGGTCCCAAGAATACTAGTGCAATGTTTCCAAGCTAAATCATCATTTGTTGGTGTGGTTGGCTTCCTAGCACCCTCATTGTCATTGTCTAATAAATCACGTTGCAGAAACTAAAATAGCATGCATCACATAAGTATTTAATAATTTGAATAGAAAATATTAGGGAAATGCAATGCAATTATGATATACTATAAGTATATACTATGTATGAGTACTAAATGGTGAAATGACCCCAATCCCCCTTTGCTCCTCTTCAAAAATCAACAATAACAACAATGATTGCAATTATCGAAATTTTCATCGAAATTTGGCGAAATTCATCGAAATTTGGCGAAATTCATCGAAATCGTCGAAATTTGGCGAAACTCATCGAAATCATCGAAATCGAAACAGTCGCACGTTTCGGTACCAGATAGCATCGAAATCGAAATTTCGAGCGAAATTTCGATGATTTCGACGAAACCTCATTCCATGGGTGCTAGAGCTCCTTCTCCCACTCTGAGGATCTCCCTTTTTTTACCCTTACTGACCCTTGCTTGGCATGCTTGCTCAAGCAGGCTGATTGGAGTGCAGTGACTAAGGTGTGGCTGGTGTGTCTATATGTATCATAGTGGCTTATGACAAGTTGACAATGAGACTGTGATTCCTGTGATGGTCATTGTCACTGCTGAATGCAACTCGCTTTGCCACTATGACAATGTCCAAGAAAGGGAGGCAATCCAGTGGTGTGTAGGGGAGGAGGGAAGGATACTGACAGTTAGTGGCACGTCTGAGATAGCCAGCAGGTGGTAGTGAGGCGAAGGCTGAGAAGGCAGCCACAGCTGGGCTCTTATGCAGCTTGTTTGGTGGCTTTGAAGGTGAAGGGGAGAAGTGAACATAGGCAGAGGCTCCCTGCAATGGTGTTGCATGGTTGTGAGGGCAGCTTATTGGCTGCTGAGAAGCCTGCACTCTTGTTTAGTGCCAAACATTGTCACCACAAGGTTGCCACTTCTACATAACCTGTACCATGTGCATGTCAAACCAAAGGCATGCATGTATTAAAATAAGAGAGGAAATAACTCCCTCCTTTAAAATATAAGATAGATCAGGTAGATAGGGCCACGATGGCAGTGAAAAAGTCCATGCAAGTAACCTTAACACCAGGAAGTTTAGAGTAGGTTGGTGTCTGATTTGAAATTTATCGAGATTTATATCCTAATTCATAATAATTGAAACATGGTGTGATGTTTGACAAAATTGGCAAATGTGGTTCTTTTTGTGTCAATCCCAATACTTACTGGGTTTATAGTTAATTATCAAGCTCTGTTTGAACCTGTAACCTGTCAGACACGCAACAAGATAGTAAGATGCCAGTTTTGTACTTTTAGACAACATAAATAGCAGGACTCTGACCCAACTGAAGATTTTTTTAAGATATCCACGGCAATTATATGAATTTCCTAGTAACTGGCAAGGTGTTTGATGTGCTTTGTTATTCTATTATTATTCTGTGCGGTAGTACTATGATTGTCCCATAATTTCTTTCCACTTTGGAGCAGTCACTTTCGGTGCAATGCAACATCAACATCAACATTGAAAATGTTCTTAATTTGTATTTCGCTAAGTTTGCCTCATCAATAATAGTTCTTCCTTTTTTATAATGTATGACACAAATACTGCTTCAGACATGATAACTAAGATTTGGGCGCAGGCTGAATTATTTGTTAAAGCGCAGCAAGATATTGGTGAAACCATGGGTGAACTGGGGTTAGCATTTGTGAAACTCACAAAGTTTGAAACAGAGGAGGCAATTTATGATTCTCAGAGGACAAGAGCAGCTGACTACCGCCGCATTGCGACTGCTGCTGTAAAAGCTAGCAGATTTTACAGGGAAGCCAATGCGCAAACCGTGAAGCATTTGGTGAATGACGATTACATTCAGACCATTCATTGTGATTCCTAAAAAAGACGAAAATTTTATCCAGATATTTTCATGATCTTTTTGCAGGATGCTCTCCATGAATATCTAGGAATGATGTTTGCTGTACATAACGCTTTCTCAGACCGATCTAGTGCGTTACTAACTGTACAAACACTTCTATCAGAGCTGTCATCCATGAAGATAAAGGTTGAGAAACTTGAAGCTGCATCCTCAAAAATATTTGGTGGTGATAGATCAAGAACCAGGAAGATTGAGGAATTGAAGGACACAATTAGAGTCACTGAAGATGCGAAAAGTGTTGCATCAAGAGAATATGAAAGAATCAAGGTAATTGTCTGACTAATTTTTGGTCATTTTTTTAGATTGTTACATTTGTATGAAAACTAAACCATCATCGAAATATTCAAAACTGTTAGCTTTCCTGTAGACGTGGAACCCTATTACGTAATTGAAAGTAATTGTCTGACTAGTTGCGTTGAAGCTGTCTTGTATGGGTTTAGGTTCCAGATACCATTACAAAAATCACTATCTCAAAAAGCGTTTTGGGCGTCCGCTTAAGCGACAACTTAAGAGCACTGCCAGGCCCCAGCCACTCTATTTGGCCTGTAGGCGGTGACTAGGCACACCCTAGATTAGGTGCCTGCTTTTTCCCCACTTTGCCTGTTTAGCAATCCATCTAAGGGCAACTTTTAGGCACCCGCTCGAGGCCGCCCAAAGTATTCAAGCAATTAAACGCAGTTTATTTCTTCTACATCTCTAAATCACAGTCCTATTTATACTTCTATACATTTATACTAGCATATGGTAAGTAATATGTATATATCTACTATTGCAATAAGTAATACTCATCTATATATATTGAACGCCTGTCTGTATAATATGTATTTCTATTGTATTGTAAGCAATATCTACTGTTAGATATGGCATTGTATCATACTTACACTACATTCGTATGTACAAGTAGTAGACTATTGTTCGACCTATCATCTACTATTGTTACATATTCTACGATTCTATGCTACAGTGAATACACTATTGCATAATGTAATCAACTACAAATTAATGTATTGTATACTTGTTATATTAATGTATTATCTATGCTGATTATTATCTACGTTAATACTATAAGTTTTTAATTATATTCATATTACCTACCATTATGTTACTGGAATACCTAATGTATATGTGTAATATTGAGTATTCACATAGTGATCTATTATATAGTATAAAAAAATAATATACAATATTACATGGGATTCAGTGTTATAAATGTTAAAAAATATAGGATTATATATTATACGTATGTGTGTGCAATTATGTGCAAAATATGTAAATCTAAAGCATCTGCTTTAAAAAAGCGCCTGTTCAAGCGTAGCACCCGCCTGACACTCAATGGCCACAAGGTTCTGTCCTCCCATCCGCCTCCTGTTTTCTAAAATATTGGTGAAAATTAATCTTGACTAATTTTTACCCGATCAGTACTTGATCATGATATCAAAACTTACTTCCATCCAACTTCACACCTCTGTAAAGTGGAGTTATGAGAAACTTTATTAAAACTATGCAGAAAATCGGTTTATCACAAGTGAGGATAAGATTTGTATAAATTTTTTTGAAATCCACATTCTAGACAAAATTCTCTACGATTATTTATGCTTTTAAAGAAAAACATCCTTGTGCAAAAGACTCAAGAATCTACAAACGGGTCATCAAATGAATCATAGGCGCCCATTCACTGCTTATTCCATTATCAATGAGTCAATGTTATCAATTATAAATATAATTAGGCGATTTCTAAAATGAGTGTTGTTTCCTAATCTTTTTTTGCCTTTGTAATTTGAACAAGGTGTTTATATAGGAGAATGGGTGGCGATCAATAATCCGACTGGACTAATGCCAACATACAAGAAAGAATAAGTGAATACTTATTAACAGTTAACTAACACTTCCCGTCAAGCTAGTGCATAGATATCACATGCACCAAGCTTGTTACATATAAATTTGACCCAACACCCATTAAGAGACTTAGTGAACAAATATGCTATAATCTTGTAAATTTTCATGACCAAAATGACAATTGGCGTCTATATGCTTTGTTGGAAACAATATTGACTGCAGCTTGATTGTGACACTACAAATCCATAGCTTCTGACTGAAAAAACCCAAGTTCTTCCATAACGTTCTTGTCAAAATTAGTTCACTAGTAACATGAGCCATGTCTCAATATGGCTACAACCACTTGTTTCTTGCTTTCCCTGAAAACCAGATTACCTCCCAAGAAGATACAATCGCCGGTCATAGAATGAAAAATCAATGACAAAACTAATCCAATATGTATCTGAGAATCCTTGCACCGTTAGGTGCCTATGTAAAGAATATAGAATGCCTGTGTCAGAGGTTCCTTAAGATAACAGAGAACCTATTAGTAACATCCCAATGACCGTTGCATGGTTTACATACGATTTGGCTAACCACACTTGCATCAGAGGAGATATTAGGAAGACTAGCATTGAGATAGTTGAGCTTCCCAACTTGCCTCCTATGCCTCCATGGTCTTCCAGTGACTCCCTTGGTTCCTTATATAGCTTAAATTTGTATCCATTGGTGAGTTTGTGGGTTTGCTCCCTACATGCCAGTTCCTTTAAGAAGATCAAGAGTTTACCTACATTATGACAAGATTCCATCCTTGGGTCTAGCCACTTCAATACATAGAAAGTATTTTACGTGACCTAAATCCTTAGTTTGGAATTTGCTTTTAAGAAAGTGCTTTAGGCTGATCAACTCCAATAATTACAAAAGACAATGAGCATGATTTACCAAAAGAGCCTCGTTGGTTGAAAACAAAATAATCAAGACTAGACCGTTACATGCTGTACTCATAAAGAGATTGGTTGAATTTCCAAGACTAAGCTCGGGGGATCTTGAGACCATAGACAGTTTTTTGAAGATGACAAACCAAATGATACTTCCCCCTGAGTATCAGACCCATGAGTTTGCTCCATATAAATCTCCTTAGATAGATTTTCATGAAGGAATGCATTCTTGGTGTCTAGTTGATATAGAGACATGGGAAGTAAGCAACCAAGGATGAACATTTCCATCAATATCATCTTGGAATCTGTTGAGTAGAATAGTCCTCTCCATAGACTTGAGTATAGCCCTTGGCAACAAGTTGAGCCTTCAAACGATCAATTGACCCATCAGGTCCAACCTTCAGTAGAAGACCCATCTTCTACCTACAAGTGTTTGTTGTTTGTGGGAGCAGGGAACAAGACTCTAGGTCTAGTTTGCTACAAGAGCTGCCATCTTATCCTCTGTAACTTGTTGCCAACTTGAGTGACTTATTGCAACAAATACAATACAAGACATTTGAATGGGGGTAAGACGTAAATAAAAGTAGCATATGATCTTAGACAAAAAACATGGTGAAATGGGAGAGGTGAAACCATGTTAGAGGACACATAATTAGTTTGATGCAGTAAAGGATGGATAGGTGTGGTACTTTTAGCTTGAAAACAAAAAAATCCAATAAATAATAATCTTTAGTTCCAATCGGTAGTCATTCCACTACAATGTTAACGACGTCCTCGAAGTTGGTCAACATCTAGGGAAGTCGTCGTTTTTTCCTACTTTTTCTATAGCGTTGGGCTAACATGGTCAACATTTGGGTCGACGTTGTCAATGTTGGCCAAAATGTTGTTGAAGTTTACGAATATGGTTTTTACCCAGATTCGACTTCGCCGATTGTCAACATCGATGAAATCAGTGAATTTTAGCAAAATGTCAACGATTTTTAGTACCATGGGTGAAATCTTATTTTGTTTCTTTGTTGTTGCTTGGCTTGGAGATGAGATGAACAATCGGTATGGAATTTCATATTAGATAAAAAAACTATATTTACAAAATCTAATTCGTTTAATGATTCCATAGCTCACATTCCACATTTTCTTCCATGGTTCAACCTATTATTGGCCTTTCCTTAATAAATATTGGTAACACATTAATTTGAAGGCCTGACAAGATATCTCATCCAGCAACCTCCTAGTTACAAACCACCGATCTCTAGACTTGGATGTCATTGCTCAACTATTATTGGCCCTGTTAGTAAAGTCAATGCAAATTCACATTCATCTTAATATCTCCAGTCCAGTGGTTCCGGTCCGTTATGGACTAAATTTGGAGTCCCTGACATAGTCTCACATCCACTTCTCTGCATATCATCGTTTTTGTCAGCTCACTATGGCATATCTTTGTCTATCATTTAGCTTGAAGTTTTACCGATTAATCACTTGGAATCAAATCAATTCATTCAAGTTTGTACATCCCTTGACAAATATTGCAATTTAGGCTTGCACACTTGACAGAAGCAAGATTTTTGATTGTACGGGGCATAATGAGGCATTTTGTCTTACTGAGGCAAGGCGTTCGAGGCGTATGCCTCAAAATATGTACAAGGCACTCATATTAACAGTGCACACATTTATATACATATTTATATGTATGTATATGGGTCTATGTGTTATGGGATTAAGAGAGACATTCTCTCCCCCTCTCCATGCCCGTGGCGGAGGCTGAATGCCCGGGAGGGTGGTAAACCAAGGCGGCAGCTGAGATTCGAACCCGGGTTCCTTTGTTAGGGGACGCCGTGCTTGACCACTTAAGCCACTCCTAGTTGGCATGTGTCAATGTAGTACATATATGTAATGTATATGTATGCGTGTACTACAAATATATATGTAAAAACAAAATTAAATCTAAACAGAATGTTTCTGCCTATGTTAACAAGGATAAACCTGAGTTAAAGACGAAGTAATAACAAAGGGAACCAATGCAACAGAATAAAGTTGTAGCAAATGATAGGATATCCAACTTTTTGTTACAATCAAGATCCAACAGTTAATAGGACAAAGAAAATAGGGAAAACATAATTTGGAATTAGTACAAACAAGAAACCAATATAGATACAAATGATTTGGAGTGATATTTTTAATAGAAAGGGGGGGGGGTAGGTTTAATTTAATTTAGCAATGAAGAGTGACCAAAAGGTGAATCAAAAGTAATTTTCAAATCACGAGTCCTTGAATAAATAAAAATATTATCAATTCACTAATGATGGAATTATAATAGATTACAACAAATCTGAATAACAAACTTTGGCATAAAGTGTGCATATTAATCTCAAAAGCAGAAAGCTTGGTGGTTAACAAAAGACATTGTCATCCAGAATTGAGGCTTGCACCTCAAATGTCTTGAGGCAAGCTTCAGATATTTTGAGGCGTAAGCCTCAGTCCACAACAGGGAGGCGTAAGCCTTCAGGCACAGCTTGGATTGCCTTGCCTTGCCTCGAAGCGTAAGCCTCAAGCCTCAAGGTGGGTTTTCTTATAGCATGGATAGAACTCATGGTATTATAATCCTCATTTCTGTTCTCTACAATAGGCTAAGGGAACCTCTGGCCATCAACGCACAAATTAACATATTAATTGTCTTTTTGCTTGGTATTAGTTAAGGGCCTGTTGAGTAGAGGTAATTGATTTGCTGATGAAAGTTACTCTGCTCTTTTCCACTTTTCCTACCATATTCTCATTTCATGCAAAAGGTGCCATCAGAAATAGCTTATTTTCTTGATCAGATTATAAATTCTTTGGAATATACTATCTCAAAGTCACAAATGCTTAAAGGAAAGCTCTCATCAAGCATAAATTCTGCCTGTTGGATCACATAGACGTTTCTGCAAGTATTTAAAGTGTCATATTGTGTGTTTCTAGTCTCTAGATCACTAGGATTTCTATTCTAGCTACACTGCATGTGTGGTTGTGCTTGAATGGAAGGTAGTTCTTTAAGTAAATGTAGATTTTTAGGCGATTCTTGAAGATCTATTTGTCCACTTGAAGGCAACTGGTTCTGATTCTTTGCGGGTAATTCTTTTTAAATCCATAATCTGTATAGCTCATGTACGAGGTGTTGGAACTTCTGGGATGCTTGTTCTACACTCTTGCGATTTGTATATAGTCCATCTTAGAAGTATGAAATAATGAAAATATGCTTATTCTATTGCTCGATCAACATATAATGGATAATGGTAGTTTTGAGAAGTTTTGTTCTATCACATGATCTGCACAGCTATAAAATTACTGAAACGTCAAAATCAATGCTTCCACAGGAGAACAACAGAAGTGAACTTGAAAGGCTGGACAAGGAAAGTCATGATGATTTTGTGGACATGCTAAAAGGATTTGTGATTAATCAGGTATGTGACACAAAGGGTTTCTGTTTATACATGCAACATAAATATATTTTATCCATTAAAATCCAAAACTTGGCTGATTCCCTTCTGTTCTATCTCCTTTTGCTTTTGACTATGACCAAAATAGACCTGAGTAAACCTTAATCATGATATACATTTAGCATCATTTGGTATAACTCCAGTGTAGGAATAGGCCACATAACAATAATGGTTGTTGGGTTATCCCATGGTGGAATATGCCAACCCGTTATACCCTTGCGGCTTGTTTAGTGCGGCTACCTTGACAAGACAGCGTAAAGAAATAACAAACAAGATTATTTGTTGGGAATACTGGAAAGGAATGCCCCCTCCCCCCAATGAAGATATGCCTGGTCAAAGTTAGGGAGGAATAACTTCTCTGAGTATATCTGGTCAAAGTATACCGGCTTATTCTTACTTTACAACCCAAACATTTGTCTTAACCTTGTGTGATTGATGTGACATGAACGTGAATTGTACTAGCCTTTTTACGTGCCACTCCCAAATGAGCCCTTAGTTATTCCGAAGTATCACTGCTTTTACAACCACATCGTGTGATAGTTGATCTTATTTCAATGGCAAACATGCACTTAGGCTTCCATCATTCCAGTATCGTAGTATATATGCATAGAGGAACTACAGTTTTGTGATATTTGATTCTACAATTTTTACTGTTACAATTTTTAGGACGTTGTAGGCTTTATGTTTGTATTACAACATGGTGCATTTGAAGCAATTAATTACTGCAGAAGTTAATTTTGGCTTTAAATTATTCACACCCAAGTTTCTGCAAAGGTCATCTAAGTTCATAGAGAAATGATCCTGAATCTTATATGCTCCTACTTACATACATGATGTCTGTATAGAGCAGAGAAGACATCGGGTGACAGTCAGTTCACGTTCATGACAGTGCCACTACTCATACAACAATAGAAGGAATTTTATGACAAAAATTTAATGGAAATACATATATGGGAAACGACTATTCTAAATCCGCCGCTATAGCTGAAGCATATATGTTTACATGCCTAGATTGGCATATAAAAGGTTCTTTTTGTGAGATTCTTGGTGAAGACATGCACAACTTGATTCTTAGACTTCAAGTAGGTGTAGATTGTCTCATATAATATATGGCTACAGAAAGTGCTAGTCAACATCAATGTGTTTTATTCTTTCATGAAAAACAAGATGGCTTGCGATAAACTGGGAGCCTTGTTATCATAGGTACATACATAGCTAGGAAGTTTGGGCACGTTTTCTGGACAATTTTTGAAAATATAGGACATATGCACGACGCTGGATACTGAAAAAATATATAATAAGAAAATCTGTATCAAATGTGCATGTATATCTACTACTAGTTCATGCCAATGATACTCATCGTCAAATAATATTGATAGAAAACATAAGTTAGAGAAGGTTATTATGGGACAACATCCATATGATATCTTGCATATTTACATGTTTGTTTTGTTTTATAATAAACCAATGGCAAATTATTTAAAATTTGCAGCTAGCAAAGAATGCCTAGAATGGTAAATATACCATGTGGGTCTTTCAAGTAACAGAAAAGAACAAGAACATAGGGGAATATAGTTAATAGATGGGAAATCTAATACGAAAACATGGTTGAAAAGTGGCAATACCCGCAAAAGAGGGAGCCATACCTACTCTAGTGTTGCAACTTTACTTAAAAGTGTATTCCATTGCCACCTATGTAATAGATATCCCAAGATGTGCATCCCTTCAAGTCACATCTCCCATCAAGGCCACTAAAATCATCTTCACTAGCAGAGGAACAAAGTGTAACAAGAGGGGAGGGGAATTTTTTTGTCCTCCATATGCATTAGAGGCAACATCCACTAATTGCTTAATAGAGGTATAGGGGGACCATTGCATCTCCTGTCGAATCCCTACTTAGTTGCCGCTAGGACCTTCCCACTACATAAGAGGAAGGAAAAAAAGAAATAACTCTAGAAGTGTCCAACATGTATCCAACACCCAAAAGAATAGAAAAAAGTGTTGAACTACAACTAGGAAGTATAAAAACATACCCAGAGTTTTCCAAGGTGTTAGTATCCAATACATGTCCAACATGGGTAGGATTGTTTTGAAGTATTCAGGCTTCATAGGATCACAAACATCAATACTAAGGTTTTGAATTAGTATTCCCTTCACCCATAAAAGCTCACATGTAGTGTGGGTGATGTAGGTATGCTATGGAGAAGAAGAACGAGACATAAAATTCGCAACAAGCAAATTAAAATCTAATTCATATCCAACTGCTAGGACAAAGGCCCCAAAACCGGCTTCTATAAGACTATGACTTGACGTGCAAGTCAAAAAAATAGAAAACTTATATCCTAAATTCCTAATGCAAGCAAATAAAACAAGGAATTAAAATCCTAATAAAGAAATTCAAAATTAAACAGAACCCAAATTTCCTAAGTGCGTAAAGAACTAAATAAAAGCCCAACTTGAGCTCAATAAGCTCTAATCAGGATTGTCTTGGATCTGGGCTTACTTCCTATGCAAATCCCCTTTCACGGATTGCATCAATCTCCTCCCCTTAAAAATGCGAACCTCCGGTGAAGCAGGGGCAGGGCCAATGACTCCTTGCCATGAGATGAGGGGAGGCATCTCTCGAATGACACGACCTACCTATTTGGAACTATAAGATGTCAATCTGAACAACTGTTGGGCATTGCCAAGTCGGAAGGAGTGTGTTGTAGAACCCATCATGTCGCACATGACGATCATATTGCCATGGACGACTAAGCAGTATGTGAGAACTTGTCATAGTGAGCACATCATGAAAGACTGTATCGTTGTAAACACCATGAAATGAAAAAGGAACTCCGCAACAATGGGTCACAGTTTGAGAAGTGTCATCAACCCACTGTATGCAATACGACTTCGGGATGTGGCTCTAGTTGCAATCCCAACTCTTGAACAACAGAAGAAGACACTATATTGGCTGAAGATCCTCCATCAACTGTCGGTACGCAAATGCGACCTCAAACCTCCACAACTAAATAAAACAATGATGTAAGGCGCCAATCATCATGAGGTGGACTCTGTATTGCCACGAGGACCCAATTTCGCAGAGCATGGTCACCTATTTCTTCTTCTTCTTCCTCATCACTAGGTTCTGAAGCCGCCAAAAAGACATCTTCATATTCTATGCTATCATCGTCTGTCGTTGTCGTTGTAGTCATCACGCGATGTGGACACTGATGACCATATGCATGGTAGGAAAAGCATTGAATAGGCTTGGCGACGACTAGTTTGGAGGGTTCACCTTCAATAGTCAGTGTTGTAGTAGTCGCCCTTGACCTGGTTTCTACCCTAGTGACCACAGTCGGGGATGATGCCGAATCTCCTCCTCAATTCTTTCAGCACTTTGAATAGCATCATCTAGAGAAGTGAAATGCATGACTACTAGATGATCAACTACCTTATCCCGTAGTCCCCTGCAAAAATTTGCGATTGCGACAATGGCATCCATCTGAACCTCGGATCGGTTGCACAATTCTTGAGATTTGCTGGCATAGTTGGTGACAGTGTCGTCACCCTGCTTGAGATCTTGATATGCCAAGCAGGCCTACTGCTTGTAATCCCGAGATAAGAATCGTTGCACAATCAAACAACGCTATTTTGCCATGTGTCGATGGGGTTGTCTCGTGGTTGGTTCCAGCATGATAGAGCAGCTCCTCGAAACTTGCAGGTGGCGATCAAGACTTTGGTTGCCTCACTTAAGGTTCTGTATAACTGGAAATACTTGTCGGCTCAATGCAACCAGTCAAGCGCAATCTTGGCGTCACGCTCCCATGGAACTCCGGTAGCTTCATTTTAACAATGTGCTCAGCTTGTATGGGTTGAGGAGCGGGTTGACATACATTGTTGTTGCGGTTGGCCTCCAGTGTATTCAAGCGTTGTTTCAATGTTCAAAATGTCGATGAAATTGTCAAAATTTTGCTAATTTTATCTCTGTGTCATTGGCAATCAGACATTGAAATGGACAGACGAAGCTCTCGAAATAGGCAAATCATCGATTTTTTTCGCTTTTTCATATACTATGTACAACCTAGAACATTTTTTTGCACAAATTTGTGTCTTTAAGTCTATATATTGTGCTTGCAAACTATGATGACTTAATTCATCGATTTCACCACATTGAAAATTGACATCAAAATTCCCCATCGAAATGCCCATCGAAACAGTTCAGGGTCATTCACTCACAAATGACGAGACCCCATCCCACATACCTAATATGAAATATATTGCATATTTGAGTAGATCTACACTAGGAGATCATTATGGTAAAATTTCATAACTTATTCGTAATTTGCTGTCGAAACGCCATGAACACAATTATTGAAATTTCTGTCAAAATTTTTGTTTTTGTAGCCATCGAAATGGCATCGAAATTGGACATTTTCTTCCTTGCGTTGTTTGAAGGTTGTAACACGACGTAGGAGAAATTTAAAAAAATCATCGTGTTGGGCTTGATGTTGAATCATTTCATCCTTTCGTTGCATCAGGGTGTCCAGTTGACGTTGTTGTTGAACTACATCATCCTGTCGCTGCATCAGGTTATCAAGTTTTTGAATACCCTCCAAGGCGGTAGCAATTGTGGTCACAAAGCCATGTAGTTCGTGGTTGACTTGTTGAACATTTACCATGCTTCTTTGGATGAAGAAAACTCCTTGAATCTGATGAGGAAGGGGGTGACTAAAAAAGAACTTCGATTTGTGTGCTTGAAAAAATTTCTCTGCTTACTAGCAGTCTGGACGCGCCACTGATTGTAGGTAATGCAAGCTGTAGAGGCTGTTGACTTGTAGCTGTCGTTTTTTTCCTGGAGGCAGCTAGTGTGCAGGCACTGGCGACCAAAGGAGATGCGGAGACTAGCAGCCTACTTTGCGGGTGTTGCGACTTCCTGATGGTGCAGATAGGGGTAATTCTGGCGACATGGCATGAACTCGCATGGAGGTGGACTGGGATTGGTGTTTACAGAAAGCAGGCGTCGTGTGGATGGCATGCAGGGGATCAGACAATAGGTGTTTAGTGGTTGGGTAAGGCTTGCTGCTCGGGAGATACATTGAACGACCGTTGGGTGGAAGGGAATGCAGGTGGGAAGGAGGGATTCTGGTGGGAATTGACGAAAAATGGAGTTGGATGTGGTGTACGGGCTTGTAGCAAAAGACCAGGGATCGATGTTCGGTAGTGATACGGAAGGTAGAGGTGGTTTACGGGTAGCGGCTACTGGAATGTAAGATAGCGAGAGTTGAAAGGGATTCTGGGTTTGGCAGGAAAGGAAAGGAGACAGAGACGACGACTGTGGGCGTGGGTATCAATTGTCAGGGAGCGGCCGACTAATATGGAAGCGGGATGTTGCTGGGAGCGCAGGGAACCGGGGATGGGATCCGTCAGTGCAGGGCAACTGGTGCTGTGCGAAACTGGACGTGTGTTGAGGGTGGCGTGGAGGGTTGACGGTGGCGGGAAGGGAGGAAAGGATGCTGCTTGGCCGGAAAGGGGGGCAAGCTGGAGGTGCTGGAATCTCTGTTGCGTTGCTTCCAACAACGAGAAGGGAAGAGTTGACAGAGAAGGAAGAAGAAAAGGAGGGAAGGAGAAGAGGCCATGCCCTACTGAATTTAGGGTTTGGCTCTGATACCATCTGATGTAGTGATAACACTTTATTTTACGTACTTTTTGTATATATAATATATTATATATCTCTTTTAGTATATCCTTTATTAGCTTTCCCCGAAATATCCATCATTCCTGATGGGTATATCTTTACTACAGAAAACGGGCCTGACCATCTTGTTTTGAGTTTTCCTGGGAAAAGTCGGATGCTCGAATTAAATCGAAGCACTTTATCACCTTCACGGACATTTTTGTTCTTTAGGTGGGCATCATGCCACACCTTAGTCCTTTGTTTATAAATTTTACATTTTCGTAAGCATGTAATCTTAGCTCTTCAAGTTTCTGCAGCTGCAGAAATCTCTTCTGGCCTGCTTTCTCCAGATCTATATTCAAGAACTTAATCGCCCAAAGGGCTTTATGCTCAAGCTCAAGAGGTAGATGGTAGGATTTACCATAGATCAGTCTGTACGGCGTTGTTCCTATAGGTGTCTTATAAGCAGTCCTGTAAGCTCAGAGAGCGTCGTCGAGCTTCATAGACCAGTCCTTCCTAGTACGGCTGACCGTCTTTTCCAATATTTGTTTTATCTGCCTATTGGACACTTCTACTTGCCCTGAGGTCTGGGGATGATAGGGTGTATCAACCTTGTGCTTTACCCCATATCTCTTTAATAGCGCCTCAAATTGTTTTTCTCCAAAGTGTGATCCTCCATCGCTTATAACAGTGCGTGGCACTCCAAAGCGTGGGAAAATGGTATTCTCAAACAACTTGATCACTGATTTCGAATCACAAGTCTGAGTTGCTACTACCTCGACCCACTTGGACACATAGTCGACGGCTACAAGAATGTACTGATACCCTTTTGATGACGGGAAAGGGCCAATATAGTCGATCCCTCAAACATCAAAGATCTCCACCTCCACCCATTCAACCATAGGCATTTCACTTCTTTTGCTGATATTACCAGTGAGTTGGCATTCCTTACATGCCTTTACAAAGGACGTTGTGCCTTTAAATAGGGTGGGCCAGTAAAATCCAGATTGGAGTACCTTTGCAGCCGTTCTCTCTCCACTGTGGTGCCCTCTATAAGGCGAAGAGTGACATTCTTTCAGGATTGTCGAAACTTCTTCCTCGAGTATACATCTCCGATACAAATTATCAGAACACCTTTTAAACAACAACAGATCATCCCAATAATAGTTCTTGACGTCAGAGAAAAGTTTTTTCTTCTGGTTGTACGTGATCTCTGGTGGCAGCTGGCCACAGGCCAAATAGTTACAAATATCGGCGAACCATGGTAGTTCTGTTCCTCCGATTGAGCCATCAGCAAGGCTTCATCAGCGTAGTTATCATTAACAAGCAATTGGTTTTCCTCATCGAATATGATTCTGGATAAGTGGTCAACTACCACATTCTCCTTTCCTTTCTTGTCTATTATTTCATGATCAAATTCCTGCAACAGTAGAGCCCATCGTAGCAGCCTTGGTTTGGTATCTTTCTTTTGCATAAGGTATCGTATAGCGCCGTGGTCAGTGTACACTTTCACCTTGGACCCTATAAGGTATGACCGGAATTTATTAAACGCGAAAACGATCGCCAACATTTCCTTTTCAGTGGTGGTATAATTCACTTGAGCTTCGTCTAATGTTCGACTGGCGTAACAGATGACATGATGCTTTTTGTCTTTCTTTTGTCCTAGGACTGCGCCTATGGCGTAATCACTAGCGTCGCACATTATCTCAAATGGCACCTCCCAATCTGGGGCTTGTAAGATAGGTGCAGAAGTCAGAGCTTTCTTTAGGGTCTCGAAGGCTTCTAAGCATTCATCATTGAATTCAAAAACTGCATCCTTGATCAGCAAATTCAAAAGGGGTTTTGAGATTTTTGAGAAATCCTTGATGAATCTTCTATAGTATCCAACATGGCCTAGAAAACTCCTTACCCCGGTCACAGACTTTGGTGGCGGGAGTTTAGAGATAGCTTTTATTTTACTTAGATCCACTTCGATGCCTTTCTTGGAAATTTTATGTCCTAAGACAATATCGCTTTGGACCATAAAATGACACTTTTCTCAGTTTAGGACCAAGTGTTTCTCTTCACATCTCTGTAGTACTAAGGATAAATTTCTAAGGCAAGCGTCAAAGTCCGTCCCGTACACTAAAAAATCGTCCATAAACACCTCAACTATATCTTCTAAAAAGTCAGAGAACATAGAAATCATGCAACGTTGAAAAGTTGCGGGAGCATTGCATAAGCCAAAAGACATTCTTCTAAAGGCGTACATGCCATAGATGCACGTAAATGTTGTTTTCTCTTGATCATCAGGGTGGATTGGAACCTGATAAAATTCAGAATATCCATCCAAGAAACAGAAATAGTCGTGGTGGGCCAGTCTTTCCAAGACTTGGTCAATGAATGGCAGGGGAAAATGGTCTTTCTTCGTGGCTGAATTAAATTTTCTATAATCTATGCATACCCTCCAGCCCGTAACAGTTCTTGTGGTTACTTCGTCACCATTAGCTCCTTTTACTATAGTCATCCCCCCTTTCTTAGGCACTACATGAATGAAGCTTACCCAGTTGCTGTCGCTTATCTGGTATATAATCCCTGCATCCCGTAGTTTTAATATTTCTTTCTTGACTACTTCTTTTAGCATCTGGTTCAATTTTCTTTGAGGTTGAACCAGTGGCTTCACAAATTCTTCTAAATATATCCTGTGCATGCAAAGGGCTGGTTAAGTCCCTTGATGTCTTTGACAGAGTATCCGATTACCTTTCTGTGCTTCCTCAACTTTTTCAGGAGTCTTTCCCTCTGTTCTTCCGTTAGGTTTGCGTTAACGATGACGAGATTCCTTCCTTCACTGTCTAGGAATTTGTATTTCAGTCCTTCGGGGAGTGGTTTCAGTTCTGGCTTCGGTTTGGGAGCCTTTTTCTCTTCGCTCGACTGTTCCAAAGAAGCATATTTTACAGTCTCAATTACTTCTTCGTCATCACTGAGATCTTCTTCTTCTTGGTTAAGATAATCCAAAATTTCAACCACTTCTGGGTCTTCCACCAGAGGATCTGGGTTGTTCAGGGCCCTCATCAGGGGGTCTACTCATGGTTGTATAGGCGGCCAGGCGTTCCAGGGGGGCGCCCAAACAGCCTAGGCGCCCAGGCGTTTCCAGGCGTTTTGATAGATTTTTTATTTTATCAAATATATGTAAAATTTCTAAAAAAATACCCTTACACATATAAATATACATGATAAATATGCAATCAATGTGCTACCAAATTACCAATAGTGGAAGAAAGCAACAAAAGCATTAGATATGCATTAAATATAATTTGTAGATGATTAAATATTTGCTAAATAAGATAATAAGGATATTCCAATCCTAAATTTATATAAGTCCACCACTAATGCAAACCAATACATAAATACATTCAAATCAGTAAAATAATAAATACAAATCAGTTCACAAATAAATATAATTTTGTAGATGATTAAATATTTGCTAAATAAGATAATAAGGACATGCCAATCCTAAAATTCTTATAACTCGATCCCTAACGCAAACCAAGAGATAAATACATACAAATCAGTATAATAATACATTTAAATCAGTTCATCTATAAATATAAATTGGTACATGATTAAAAAAATAATTGAGTCACTGATTAAATATTTCTTAAATCAGTAAATAAGGAGATACAAATCCGTTGATCAATAAAAATAATTGAGTACATTATTAAATATTTCCTATATCAGTAAACCAATGTATATAAATCAGTTGATCAATAAAAATAATTGAGTAGATGATTAAATATTTCCTAAATCAGTAAACAAGGAGATACAAATCCCTAATTTCATAATAGTCAACCACTAATGCAAAGGAATACATAAATACATAAAAAATCAGTAAACCAAGATGTATATAATTATAAATCAGTTGATCAATAAAAATAATTGAGTACATAATTAAATATTTCCTAAATCAGTAAACCAATGTATATAAATCAGTTGTTCAATAAAAATAATCGAGTACATGATTAAATATTTCATAACAGTCAACCACTAATGCAAAGGAATACATAAATACATACAAATCAGTAAACCAACATGTATATAATTATAAATCGGTTAATCAATAAAAATAATTGAGTAATGAGTACATGATTAAATATTTCCTAAATCAGTAAACCAACATATATAAATCAGTCGATCAATAAATATAATTGAGTAGTGATTACATGATTAAATATTTTCTAAATCAGTAATAAGGAGATACAAATCCTAAAGGTCATATAAGTGGATCACTAATACAAACCAATAAATAATTACATACAAATCAGTAGAGGATTTATTATTTTCTAAATCACTACATTAAATGATGAATCCCCAAATTAATATCACTGGATGACTAATACGAAGCACACGAACAATTTGTAATCAGTTTTCCTTTTCAGTTTACAATTTAATTATCCTTTTTTGTTGGGCTTGAAGCCTTTTTTTATCAGCAGAATTGGGCCGCACGCCTGGCTGCCTGGCCCGCCTAGTCGGCCGCCTGAACGCCTAGACCGCCTGGTCTCAGTAGAAATCCTGGGCGCCTGGATATGGGCAAGCCTTGGCCCGCCCGGGCGCGCCTAGGCGCCCGCCCGTACAACTCAGGGTCTACTATGGCCTTTTCCTCCTGAACCTCTTCACAATATTGGTTGTAGCTGTCCATGAAGTAGACTGATTCGAAAAAAGACGGTCCCTTCATGGCTTCCTTCACCTTGAAGTCTATGTGATCGTTTCCAACCCGAACTGTTAGATGCCTTCAACGACATCTATCAAAGCCCTACCAGTTGCCAAAAATGGTCGTCTGAATATCATAGGACACTTGGGGTCCTCGACAGTGTCTATTACAACGATGTCGCAAGGGATGAAGAATCGTCCCACACAGATAGGGACATCTTCTACTATACCAACGGGTCTGTTGAACGTTGGATCCGCCAGTTCAATCTTCATGTTTGTTTTGACCATGTCGGTCAGTCCCAGTCTTTGAGCTAAACTTAGGGGCATGAGGCTAATGCTCGCTCCCAAGTCTGCTAGACCTTTCCTTTCAAGGTTGTCCCCAACACAAAAAGGGATGTTAAAAGCTCCAAGATCTTTCTTCTTAGTCGACAATTCAGCTTGTACAAATGCATTAGACATGTTTGCTGGATGCACTGTTTCAACATGGTTTCCCCTCTTTGTGATGAGATCTTTGAAAAACTTTGTATACGTGGGCATTTCCTCTAAGGCATCAAGAAATGAAACATCTATGTGCAACTTCTTCACTGCTTCCATAATTTTTTCGTATCTTTTCTTTAGGTGTGCCTTGATGAGCTTGTATGGGAATGGGACCCTTGGTGCATATAAATTTTTCTTCGTGAAGAGTTCCTCAACATGATTTGGATCCCTAACTTCTCAACTTTTCTTTTTGCTTTCTTCAGCAGGCTTTCCCTTATCAACAACTTTCTCCGAAGTAACTTCTTTCTCAGGTTGTAGTTCCTCATCTTTTCCTTCCTCGTTGTCGTTTCTTGTTCCAGAATTGTTTAATGTCCTCCCAGATCAGAGGGTAGTCATTTTTGCAGTCTTCGTATTCAACGAGATTTTTCCCGAGGGATTCTTTACCAATTATGCCAACTGCGCAAGCTGTTGGTCAATCTGGCGTTGGTGTGTCTGCATATCCGCCATCTGAACTTGCATGGTTGTCAAGACGTCAAAATTAGCTAGAGCACTTTGGGCTAGTTGATCGTTCACGGTTGCTTGCCTGTTAGCGAAATAGAATAGTTGGGCGACTAAATCTTGTTGGTTGTTATCCTTTCCTTGTCCCGATCCTTGGCCTTGGCTCGGTCCTGCTCCTTGACGATTTTGATTCTTACCTTGTCCTGAGTAGTTGTTCTTATTGGTTTGATAGTTGATTGTCCGAGTATACTGAGTTTGTCCGCTTCTCTTTTCAAAACCTGGCGACGGTTTTTGTGAGTTGCTTAGTTAGTGTGAATTCTCGGCTGCGTCCTTGTTTCTGTAGCTGACACCAGGGTGGTCTGGCCTTTTGAAGTTGGCATAGGAAATGTTCTGCGTCTCTTCTTCACTTTCACTTTCGTCACTTTCCTCCGGCTTGGTGTAGATACAATTATCAACCCCATGTCCTCCTTCTCCACAGGTGACACACTTCATGACCTTCTCAACATGCTTCTTGCCCTTAACTCCAGTATCTTTCAGCTGTTTTACATCAGTTGCTATTTTCTGAATTTGGGCCGTTATGGTTTCTAAAGCCTTGGCTTCCATAGATGGTCCTTCAACCCCTACCTTCCTTGTTGGGCCTCTGTCATTCCTGTCATAGTCTACGCCTGCTTGCAGCGCAACCATGTTTTCTATTATCTTCATGGTTCTACTTGGCTTCTTCCTGAGGTGCCAGCGGCTGCGTTTAACGAAGTCCTTTTCGTACGAGTTATCCCATTATAGAAAGTGGTCACTAGGAACCCCTTACGATAATTGTGGTGTGGATACTCCTGGAAACGTTCCCATGCTTCGCGCAAGTTCTCTCCTGGCTTCTGTGCAAAAGAGGTAATCTTCTGCATGTTGTGGATTGTCCTTTCTGTGGGATAAAATTTAGTAACAAAAGCATCTTCCAGAGGTCTCCACCCGTCTATAGATTGGTGAGGGAGATTTAGGTACCAAGATAGAGCCTTGTCTTCCAAAGAGAAGTTGAAACCTTTGTAGTAAATCACCTCTTGCGGGACTCCCCTCATTTTGATGGTGTCACAAATATTTTTAAAAGCATCGAGATGATGGTATGGGTTTTCTCTTAAGTTCCTGCTGCGAAAAGGTTTATTCTGGATCATAGAGATGACAACTGGTTTTAACTCGAGATTTGCGACATTGAAATTTGGTATGATGATTGGACACCTAGACTCGTTGGCCCTTGTTGCTGCCAATTATCTAAGAGTCTTCCCTTCTTCGTCGTCCTCGCTGTCGCTATCCCGACCATCACGCTACCGTTCATTGTCATGATGGTTACGGTGATGTCTTCTTTGACGCCTGTGGCATCGTTCCTCGTCGCGTCGGTCTTCTTTGCAATGATCGTCTTCACGACAATCTTCATCCCTATTGTCCTCATCATGTCGACGATCGTCATTGTAACGTCCGTCTCTGTCTTCATCCGAGCCTGGTGGTGATGGATTGTGTTGATTCCTCGCACCCCGCTCGTCCCCTGAGAGAGTAACGTCCACGCGAGGCGGCATGGTATCTCGAGTTTAAGGAGCAAAGTTGGATGAGTCTGCTTCTTCCTGGGTGCCTGAATAGACTGCACAGTCGAGTTAGTAAACTGGACGTGTTAAAACGAACTATTCTACACAAACGCAGGGTAGCAGACTTAAAGTAACAGTGCGGTCAAGCTTATTGCTAAGCTTGAGGCACGGGAGTATAGTCAGTGGAGTCGAGTTCTTAACAGTGCCGTTTTGCCTTGTCCCCGACAACGGCGCTAAAAAGTTGACCGACCTAAATCACACGTCTAAAAGGAGCAAATTCAGAGTAGTCAGACTCAATGTTCAAAATTTCGACAAAATTGTCGAAATTTTTGGCGAAATTTCTGTTTCTGTGGCAATCAGACATCAAAATTGATTGACGAAACTCTCGAAACAGGCAGATCATCGATTTTTTTATTAATTTTTTATATACTATGTACTAGCTAGAGCATATTTTTTTGCACAGTTTTGTGTCTTTAAGTCTATATATTGTGTTTGCAAACTATAATGACTTAGTTCATTGATTTTGCCATTGAAAATTGACATCAAAAATCCCCATCGAAATGCCCATCGAAACAGTTCAAGGTTTTTCACAAAAAAATGACGAGACCCCACCCCCACATATCCAATATGAAATGTTATTACATATTTGAGTAGATCTACACTAGTAGATCATTCTGGTAAAATTTCATAAATTAATTCGTTTATTTTGCCGTTGAACCGCAAGGAACGCATTTATCAAAATTTGTCGAAATTTCTGTTTCTGTGGCCACCGAAACGACATCAAAATCAGACATTTTCTTCCTTGGTCAGACTTTTAAAGAGATAACCCGACTCTCAGGCCCCCGCAACGATAAACGTGGTCCGATGTAGCGATCGGGGTCAAACACAGGGACAAGGTTGGCAGTGTTAAGCGCACAAAATCTAACACTCTTATACTCCAGATGAAGATGGTCTATTAAAGAGGTGTCCCCTAAGGAACGATGGCACTCAAACCAAGGTAGAGCAAGAAAACCAAAGCAACAAAAACAAACAGAAACGAAAATAAGACGAAACAAGAATATGGAAGGAAACTCGGATCGAGTTTCACCTACTAAGACTTCTCTCCAACATGCAATATCGTCTCTCTCTCTCGTATACTCTCATCAAGATTACAAGCAACTATCAAAAACATCAATTCCACTCTCTTTCGAGATGAGGATAGATCTAAGTCTAAGGGTAGCCTCTCTCTCGAGATGGCCACACGAAAACCACAAGGCAAAACATATGGTTAAAGCTTTAGCATTCCAACACTCTCGTACATTCATACTACTCCATAACACATGATAAAAGCAATATTACTCTCTCAAGATATCAACTATCAAACATCACAAGATGGTAGCTAAGCACACAAGTGAAGCATTAAAACAGGTGCATGGAGATAACCTTGACAAGAGTATATATACTCAACAAAGAGAGACAATATACATGTTGGGAGAGCCTTAGTGGCTACTCCCAACCCAAGTTAAGGTGCTTAGCCACTTATGCTTGCAGATAGCATAGTGGCGTTACAGAAAGATAGATACATGAAATCCACGAAGTGAGGAGGGAAGTACAGCGGAATGGAATGATAGATCTAGACAGAGAGAGAAGGGACGTGATACGACACAGTACTTCTTCAGATCTGGATCTAGCACGTCGATGGCGTAGACGATCTTCTTCTCTCGAAGGATGGATGGGATGGAATGAGTCTGGGATGAGATCCAAGACTAGTGGATGGGATGGGATGGAATGAGTCTGGGATGCAGCAGCACTTCGTGGTCCTTGAGATCCGATCTATGATCTGATGATTTGACAAGATGGGTGGATGGCCTATTTATAGGCGCATTCTACCGACTTAAGCCTAGACCGCGGTCGCGGTCTGCTCTAATTTATATCCAACTGCCTAGATAAAGGCCCAAAGGCTGGCTTATATAAGACTCTACGATTTGACGTGCAAGTCAACAAAATAGAAAACTAATGCAAGCAAATAAAACAAGGAATTAAAATCCTCCTCATCATCTAAGCCTTAATCCCAACTATGTTGGGGTCGGCAAGGAATCAAAATCCTAATAAAGAAATTCGAATTAAATAGAACACAAATTTCCTAAGTGCATAAAGAATTAAATAAAAGCTCAACTTGAGCCCAATAAGCTCTAATCAGGATTGTCTTGGATCTGGGCTTGCTTCCTATGCAAATTCCCTTTCACGGATTGCATCAATGGGCCATTGCATTATATTCATCATCTTCACTAGATCTAACAACAACTGACAATTTCCTGATCCTCCAAGCCAAGGTTTTGTAACCTACAAAGGTGCAATACATAGAAGTGGATTTCCTATCAATTTGGTTTTTTACATAAGCATAATTAGACTAACCAGAATTTTTTATATGTCAATGATTCTTGTGCAATAGGTCTAACCTAGGAGTCTGTTAGATACATCATTCAAGTAACATTCATGTAAACTATCAATATATCCATTCATTAGGCTGACTGCAGTAGTTATATCAGTTCCTATGAGGAAATTTTTCATCATCCCATGGCTAATGGGGATCTAATGATGTATCAATTAGTCTGGGCCCTAATGTTCCTGTTTATTCCGATGATTCCAAGGTGCACTTTTGTGATGGAGATGTAGTCAAACTGAGTTCATGGCTTCTAGCCACTTAAACAAAAGTATTGTAATCCTATCACTCTTGTGCCTAAAATGTTTAAATTGCTTATGCTTGGTGGCTTGTACTCCCTACTTTTTTTAAAATGTTTATTTCCAGTTCAATCCCAGCTAACCGCCGACCTACCTCTGTCCCATCTAGTGTCATCATCACGAAGAATTGAACCCATGACCTCCTACACACCTTCAAGTAAACCATCCATTGGGCTGCTGTGCTCTTACTCGTGTATTCTACTTTATCACTCCTTGAGATCATGTTGACATCTACAGGTACAACCAAAATAACCAATCCAGACTTTTGTTTTAGTAAATGTAGAATGATCATGTTAGGACCTGTAGAATTCAAATGAGGGTAGAATAGAGTTTAGCCTAATGAAAGAGACACATAAACAGTAGGTTACTTTTTATCATCCAAGACTAATGAAATTAAAGAAAGTAAAATTTAAAAATTGGATGGAACGATAATACCTACTCGGAAAAGACTATTCTGGCAATCGTTACAATATCAATTTAGAAAGGGATGACGATTTTGGACCATAGGTCATGGCTTATACTGCCTTAAAAGTTTATGCATGCCAGAGGAGTGTTTGGTTCTTTTTCACCTTTTTTTATATCCAACCAAAATGTTACGAGTACAATAGAAGGCATACATAGATTATCATAAAATAATTCTTCTCTCTAAAACTAAGTTTAAAATGTCCTATCTATGTCAGAATATTCTCATTCTGTATTTTCTGCCAATGTCCCTCTCTAGATAAATATATAGACATGGACACAAAGTGACAGGGACCACAGGGTCCTCAAGTAAGTTTCATGCTGACATGGATACCAAGTACAAGGTATTGGTGGCTATATATGGCTACAGGACTGAAGCTGGCATTAGTTATATTGTCTTCATTTAGATCTCATATTGCAATAGCCTGTCGAAGTTCACTGCGCTAAGGAGTGACCTGAACTGGTTCCGTCACTGACTCATTGGTACCCGACTCAAGCGGTCCAACTCGTTTCTGACAACAGTGATTCTCGCTGAAGTTTATGCTCAATTGCTATGCATATGCACTCCAGTTGATGTGCCTTTTGTTGACTCGTCTTTCTTGATTATTATTGCAGACGGGTTTTCTTGGGGACTAGGTCATGCTATGCCTATCTTCAATGGTTCTAGTGGTATCCTTTCTGTGGTCACAATAACAATGTGAAAAGAAGTTCTAAAAGAGAGACGGTAAACCCAAGCGAGCCAACTAGATCTCCATTGATTAAGGGACTAATAAGACCGATTCCTCTGCTCTGCTTGACCAAACTCCTATCTCATTGTGATGACCACTTATCATATTTATGGATCTAGACAGGCTGATCAAGATAGACCTCTCTATTCCTTTGCCTCTATTAATGGCACCTAGGAGAAGGCCACTCGACACTTTAGAGCTGGTTTTTTTTGTTGCCAGTTCTTACCTTACCTCCCCTTTCTCAATTTTGCAGAGGGCATTCATCCCATTTGCAAGTCCTCATTGTGTATGAACCGCTCTTGAATGAATTGCATGCAATTTCAAACCATTTTTTATCCTTGAGAATTGTTTGCACTATTATGTTGTTATGCCACACGATTATTAAAGCTTGTGTGCATCTCGTGAGATTTTGCATCAAACTTTCTGCGCCTGTAGTCCTTAGCAAAATGACATTACCGATATTAATAATAAAACTGACATCATAGTAATGTTTGTAGACTCTGACCAGTAGGAGCAAAGCTCGCGATGGCACTTAAGATAGACAATGCTCCTAGTGACGTCTAAGGAGGATAACACTCTTAGCGGTAACCATGAGGTGTGTCACCATATAGCAGCAGCCAGAGGGGGAGACATGTCCCATGGCGGTGACAAGCAGAGTGTAGTCAAGCAGTAGCTATGCATTGCTGATATCCAGTGACATCCAACAGTTGGCTAGTGGATGCAAGGTCAAACGGCGGCTGTCCGACCTAGTGGTTTAGGAGAGAGAAGGTTGAAGAGTTACATCAGCTAGGGTTAAAAATGTGCAACGAAGGGCAGTGCTAGGATGCTGCAGCATAGGGATGTCAGCTATGTGGGTTCGGTTGACTTTATACCTATACCCATTTGGTTTTAGGTGTAGCCTATAACTTCCCTTTAGAAAAAGAGTAAAAAAAATACATATTCGGGCCGACCCAATGGGTCATGGGGACCCAATGTAATATGCCTGGGCCAGCTCTATAGCAAACAAAAAATTAAGCTGGAAATATTATACAATATTAATATTCGACACTTGTATGTCAACCCTTACTATTAAATATTTGCTCTAGTTCCATTGTTCACCCCAACTATCCCATGCTGGAATTTGTGACATAGCAAAGGGGTATTTGACTTTCTTAAATGCGCATACCTGTTCTTTTTTTTTTTTTTCCTTCTATTGATTTTGACCCAGCTTCAAAAGTATTCACGTATAAATGCAAAATCTGTGCTGGAACACACAGTCAGCTAGTTGATAGCAGGATTATTGGAAAATTCGTTCAACCAAAATTTACATAAAGGACAGGTATTTATGTAAATTGATGACACAATCTGAAAAACATAAACATGTAGGATTGCAATTTTAATCTAACATAAAAATGGAGTGTTATCCTATAAATATTAGTAAAAATATGATTGAAATTGTATCAGTGCTGGAATCTAGCACAAATTGAACACAACTATTGTACATTCATCACATAAGCCTATCAAACATCAGAGAGACCAAGAAAAACCTCATAAAGGATAAAAAAATTAACAGAGATTACTTGCACCATGGTAAAACAATTAACATAAATGATATATCCAAACATTTGAGTGCACATATGAAATTGAATACATGATTAGACCATAAAAAATTGCCACAACCCAAGCGGCTGATTAGATTTTGCAGAAGTTATTTGCAGAGGAAAGAAGGCTTATATCCATGGATTGAAATTTCGGCCGAAATTGTGAGATTTTGACCAATATTTTGGTTCTGACCGTTACCAAACATTGAAATGGACATGCCAAATTGCCGAAATTTTCACTTTGTAATTTCCTTTAAAAAATGAAAAGTAATCTTAAAAAATCCTTAAAAATATGGGAAGACCCCCCTGGGTTAGTTGAATCCAAAATATAAGATGTAACATGTCATTGCATAAGAATATATGTATGTGTGCATTGCATGATCAAACAATTTTGTATATTTTCACTCAAAAATGTAGGAGCCCCCCACCCTACACCAACATATGATATTATTGCATAATTAGATGTATTTTAGTATGTAGACCATCATGGTAAAATTTGATGACTTATTCCTTTATTTTGTCACCGAAATCGTCAAAATTTGCCATGAAATCTAAAAAAAATTGCGATGAAAATTGTGTCGACAAGCGGAAATATCGAAATTTTGGTTGAAATTTTTGAAAATTTCTATTTCTGGACCACCGGAAACAGCGTCGAAATCGACATTGTAAACTATGCTTATATCATAGAAACACTTAATAAACTAGAGACTTACATCTAATACATTTAATTTCTGTCTTCATTTTCTGCATCATGCATAGTACCCACTTCTCCAGCTTTTCAAAATTCCAAATGCAACATGATAGAGAATGCTCATGGAGATGATACATCCCAGAAGACCGTCATTAACTAGATATTAACCACCTGATGAACAAGGTTATGTATCTTGGTACAAAACTTAAACATGTTAACTTAACACAAGCTTCAACAACACAATGCCAGATGTATCACTCAAGTGACAGATAAAAACATAGTAAAATAGTAATTTGTTGGTCAAGCGAAACCAAAAACATAATGAAGAAAACCAACCCAGTATACTGGTAGCTATTAGAACTAACATTAAAATGGGAACACAGGGGGATAAACAATAAAATGTAATTAAAATAATGAACCACCGTCAACATACCTATATCATGTATTATTCTAGTTGTGTTTACAAATCCTTATGGGTATACATAGTTTTTTCAATTAACATTGGATCTAGGAAGTGTTTTACATATTATCCAATTCCTATACTTTTAGCTAAGAATGATAGGATTAGGAACATGGTTTTCAGGCTTGAGATGAAGGTCGACCCGGCAAAGCCCCAGGTCTTCCGTTTCTGAGTCAACCGTGGGTCACTAGGTTGACTTAGTGATGTCATCACAACATCATGCATATATATATAATGAAAATAGAACATTGAAAACACTATTAAGGGAACATCAATTGGAAGATATATAGCACATATCTACATGAAACTAAGGAAACAAATAGGTATGTAAGTAACAACCAGATTAATGACATGCAAGATGCAACACACAACATGGAAGTGATAAAGATGAGCAATCACATTAGGAATCATGAACAAGTAACAAGCACCCAAAAGACTAATAGTCATATCAAGCATCAAAATGGTCAAAAGACTAATAATAAATTCCCATTAGTAATATATTCACCTACACAGATGTAGGAGGTACAATTTGAATTACAAATTAGAATTTTGACTAATGATATCGTGGCAACATATCAATACCTGACAATTGCTCATTGATGGAGCAAAGAGCAAACTTCTTCCATACGTAATATTGAGGTATTCAAACAATCATCTTCCAACAATCATCTTCTCAACCACATCGTACAAACCGGTGGCAATCTCTAGATGGGTAGAGAAATTGTTATTCATATTTGAAATTTAGGATACAACCAATAGCTAGCAACATGCCAATTTCTATGCAATTGTTTGTCCCATATTTTGTCAATGAGATTCCAATAGGAGAGTGTGAGTTTTTCTTATTCAAATCCACTAGAAGTTTTTTTTCTGTATGGGTAACTTTCTTATTGCCTCCTTGGCATCATAGCCTCGTAAAGATATTCCACGACAGGTCTTTCATCTGAGTGTACTATCCTCAAGGGCTTACCTAATCTAATAACAATCTTATTCAAAATCTTGATTCACGACAAATATTTGTACTGACTTCCCTTTTTCCATGTAGTATCTAGAGTCTAGGAAATCTTTGCTAAGGAAAACGCTACGCAAATCATGTTTATGACAAAGTAAACTCTACAAGGAAAAAAATGAGCAGCAGACCTTGTAGGACCGTGACGGATAAAATCTGTCCATCCATCCCTCTTTTTTAAGAAAATGCAAGACATAAATGTGATTATAGGTAAATGTGGTTATTTTGGAAGCTTAAGGAACGACCTTGTAATATCTAGAGTCAGTCGTTCTATTGGGCTATAGGCCCCCAAGGAGGGAAACCCTATCCTTAGGATTCATAGGCCTGTCCTAGGTTGTATAGGCGGTAGGCGTTCCTAGGCATTTTTGTGTTTTACATGTAGAGACATATATATATATATATATATATATATATATATGAGCAATATACGAGTCAATAGGAATCACTAAAAAGAGGAAAGAAAAGGAAAAAAAGAACATTGATCTACTTGAGGAAGAGTAACAAATTGCAAAAAGAAATCAACAATGAGGTTGGGGAAAACGATGAACAAAGAAAGAACAGAAAAAAAGAAAATAAAAAGTAGAGAGCATCATGCAGCAGGAGCCTTAAGTATGGTGAAACCGTGGAGAGAAAAATAAAGCAGAAGAAGATTGATAGAGGAAGAAGAAGAAATAACAAAATGAAAGTAGAAAGGAGGTCAAAAAGATGAGAAACTATATAGTGCCTATATGTATAGATACGAATAATTGAATCTAATATAGGAACACTAAAATAAAAAAACTGAAAATGCAAGGAAGAAAGCATTGTATTAATGTGAGTACATTCATACAAAAGTATCATAAATAGATTATAGTAATAGGTGAATGAAGAAGAAAAAATCATGTAGTATATAGTAAATCGGTAAGTGCTGCTATAGAAATAGGAGGATGAAGAATTATAAATCATGTCGTATTTCGTAAATTGGTAAGTGGAGCAGCAGCGGTAACTCTAAAACATAGCAGCAATTTGCTGCTTGATAATGCAAAAATAAGAAATGAAAATGAAGAGGACTGCAGTGACATTGCAGCAACTTTGCTGCTTGATGGAGCTGTAAAGGAAAAGAAAAAACAAAAGAAAAAATATGTATCAAAAGAAATGAGAAGAAGATATGAAGAAAAAAAAACAGTCCAGATTTTAGGCCCAATGGGCACCTAGGCACTCTAGGCGTCGCCCCGCCCAGGCCGCACAACAACCTAGTTTGGCTGGGCACCCAGGTTTTGGAGGTCAGGTGGCCACCTAGGCGGGCGCCCGTACAGCAATGAGTCTTTCACATGGTGGTTGGGAAATCAAGGGCAGTTACAGTGGGGTCGGGGCAGGTCAGTGCCCCTAAATTAGAGCCACTGGGTCCACCACCCGCATGCTAGCTTTGTTTTTATTACATGATATGAGAAGTGGCCCCTTGCTACCCACTAATGTCATAAACCCTGTGATGTACAAGGAGGCAAATTGTGGATGGCTCTACCATTACGTAGTATATGCTAATATGCTAGTATGTAGGTATTCCTGTCCTATTGTGTAGTTGTTTTGATAGGCTTTTTAATTATTCCATCGTTTTCTTTGTGATTTACATTTAGGCCTGCCTAATATAAGCTTGTTATTTAAATAGGTAGGATACGCTGAGAAGATAGCAAGCATCTGGGAGAAGGTTGCGGAGGAAACAACTGAATATGCTAGGTCAGTGGGAAAGGTAGCCAATAACTAGAATATGCACAACATGTCTCTTGTATATTGTGAGTCCTGTCTTATAGTTGAGCATTGGTGTAGCATCGCTTCATTTTTTCTGTGATCATGCATTTTAATTTGAGATGCTAGGCTGAAATAGGTGTAGTTTACTTATATGGAACACAGATGTATACGGATTTTCTAATTGAAATGTATGATAGTAGCATTCGTATTGAGAAAGTTTGATACTATTCATTACTTTTGACGGAGGGGTACTGACATTTTAAGTCCAGGAAGCCTTTATTTGCTTGGCAACTTTCGTCTTCCATAGTATTCTTATGGATGGGGTTGTTCGAAGAATTATGCTAATAGATTTAACTTTGTTTCATTGCTTTGTGCGTTTCTTTCTTATAATGCAATAAAGTAGCATGCTTGACACGGAATGTTGGACAATAAGGAATAATAGTAGACAACCAGGGCTGTGGAATGAAGGCACTAGGACAAAGTGTGCACTTCTTAGTGCTTCATCCTAACCCCACCTTTACGGAGTGAAACTATTCAAAATCTTAAAGGCGATTCTGTAAACCTCAGCGTGCGATAGTTTTAACAAGAAAATCAAGCATGCATTAATCTCACTTGGAGGGCTGGAAGGAAAGCGAGGAAGATGTGGAGCCTGCCATTGTCAACCCACTTTTAAGAGTGAGATACTCCATTGACCATGGTCATTCTCTGTTGTAGATTATACCAATCTAGTTCCACTCTAGTTGAACACGTTGCAAGCATCTTATTGTAATGTTTAGGTTGATATAGGTCAAGTCATAATCCTTGAATGACATTAGCATATGTGGTTGTGCTCAGATCATCAATAAGTTTCTTAGTTATTTGGGGCCAACTCATTACTGCTAGACAACATCCTTTAAAGTTGAGTCAGGTATAAGTTTGATTAACTCATGAATTACATATACAATATTAACCAAATACTAGAAGGTACCAAACACTCAAGTTCTTAGTGGAACCAATTCTTTAGTGGTAACTAAACACTTCTAGACATGAACACAGAATGAGTGGGTATGACCAACCCAAATACATACTTAATTTGGTATGTTTTCAATTTTTACCGACCCATGCATTCCTCATTTGGAAATGTGTATAATGGTTACACACATTCCAACCTCGATGGGCCATGGGAATCCAATGCAACTATTTTTGGCTTGGCAATATGGCAAAATGTAGACATCAAGGTGAGTTAATTTCTACTCTTATTAGTGTGTAGGTAATCTATATATAAGCATTTGATTAAAAATTCTATCCCATTCAAGGCAACATGTCTACTTATGCGTGCTACGGTAGAGTAGGAGGTGAATAGACTAGGGACTCTAATAGCGACGAACATCGCCGTCGACCTTTTGGTGCACAAAGGGAACCTAAACGATGCACTCTACCAAATCTAATCAGCCACAAGGACAAAGAAGGTGCATCAACCGAGCTTTTGTGTTAAAAAACTCTTGAAGCCGTGTCTTAATCTGCCTTCATTTGATCCACTGTATATGATGCATGAGCTAGCAGTTGTGTATGAGGTACCAAATCTATCTCAAAATCAACCGATCTAGGTACCAGAAGACCTCAAAACTCCTAAGAATACATATTTTGAAACTCATACACTACATGTACCTCTATCTTTTAGGTCTCATAGCCTTGGTGTCGACAACATGTGCTAGATAAGCTGTACAACCTTGCCTGAACATCTTGTCTACTATGGTGACTCAACACTATAATGAGTTGCACCGCAAAGGGGTTGATCATTACAATACCGAATCAGGTCTAGGAAAGACATTGGAAAATGATCCTTATGCGTGGCCTTGTTCAATTTCCTGTAATCAATACACATCCTCCAGCCAGTGGTTGTTCAAGTAAGGATGAGTTCATTATTTTCATTCCGTATCATGATAGTTCCACCTTTGTTGGGTACAACATGTACATGACTTACCCATAGCGAGTCAGATATATGATAGATGATTTTGGTAGTGAGCAATTTAATGACTCCGAGGCGGACTACTTTTTTCATATTTGGATTCAAATTTCATTGATGTTCGACATTTGGCTTGTGGTCTTCAACCATGGGGATTCTGTGCATGCAAAGCGCTTGACTGACCCCGATGAGGTCACTCATTTTGTAGCCGAGGGCCTTTCTTCTTTCCCTTAATTCTGTCAGGAGTTTGTCTTCTTGTTCGGACGTTAGGTCAAAATTTATGATAACTGGGTAGACCTTGAGATCATCTAGAAACATGTACTTTAGCCCCTCAGGTTGGGGATTCATTTTGGGGGCCTCTAGTTTCTCACATAGGTCTTCAGTTACATTCATAGCCTAGAGTTCCTCAAATTTAGCTTCATGATTTTCTTCTGCAACGTTGAGGTGGAGAACACAATTCTTTACTTGTTCGTTAATGGAGTCATCATCAGTCGGGTTTGTCAGAGCCACTTCTAAAGGATTGTCTGATTCATGATTATCTTGCGCGAGGAGTGACATTTTCTCTATGCAATCAATCAGATATATTTCTTCTTGCATGCTTTCAAAAACTCTGAACTCGAGTATTTCTTTTCCCAATATGAGGAGCAAGGTTCCTTCTTCAACATCAATCAAAGCTCTTGTAGTGGCAAGGAATGGGCGGCCAAAGATAAGAGGGTATATGGAGTCCTCTTTTATGTCCATGATTACAAGGTCATGTGGGACATAAGTCTTTGCCTACCTTAACTGGGACATCCTTAATGATTCCCAAAGGGGGAGTCATAGAATTGTCTGCAAGCTGTATGGTCATGCCAGTTGGGAGAGAAGTTCTGTGAACCCTAGCCTCCTGCAAAGGCTAAGTGGCATGATAGAGATGCTAGCACCGAGGTCGGCTAGTCCCTTCTTACATGTGGAGTCACCGATATGACATGAAATCCCAAAAGATCCTGGGGCTTTTTTCTTCTTGGGCATTTTGCTCTAAATAATATCAAAAGTAATTGTTGCTAATTTGACTGTCTCATATTCCTCAGTTATATACTTCTTTGTGAGGAGCGATTTTAAGTTCTTCGTCCAGACTGATATCTTAGCCAGCACATCTAGAAAGAGTATATCAACATGAAGTTTCTTCATTGCTTCCTTGAACTTCATGAAACAAGTGTCGAACTTTGTCTGCTTTAGTGAGCTTGGAAAGGAGGACGAGGCTTGTATACTGGTATAACTGGCTCAGGCGTGTCTTCTATTTCTACAACGATAGGTTTCTCAAAACTTTCTTTGTCAGCCTTATCAGTCATCAACGGTTCTTTCAGTTGAGATTCAGGTACTTCAATGTCTTGGACAATCACCAAGTCATCCTTGTTTGTAACTACTACATGTGTCTTGATAGGAGGATCAAAATATTCTTTTCCAGACCGAGTGGACACAACTTTTAGTTGCTCAAGATGTTTAGGATTGTTCTCTGGTTGGCCAACAAAAGCTCCAGCATGTGGCTTGAGTCTAGCTGAAAGTTGAGCTAGTTGGGATTCAATAGCCTTCTGATGGGCTTACTGATTTTCTATCATAGTCTGTTGTGACTGTAGCATCTTCTCAATGGCTGATAGTTTGTCATTAGAAGATAAGAGACCGACTTGTTGTCCTTATTGTAGTTGTTGACAAGGGACTTGGTTGGGGTTCTGGAACTGAGAGGTATTTTGATATTGATTGTAGTTTCTGTTCTGAAAGTAACCCATGAAGTTCCCTTGATTCCTGAAATTTTGTTGTTGATTATATTGGAATCCCGACGGGCCTCGTTGTTGATTATTTGAACTGAGTTTCTGTGAGTTTTCTACTCCTGAAGGATTTCCAAAATGAAAACCTGGATGGTTCCTGGTCTGATTTGGAATGTAATACCCTTGACCAGGGATGGTGTGGATAGCATTTAGACTTTCCATCTGACCATTACCTCCTTGGGAATAAGCATTGCCTAGAACGACATCATAGAGAATATTATAGGCTAGCGTAGAATGATCAGTGCCTTTACATGCTTCACAAAACAAATCACAAAACAAAGAAGTTGACTTGACTTGTTCTTGTTGTCGAGGTGGAGAATGCCTCCTTTCATAGGCGTTGAAAGATGATTCGAGGTTGTCTTGCTCAGAAACTAGTAGCTTTAGAGACTTAGTGATAGACTTGTACTCAGGGCTACTTTCTGCCATCGCTACCTTTAGCACTTCTTTGCCTACGGATCTACCCCAGTTGGCATGATTTTTAGCTCCAAGGGTGACAAGCTTCCATGCGCTATCATAACTTTGATGCATGAAGTTTTCTCCAGATGAGGAGTCTAAAAACTTCTTGATATCATCATCCAAACCCCTATAAAATATTTTTATGAGTTGATTCTTAGGTATGCCATGGTGTGGACACTTGCGTAGTAACTCATTGTATCTTTCCCATGCTTCTGTCAAAGTTTCATCAGGGATCTGGACACATTGTGTTATCTGACTCCTAATATCATAGGTGAGGGAAGGAGGGTATAATTTTTCCAAGAAAGCATTTTGAAGTTGTTCCCAAGTTATGATGGGGTCGCATTGCAAGGAGTTATACCAACTCATGGCTCTATCTGCAAGGGAATATTTGAAGAGACTGAGTCTGATGGCATCATCTGTAACTCCATTATGCTTTGTCATAACACATAAATCTATAAACCTCAGAAGATGTTCTTGACTATCCTCGCCTTGCTTGCCATAGAAAGGGTTGTTTTGAAGTAGTGTAATCCAATGTGACTTGATCTTAAAGTTTGGAGCAACAATGGGAGGAGGTTGCACTGGATGTTGAACGTCAGCAACCTTAGGGATTGAGAACTCTCTAAGGTCATTTGGTAACTCGGCTTGTTGAGCTGGTGCTTGAGCTGCCTGGATTTCCTCTTGAACCGCAGCTCGAGCTTCTTGCATAAGCCTTTCCCTTTGTGCATTAAGGGCTTGAGTTACCCTTCGAGTAATTTCCTCCTCTTGTGCCATCCTATCTTGGTTTTCTTTACTCTGACGATGAAAGGTTCATTCTATCTCAGGATCAAAGCTAGCTGCAAGGTCAGTACTGTTGGAGTGTGGCATGCACTAGTCTTTGGGGGTACCTGGGATGGAAAGATCTTTCGGGAGTTAGATGGGCAGAGTAGAACCAAATTCAAGTAGATGATCAATAGTATCAAAAGTGAAAGTAAAATCTTAGATTAGTCTCAATAGAACTAGATTTAACTAGATGATTCCATTGTCCCCGACAACGAAGCTAGAATTTGATTTGGGTTTTACTGCACTAACAAACTCACTTAGGGCTGAAATCCCTAAGTGTTTTCAGAAACCTTATGCAATAATACCACCCGCAAGCCGACGGGTCTTATCAAAATATAGTTAAGGATCGAATCCCAAGGGACAACTTTTTAAAGAATCTTTCTAGTTGAATCTGGATCGACTAAGACTAATATTTAGAATAAGAGTTTATTTGAGTTTAGTTAAACTAATTGCAAGGAAAGTAAAAGAGCGAGATTAAAATTGAGTTTAGATTAATGATGGAAATTACTGGGGTGGAATCAGGTTTCACCACCACTACACATGCAAACACATCCAAAACACATCCATGCAAGATACAACTATCCAAATGGAGTAGCAAACCATATGTTAGAAAATAGAGTTTGCATAAGCATCTCCATGGGCTCGATGTCTCGTTACCCACGGATCACACACATACTACTCTGGAGATATCCCTTCGGAAGTTCTCGTTCAGGCATCAACCATGTTAATCGATATTCAAATCCTAAGTATTGAAATTCTCGCAACAAAGGAATATAATAGATCATGCAAGGCATGCGATCAATCCACAAAGCATGCATTAAACGATTAGTAATGAAATGGAAAGTTATATACAAGCCATGGAATGTTATAAAATGGATATGTAAGCATAGGTAGTGGGGCTAGTCCCCGCACCCCAGCAAAATGGACTACTCACTCCTCATGATAGAAACAAAAAGATCAAGAGAGAGGAAAGATTTAGCCATGGTCATGGTGAAGAAGATGATTGCAACTTGGTGGAGAAACGGTCTTCTACACGATGGTGGGGTAGATCTGGACGAGGATGGGAAGAACACCAAGACAGATGAGGATGATCTTCTCTCTCCTTCTTCCTTCTCTTCTCATGCTCTTGCTCATAGGATATGGAGTGGTAGATGGCCGACGAATGAAGGTTCTACAGATCTAAAATCCCACCACTTTTGTGGCTAGGAGATAGATCTTGATGGAACCGAGATGGCAAAGTAGCAAGGACACCACAGATGTAGTCTTTGGTGGTGGAGATCATCTTCCCAGGCTGGGCACAGAGCGGCAGCCTGTCGGCATCGTCGAGCAGAAGAGATGCCTCAAATGAAGGAGGGGGTCGTCTATTTATAAGTGCATATATGGAGTGCACTGACTTAGATGCCACGGTCGAGGTGATTGCCACAGTCGAGGTGTTTGTACTGCAATCGCAGTGGGGTCTTCTTTGTCGCGGTCGAGGTCGTGGTCGTGGGTTGCGGTCAAGGTCACAGTCGAGATGGTGTGGGCCTCAGTCGAGGTGGCGTGCCGCGGTTGAGGTGGTGTGTCGCAGTCGCGGTTGTATGCCGCGATCAAGGTCATGTGAAAAACCCACCCCTGTGGGGGGGTATTTCTATGGGTTGATGGGTTTGCGTCAATGAATCCTCTGGCTGATGAGGATGCTTTCTGATGAAGGAACTGGCCATCAGAAAAAGGGTCCAAATTATCAAAAGTTTCTTCGGCCCGCTAGTCGGTTAGTAGGACCACTGCCTCCTACACTGGTGCACACAGTGCCATGCTTAATCCTACAATGGAGATGAATGTATTGATCAAAACTCTAAATAATCATCTAAAACTGAATAAGTTTGTATATGAGCAGATTCTAGGGGGATATGAGAGCTTTCAGTACAAAACTGGGCCAATAATGGCGACTAAAACTAAGATGAATATGCATTCATCATGGTGATATAGAACACTACCCCTATGAACCTTGGAAAAGAGTATGAAAAAATATAACTAAATGAGTTTGATGACTCTGTCTTCCATGCATATGTGCATGTGGAAACAAGGCATTAATGAGAAAGTTTTAAGAAACATAAGCAACCTATAAATAATGCATTCATGGATGTAACATGCTCAGACCCTATATTAGTCTCTGGTGAGTTAAAGAGCATGGGGTGGTGAATAAAGTCATCACGGGGATAACTGCTGATCAAGCTTGGAATGGTAGGTCACTTCAGGTTAAGCCCAAAATGGAAGGCCTACTTATGAAATGTCCAATACAGGGACCAAACCCTTAGAGAGGGTTCCCCATAAAGAGGATCCCCTTAGAGAGGACACTCCATTGAGGAAAGTGGATAAGGGTGGCAAGGTTGATGTCAGTATGTATGACCAGAGAGCCAATCATATGATGATTGTAATGGCATCACTTGTAAATGACATGATTAATAATAAAGGTAATCTTCCATTTTACTATGTTTTATTCAGTTATGAGATGATGAAATAACGTAATAAATGTCTAGAGAATGATAGTACTCAATGACACATGTCTTCAGGTTGATAACCTAACAATGAGATCATATAAATGTTAACAATATATGTATTCTTGTTATGTCCCTAGTCGGATGTTATTGTGGAAAGATGATAAACAACAATATAACATTGGACTAGAGTGCGTGTTGGTCAATGATAGAATCTCATCAATAATGATATGTGATATCAAACCAAACACATATATACCATTTAGAGAATAGTGTATGGACAAACCCACCATAAGAGTGATACATGGAAACCACAATGGGTAGTCAGATCATCTCTTATAGTGTCTATGGTGATTGTGGTTCTTAGATCTGAAGTCACTACACTCATCACATGTTGTTCGGTGCACTTTGACATCATCCACCGTGATTATGAATAAGGGTTGCCATAAAGGTGATGTTCGGATACACTTTGACACATGGGGATGATTTTGTATGTGATATTGAGCTTACATATATCTCAGACAGTCTGCTCTAATTCAAGGAATATGGATTGAACAATTGAAGAGGATGTCGATTCCATGCCTCAAGTTCAATCCAGATATCACTGACAAAGGAACTATACAAACATTATAACACCAATCACAAATTGTAGGTTGAAGTTGTTCTCCAACTTTCCAATTACTTGGTTAGCAATGATGTGTTGCTAGACGCCGCCCTTTGCCTGTGATGTCATAAAATGGTTTATGGACACTCACTACCAATATATTATGGAACCTATAGGATCACAAACAAATGATTCACTTGGAATAGGATTTTATTCATGAGTGATAATTAAATTGATTACTAATGTGTTTAGGTATTAAATTTATACAACAATTGAATGATTGGACTCTGATCTGTCTGCTTGGAGTGTAAGGTTGATTGGAGATTGCATTGGCTGAATTCTGGATGAATTAGGGCATGAACCAACCGATCCACTTAGTGAACCGATCAGCTCAAGGTCGTCAGACAACCGGTTCATGAGATGAACCACCTGATTCATGGATCAATTAGATTGCATCAATGATTAGTGCTGACATCATGTCATGCATTGATTGGATTAGAATTGTCAATATAATTGCGATTGGGAAACATGATGAAACGATCGGTTCACTAGGTGAACTGATCAACTCACATACCAACTAATCGGTTCACCTATGAACTAATTATTTCTCCTCTCAAATGTTGTGAAAATTCTTGAAATTCTGATCCCTTCCACTCCCACACAAATTGGGAATCCTGACCCTAACCCTCCTATATATTGGGGTACTGGGGGCTTCCTAGAGACACAACTCAATTGCTTTTGACAATTGTTTTTCGTCTTTGGTTGTGGTTGTAAGACCCCTAACCTAGCTTAGTGTTTTTTGTGTTTGATTTTCTTAATAAGATGCTTAAAGCTTAATCTAATCATGTGATGCACCTTAATAACATGTGACGAGTTTATGTTTTCAGTTTGGTCCTGTTGGGTTGATGCTTGAGATAGTTATGCTTGTTTTGGACCAAGTTGCAATTTACCCATGATGAGTGTCTATCTTGCAATTTGTCACATGTAGGTTGTACCTTTTGTGCCTTGGCATCATTAGAGAGAGAATGATGCATTATGGCCCATTGTTGGACCTTGGTTGATGAGGTGGCATCATGAGATGATGGTAGGGTTTGCATGGCTTTGCATGGATGCTTGAGTTTGATGGTGTTTCGACCTTGAGAATTGGTTTTTGAAGAGTTAAGACCTCAACACTTCCCTTGGTTGATGTTTGTTGTGACATTGATGCTTGTTCTTTGAGTTGGTCACTAGAGTTGCTCATGCGGAGATGTGTTGTGATCTTGGTGGTGTTGCGATTATGGTTAGTTGTTTTGTTGCGACCTTGGGGTGTAGTGGACCTAAGTGGTTGCTACACTAATTTGATTTATCACCCTTTGTTGCATGCATGTATAGAGTGGTTGCATGGCCAATTATTTGTTGCACAAGTATCCTTTTGGTTCTCTTACATCTTGGCACATCATTATCTTTACCTCTATCCTACCCTTAAGTATATAAGCCCTCTCTTTCACATGCAAGTATCTTTTTTAGCTCTTTTCTTGCTCTCTTCTCCCTTGTGTTCAACCTTGAAGTTGGTGGAGCTAGATAAGGTGCTGATCTTGGTGCTTTGGTGGCCAATCATCTTGGCATGTGTTGATCTTGGGCTTGATCATCTCCCTTGTGGTGATGTTTGGTGATCTTTGATCTTGGTAAGTGGTTCTACACCTTTGATCTCATTTTCCCTTTGGAAGCCTACCTTCTTCTCCTTTCTTGGCCGTGAGACTATGGATCACCATGGTGGCTATCTTGAGGAAACTTCCCTCCGTATATGCCAGAGACTATGATTTGACCATGGAAGGTGCTATGTGAGATGAAGCTTTCTTCTTTCTTCCTTTTTCTTCTTTGTTCGGCCTAGGGTTTGAGCTTTCTTCACCTTGAGCTTTCCTTTGACCTTGGTATGTTTTTTTTCCTTTTTGAGTTGACCTTGTTGGTCGTGGATTTGATCCAAGTTGGAGCTCTTCTTCACTCTTGGAGCTCGTAGCTTTGGAGCTTGATCTTCACCTTATGGTGGGCTATATAACTTTCTCCTTTTCTGTTATTGCACCATATTCATGCTTGCATGTTACTATTCTGTCTCTTGAAAGTGATCTTAATATGCTAGATGATGTTATCATAATCTAGGGTTTAAGATTATACAGTATTCTTTCTTAGATTACTCTTTCTCCTAAACCGTAATTCATGCACCCAGAACTCTTAATGATTACTCTTTCTCCTAAACTGTAATTCATGCACATTAAACTCTTAATGATAAGTGTAATTGTTGTTTCTCACATGCAACATGATCCTTGGTTTTATCACCATATTATGTTTTGGCTGTCATATGTTGTTGGAGGTTTGATCTTTGGTTACATGAGTTTGATGCATGGTTTTTCTTCTATCATCATGGTTTTCATGTTTACCTTGGTAATGTTTGTCATAAGTTTTTCATGACCATCTTTGCATGGAGTTTCCCTGTAACGTCCCCGGATTTTCTAAAACTTAATCTGATGTGTGACGTCCAAATTGAAACCCTCACCTCAGTGAGAATCCCAATTTAAACCCCACACACCAGGCTAAGAAAGAAGAAAATCAGAGGAAGTCAAAAGGAAACAATCAGTAGCATATGCACATGAACAATAATAAAACCATACACACATGTTCACCATTCAACATATAATTACAACATGAATTGTTACAACATTTGATATTACATATTGAACAACAAACTATACATATACATGAGCTACAGCTAAAACAACAGGATCTTAAGACAACAGGTCCACCTGTACATCAGCTCGCCATACAACTCTCACTATCCTGGATCTTCAAGAGCATAACCACAACCTAAACAAAAGATTACATGCGGTACACGTCAGCACAATATTTCAAGAATATTGTACTGAGTACGCCTACGTGTCTTTTTATATACCTCTCATCATATCTTGGCAATAAGATAAAACTAATATACTTGGCAGTAACAGAATAATATAAGAAAAGCATATACTTGCACGAAGATGTTCATTAACAAAAGAGAACACATATTTTAAGCTCATTTTCCATTATATATCAAGGCCTTTATGATCACTACCAAAGAGTTAGATCATTTGTACAAGGTGACCACTACCAAAGAGTTAGGTCAGACCACTACCAAAGAGTTAGGTCATATGTACAATGTGACCACTACCAAAGAGTTAGGTCACTTCCAAGCACACTACCAAAGAGTTAGTGCTTTCATATAATGAAACAGATATATTATGTTTGATGTGTTCATAGCAGTAATCATGGAAAATCATGCAACATATCATACAAGAACAATCATTTCATCCAATATCATATGCCAAGTATTTTACTACACATATAACACAAGCATATTGTATAATAAGCCAAGTAAGAGGTAATGGCGTACCTTCCAAAGAGACATCCTAATCACATATGTATTCCTGATATCAACTATATCCTTGATTAAACCTGATTAAAACAAGACCATATACTATCATCAGGTTCTCATCCTATTATATCTCATCTTAACCCTAATTATATCCATATTAGGGTTTAGCTTAGTTCATTAGGATATGTGCATCATTACTTGTATTCCTATCTTATGATTATCTCACTGATGTCATTTTCCAGATTACATCTCATTAACTGATAATCATATTTTCCATCATTATGTGAACCTATTAGCCTTAGGTTACATGCATTAACCTAAAACAGGGTTTCATACCATGTATTAAGGGTCAAACTCATGTAACATGAATTTCGTGTACAAAACTGATCTCAGATCTACATATTATCTTCCAGTTACTGATATGAACTTATTCTGTAAATTTCACCATTTATTGAGCATGTAAGTATTTATTACATTTTACTTAGGGTTATTAGCCCTAATTAGACATATTAATCAAATTACATGATTTCATACATCAACATGATCATCACTGATATCAGGTGCATTATAAACATTATTATGGAGTTACTGACATTTTTCCATAATTTTAGGCCATCGTTTGATATTTATTGTCAATTAAATAAGAATTACACATCTTACATGATAGCACTGAGATTACTATATCAAAAGACTGATATTATGCTTCTAATATGTTATACTCATTTTTCTGAGAATTTTGGCATCTTGTTTGTATTTTTCTGACAATCGTGCTATTTTCTATGCTTTATTGAAGATCTGGGAATTATTAAACTGTTTACCTTTTTGGGCCAATCCGGCGTCGCCACGTGTCCACCAAGGGCATGGCTTCTGCCTTGCGCTGGGCCGTGGTTCACTTGGTCTGGAGCCGGTCTGGTTTGGCATATTCTCAGTCTCTGACCCCGGTTCCAGTTTATTTGACCAATTCACGATTTTCTTTGCTCAGCTATCTCCTTCTGGCACTCCACGCGATCCAAACGCGAGTCCGGCACAGAGCCGCCGCCATTTGGGTTGGCACCGACGTGGAATCAAAGCAACGATGAAGCTCCTCACCGGATTCCAATGCTACCAACAACTTCAGCACCTTGGACTAGATGCTCTCGGCATCTCAGCTCCCTCGCTCGCGGCTCCATCCCTGCTGTCCACCAACCCGCCGCCATGGCTGCCGTCGTGGAGGAGAGAAGGGGGAAAAAGGGCCATCTACCACTGCTCTCACATCTGGGGCTTCTAAAAGCTTCGGAGCACTTCCACAAACTCATCTGTGCCCTCTTATTTCAGCTGTGATCACCTACTACCAGCTCCGAGCTCCGCCTTCTTCTCCGGCCAGGTTGGCTTCATCCACCATGGAAAGCTTCACGATTTGGGAACACAGATACATGGGTGAACTCCCCTGACTTCGTGCTTGCTTCCTCCTTCTTTGAATTCCCCAGAACTGCCCTCTAACTCCATTTCCTACTCTTGCCTCCCACCTGCAAGCCACGATGGGGAAGCAACAGAGACGGGGAGGTGGGACTCCCTCGTCTCAGGTCCGTATCACCAAAATAAGGGGTCTGGGTATAGGTCTGGTAAAGGCGAAGAGAACTGCCCACTCCTCATTCCTTCCCAGCCACGAACATGATGTGGAGAGAGAGACCCTGCCTTCCCACTCGCCACAACCCACGATCTCTAGGCTGCCCAGAGGTAGGGGACGAGGATCCAACCGTCCAAGGTGCATCCAACAGCTGTAAGGGACCCTGTCTAAAACATGATCCGCGGCTCACTTAAGTCATCACTCCCAGCCACCGGATCAGTCACAAATGGCCAGGATCTGGCCACACGACCTACCCTCAATCAAAGGGTGCGTGACACATCAAATAAGCCCCGAACTTAGGTCTAAGAACATCAATTATGCACATTATTTTGTCATATACAAACTTAAATAACTCCTTCTAGGAGCATCCAAATACCACCAAATTTTAACCATAGCTTCACCATACCTCAAGGTACAATCCATTCGATTTTGGTGCAAAAACTAAGCTATTAGACTTGTCAATTAAATTCCTCAAGAAGGCTTAAAATTATGGATCCAAAATATTGTATAAACCTCAACAACACTCCAAACTTATTAAAGCATTTGGGATTCTCAAAACAACTCAACATGTGTGACTTCACTTGTGTCATTGAACATTTAGGGTTCTAAAAGTCCATTCCATCACATCCTACACACCTTAAAAGATATTTCGTCCTCGAAATTAAGCCAGAAAACTCACTTTGTCACATCATATACATCTTAAAAGAACTTTCGTCCTCGAAAGTAAACCATACACATACTTTTAGGGAAAACTTTGTCTTGCCTTCATCCACATGTAGGCACTATTCTAGGTGTAACATATCCATAAAGGTTACCTAGAACCATGTATCCAAAGCACTATTAGGAGGTTTACAACCATCTTGGGTGCACAAACACTCCATAGAAGTCTCAAACAAGGGTTTAGAAGCTTAGGTTATGTCATGACATATCTCATATGTTAGGATTGCTTCCCTATCTTTTCCCATGCATTATTATTCAACTTCATATTACCATGTTCTAAAGGAGTTAACCCAAGTTAACCCATTATCAAGGTGTTATAAACGTGATGTTGTGCTAACTGTCAAACTATATTTTTCATCTTTATTAAGCACTAAGATTAACACCTCGTATAACATGTTTCATTCATATGATCTTATTTCATTGTTCATACTGAATTGCAACATTTAGTAGTGATTTCATCACAAGGTTAGCCTACAGTTTCCCATTATCATCATTATTCATGTATATGGTTAACCATTTATACTTTGATATCTATTAAACCATTTCTAGGTTTTCATCATATCATGTTTATATATATCACGTCTCGATATTAGATCACATCTTACATATATTATATCATGATTGTGCTAACAAACTTATCCAAGTGGCTCATCATACATCAAAACTTTATCTAGTCCAACTGAGGTTCTCCTAACCCATACCACGAGGGTAGTGTCATGCTCATTCTCTCTGAGCTAACTCAACCCTATGTGTATCTCATAACACAACGTTATCTTCCATTTATTAACTTAGGGTTCTCGGATTACCTCATTGGCACTCGTGATAGCTTTACAAGCTCTAGCCACATAAGCACAAACCAAAACATGACATAATGTTCTCATCACAGGTCTTCTACCCATGAGACATGCTTACCCCAAAACTCTCTTATATACACCACTAGATTCCTATGTGGGAAACCACCAACCCGAGCGTGAGGCTTCATAGAAACTAACATAGCTACCTCCTCCAGGATCTTGGGATCTCCCCCTCACCCAGATGACAGACACTCATATTCATATTCACATATGCACATGTATCCAGCCTCTCTCTCTCTCTAGGGTTTGGTCCTCCCAAGGACATCTAGGGTTCAACAAAACTATAGGAATCATGCATAAAGCAACTCATCTCAATTACTCAGGAGTAGTCTAGTTTAGGACATATCACATATCTCAGAATTCTCATATCTTGGAGTTTAGGTTCTCTAACCTTCTCCCAATGGGTCTCACTCTCCCTAGAGTTAACCCCGAAACTGGTCCTAACACTAGAGGTCCTCCTTCGTAAAAGAGCTTGAGGCTCAGGCTGATCCACATCTTGTCTTAACTTAACATATCTTATCTCATAAAAACCTATTTACTTGCATCATCAAAACATATCTCGAATCCTCAAAACTAAACTTATGTCCTCAAAGTCAAACAGAGATTATCACAATCTATCTTATGTCTTCTTTATAAGACTTACATCATATAATCAAAACTTATATCATCTATTCCATCTATCATATATCCCAAACAAGGCTCTAGACATCTAATCTAGAACTACTCTCTCTTCTAGACTGATGTCATTCACTTTCACTTAGGTTACATGACCACCTCCTACTCGTACATGTGTGGGGACACATTTTTGTAATACATATACATAATAAAATATTATATAGTTTTTCTCCGATAAAACAAACGTCAGAGAAAACTATCGAGGTTCGATCCGATTGGAATCAAAAACCAAATCCTGAAACGAGTGTCCCACACATAGTAGAGAGTCCAGTGTCATGAAAACTAGTGAAAAAGGTGAGAACAAGGGGTAGACTAGTGTAGCTACTCTAGACAACGAGCGCCATATGTCTAGGGTTTCTCTTCCCTTGATGCACATCATTTCCAAATAGTGCAACGTCCCATACCGCTGCACTACAAGGAAAGAACGACATCTAAGGACTTGCTACTCAACAAGCACCGGTCTAGACCTAGTTCTCGGACATCTAGGTGCTAACCTAGAGGCTAGGTCAGATCTAGTCTCTAAAAGACGACTAATCTAACCCTAAAAGATTATTAAGGTTCAAGGTTCTTTAGTTTTGAGTTGCATGATGAGCAAATGTCAGGCTTCACTATTGTTCATGCTCTGATACCACCTGTAACGTCCCCGGATTTTCTAAAACTTAATCTGATGTGTGACGTCCAAATTGAAACCCTCACCTCAGTGAGAATCCCAATTTAAACCCCACACACCAGGCTAAGAAAGAAGAAAATCAGAGGAAGTCAAAAGGAAACAATCAGTAGCATATGCACATGAACAATAATAAAACCATACACACATGTTCACCATTCAACATATAATTACAACATGAATTGTTACAACATTTGATATTACATATTGAACAGCAAACTATACATATACATGAGCTACAGCTAAAACAACAGGATCTTAAGACAACAGGTCCACCTGTACATCAGCTCGCCATACAACTCTCACTATCCTGGATCTTCAAGAGCATAACCACAACCTAAACAAAAGATTACATGCGGTACACGTCAGCACAATATTTCAAGAATATTGTACTGAGTACGCCTACGTGTCTTTTTATATACCTCTCATCATATCTTGGCAATAAGATAAAACTAATATACTTGGCAGTAACAGAATAATATAAGAAAAGCATATACTTGCACGAAGATGTTCATTAACAAAAGAGAACACATATTTTAAGCTCATTTTCCATTATATATCAAGGCCTTTATGATCACTACCAAAGAGTTAGATCATTTGTACAAGGTGACCACTACCAAAGAGTTAGGTCAGACCACTACCAAAGAGTTAGGTCATATGTACAATGTGACCACTACCAAAGAGTTAGGTCACTTCCAAGCACACTACCAAAGAGTTAGTGCTTTCATATAATGAAACAGATATATTATGTTTGATGTGTTCATAGCAGTAATCATGGAAAATCATGCAACATATCATACAAGAACAATCATTTCATCCAATATCATATGCCAAGTATTTTACTACACATATAACACAAGCATATTGTATAATAAGCCAAGTAAGAGGTAATGGCGTACCTTCCAAAGAGACATCCTAATCACATATGTATTCCTGATATCAACTATATCCTTGATTAAACCTGATTAAAACAAGACCATATACTATCATCAGGTTCTCATCCTATTATATCTCATCTTAACCCTAATTATATCCATATTAGGGTTTAGCTTAGTTCATTAGGATATGTGCATCATTACTTGTATTCCTATCTTATGATTATCTCACTGATGTCATTTTCCAGATTACATCTCATTAACTGATAATCATATTTTCCATCATTATGTGAACCTATTAGCCTTAGGTTACATGCATTAACCTAAAACAGGGTTTCATACCATGTATTAAGGGTCAAACTCATGTAACATGAATTTCGTGTACAAAACTGATCTCAGATCTACATATTATCTTCCAGTTACTGATATGAACTTATTCTGTAAATTTCACCATTTATTGAGCATGTAAGTATTTATTACATTTTACTTAGGGTTATTAGCCCTAATTAGACATATTAATCAAATTACATGATTTCATACATCAACATGATCATCACTGATATCAGGTGCATTATAAACATTATTATGGAGTTACTGACATTTTTCCATAATTTTAGGCCATCGTTTGATATTTATTGTCAATTAAATAAGAATTACACATCTTACATGATAGCACTGAGATTACTATATCAAAAGACTGATATTATGCTTCTAATATGTTATACTCATTTTTCTGAGAATTTTGGCATCTTGTTTGTATTTTTCTGACAATCGTGCTATTTTCTATGCTTTATTGAAGATCTGGGAATTATTAAACTATTTACCTTTTTGGGCCAATCCGGCGTCGCCACGTGTCCACCAAGGGCATGGCTTCTGCCTTGCGCTGGGCCGTGGTTCACTTGGTCTGGAGCCGGTCTGGTTTGGCATATTCTCAGTCTCTGACCCCGGTTCCAGTTTATTTGACCAATTCACGATTTTCTTTGCTCAGCTATCTCCTTCTGGCACTCCACGCGATCCAAACGCGAGTCCGGCACAGAGCCGCCGCCATTTGGGTTGGCACCGACGTGGAATCAAAGCAACGATGAAGCTCCTCACCGGATTCCAATGCTACCAACAACTTCAGCACCTTGGACTAGATGCTCTCGGCATCTCAGCTCCCTCGCTCGCGGCTCCATCCCTGCTGTCCACCAACCCGCCGCCATGGCTGCCGTCGTGGAGGAGAGAAGGGGGAAAAAGGGCCATCTACCACTGCTCTCACATCTGGGGCTTCTAAAAGCTTCGGAGCACTTCCACAAACTCATCTGTGCCCTCTTATTTCAGCTGTGATCACCTACTACCAGCTCCGAGCTCCGCCTTCTTCTCCGGCCAGGTTGGCTTCATCCACCATGGAAAGCTTCACGATTTGGGAACACAGATACATGGGTGAACTCCCCTGACTTCGTGCTTGCTTCCTCCTTCTTTGAATTCCCCAGAACTGCCCTCTAACTCCATTTCCTACTCTTGCCTCCCACCTGCAAGCCACGATGGGGAAGCAACAGAGACGGGGAGGTGGGACTCCCTCGTCTCAGGTCCGTATCACCAAAATAAGGGGTCTGGGTATAGGTCTGGTAAAGGTGAAGAGAACTGCCCACTCCTCATTCCTTCCCAGCCACGAACATGATGTGGAGAGAGAGACCCTGCCTTCCCACTCGCCACAACCCACGATCTCTAGGCTGCCCAGAGGTAGGGGACGAGGATCCAACCGTCCAAGGTGCATCCAACAGCTGTAAGGGACCCTGTCTAAAACATGATCCGCGGCTCACTTAAGTCATCACTCCCAGCCACCGGATCAGTCACAAATGGCCAGGATCTGGCCACACGACCTACCCTCAATCAAAGGGTGCGTGACACATCAAATAAGCCCCGAACTTAGGTCTAAGAACATCAATTATGCACATTATTTTGTCATATACAAACTTAAATAACTCCTTCTAGGAGCATCCAAATACCACCAAATTTTAACCATAGCTTCACCATACCTCAAGGTACAATCCATTCGATTTTGGTGCAAAAACTAAGCTATTAGACTTGTCAATTAAATTCCTCAAGAAGGCTTAAAATTATGGATCCAAAATATTGTATAAACCTCAACAACACTCCAAACTTATTAAAGCATTTGGGATTCTCAAAACAACTCAACATGTGTGACTTCACTTGTGTCATTGAACATTTAGGGTTCTAAAAGTCCATTCCATCACATCCTACACACCTTAAAAGATATTTCGTCCTCGAAATTAAGCCAGAAAACTCACTTTGTCACATCATATACATCTTAAAAGAACTTTCGTCCTCGAAAGTAAACCATACACATACTTTTAGGGAAAACTTTGTCTTGCCTTCATCCACATGTAGGCACTATTCTAGGTGTAACATATCCATAAAGGTTACCTAGAACCATGTATCCAAAGCACTATTAGGAGGTTTACAACCATCTTGGGTGCACAAACACTCCATAGAAGTCTCAAACAAGGGTTTAGAAGCTTAGGTTATGTCATGACATATCTCATATGTTAGGATTGCTTCCCTATCTTTTCCCATGCATTATTATTCAACTTCATATTACCATGTTCTAAAGGAGTTAACCCAAGTTAACCCATTATCAAGGTGTTATAAACGTGATGTTGTGCTAACTGTCAAACTATATTTTTCATCTTTATTAAGCACTAAGATTAACACCTCGTATAACATGTTTCATTCATATGATCTTATTTCATTGTTCATACTGAATTGCAACATTTAGTAGTGATTTCATCACAAGGTTAGCCTACAGTTTCCCATTATCATCATTATTCATGTATATGGTTAACCATTTATACTTTGATATCTATTAAACCATTTCTAGGTTTTCATCATATCATGTTTATATATATCACGTCTCGATATTAGATCACATCTTACATATATTATATCATGATTGTGCTAACAAACTTATCCAAGTGGCTCATCATACATCAAAACTTTATCTAGTCCAACTGAGGTTCTCCTAACCCATACCACGAGGGTAGTGTCATGCTCATTCTCTCTGAGCTAACTCAACCCTATGTGTATCTCATAACACAACGTTATCTTCCATTTATTAACTTAGGGTTCTCGGATTACCTCATTGGCACTCGTGATAGCTTTACAAGCTCTAGCCACATAAGCACAAACCAAAACATGACATAATGTTCTCATCACAGGTCTTCTACCCATGAGACATGCTTACCCCAAAACTCTCTTATATACACCACTAGATTCCTATGTGGGAAACCACCAACCCGAGCGTGAGGCTTCATAGAAACTAACATAGCTACCTCCTCCAGGATCTTGGGATCTCCCCCTCACCCAGATGACAGACACTCATATTCATATTCACATATGCACATGTATCCAACCTCTCTCTCTCTCTAGGGTTTGGTCCTCCCAAGGACATCTAGGGTTCAACAAAACTATAGGAATCATGCATAAAGCAACTCATCTCAATTACTCAGGAGTAGTCTAGTTTAGGACATATCACATATCTCAGAATTCTCATATCTTGGAGTTTAGGTTCTCTAACCTTCTCCCAATGGGTCTCACTCTCCCTAGAGTTAACCCCGAAACTGGTCCTAACACTAGAGGTCCTCCTTCGTAAAAGAGCTTGAGGCTCAGGCTGATCCACATCTTGTCTTAACTTAACATATCTTATCTCATAAAAACCTATTTACTTGCATCATCAAAACATATCTCGAATCCTCAAAACTAAACTTATGTCCTCAAAGTCAAACAGAGATTATCACAATCTATCTTATGTCTTCTTTATAAGACTTACATCATATAATCAAAACTTATATCATCTATTCCATCTATCATATATCCCAAACAAGGCTCTAGACATCTAATCTAGAACTACTCTCTCTTCTAGACTGATGTCATTCACTTTCACTTAGGTTACATGACCACCTCCTACTCGTACATGTGTGGGGACACATTTTTGTAATACATATACATAATAAAATATTATATAGTTTTTCTCCGATAAAACAAACGTCAGAGAAAACTATCGAGGTTCGATCCGATTGGAATAAAAAACCAAATCCTGAAACGAGTGTCCCACACATAGTAGAGAGTCCAGTGTCATGAAAACTAGTGAAAAGGGTGAGAACAAGGGGTAGACTAGTGTAGCTACTCTAGACAACGAGCGCCATATGTCTAGGGTTTCTCTTCCCTTGATGCACATCATTTCCAAATAGTGCAACGTCCCATACCGCTGCACTACAAGGAAAGAACGACATCTAAGGACTTGCTACTCAACAAGCACCAGTCTAGACCTAGTTCTCGGACATCTAGGTGCTAACCTAGAGGCTAGGTCAGATCTAGTCTCTAAAAGACGACTAATCTAACCCTAAAAGATTATTAAGGTTCAAGGTTCTTTAGTTTTGAGTTGCATGATGAGCAAATGTCAGGCTTCACTATTGTTCATGCTCTGATACCACCTGTAACGTCCCCGGATTTTCTAAAACTTAATCTGATGTGTGACGTCCAAATTGAAACCCTCACCTCAGTGAGAATCCCAATTTAAACCCCACACACCAGGCTAAGAAAGAAGAAAATCAGAGGAAGTCAAAAGGAAACAATCAGTAGCATATGCACATGAACAATAATAAAACCATACACACATGTTCACCATTCAACATATAATTACAACATGAATTGTTACAACATTTGATATTACATATTGAACAGCAAACTATACATATACATGAGCTACAGCTAAAACAACAGGATCTTAAGACAACAGGTCCACCTGTACATCAGCTCGCCATACAACTCTCACTATCCTGGATCTTCAAGAGCATAACCACAACCTAAACAAAAGATTACATGCGGTACACGTCAGCACAATATTTCAAGAATATTGTACTGAGTACGCCTACGTGTCTTTTTATATACCTCTCATCATATCTTGGCAATAAGATAAAACTAATATACTTGGCAGTAACAGAATAATATAAGAAAAGCATATACTTGCACGAAGATGTTCATTAACAAAAGAGAACACATATTTTAAGCTCATTTTCCATTATATATCAAGGCCTTTATGATCACTACCAAAGAGTTAGATCATTTGTACAAGGTGACCACTACCAAAGAGTTAGGTCAGACCACTACCAAAGAGTTAGGTCATATGTACAATGTGACCACTACCAAAGAGTTAGGTCACTTCCAAGCACACTACCAAAGAGTTAGTGCTTTCATATAATGAAACAGATATATTATGTTTGATGTGTTCATAGCAGTAATCATGGAAAATCATGCAACATATCATACAAGAACAATCATTTCATCCAATATCATATGCCAAGTATTTTACTACACATATAACACAAGCATATTGTATAATAAGCCAAGTAAGAGGTAATGGCGTACCTTCCAAAGAGACATCCTAATCACATATGTATTCCTGATATCAACTATATCCTTGATTAAACCTGATTAAAACAAGACCATATACTATCATCAGGTTCTCATCCTATTATATCTCATCTTAACCCTAATTATATCCATATTAGGGTTTAGCTTAGTTCATTAGGATATGTGCATCATTACTTGTATTCCTATCTTATGATTATCTCACTGATGTCATTTTCCAGATTACATCTCATTAACTGATAATCATATTTTCCATCATTATGTGAACCTATTAGCCTTAGGTTACATGCATTAACCTAAAACAGGGTTTCATACCATGTATTAAGGGTCAAACTCATGTAACATGAATTTCGTGTACAAAACTGATCTCAGATCTACATATTATCTTCCAGTTACTGATATGAACTTATTCTGTAAATTTCACCATTTATTGAGCATGTAAGTATTTATTACATTTTACTTAGGGTTATTAGCCCTAATTAGACATATTAATCAAATTACATGATTTCATACATCAACATGATCATCACTGATATCAGGTGCATTATAAACATTATTATGGAGTTACTGACATTTTTCCATAATTTTAGGCCATCGTTTGATATTTATTGTCAATTAAATAAGAATTACACATCTTACATGATAGCACTGAGATTACTATATCAAAAGACTGATATTATGCTTCTAATATGTTATACTCATTTTTCTGAGAATTTTGGCATCTTGTTTGTATTTTTCTGACAATCGTGCTATTTTCTATGCTTTATTGAAGATCTGGGAATTATTAAACTGTTTACCTTTTTGGGCCAATCCGGCGTCGCCACGTGTCCACCAAGGGCATGGCTTCTGCCTTGCGCTGGGCCGTGGTTCACTTGGTCTGGAGCCGGTCTGGTTTGGCATATTCTCAGTCTCTGACCCCGGTTCCAGTTTATTTGACCAATTCACGATTTTCTTTGCTCAGCTATCTCCTTCTGGCACTCCACGCGATCCAAACGCGAGTCCGGCACAGAGCCGCCGCCATTTGGGTTGGCACCGACGTGGAATCAAAGCAACGATGAAGCTCCTCACCGGATTCCAATGCTACCAACAACTTCAGCACCTTGGACTAGATGCTCTCGGCATCTCAGCTCCCTCGCTCGCGGCTCCATCCCTGCTGTCCACCAACCCGCCGCCATGGCTGCCGTCGTGGAGGAGAGAAGGGGGAAAAAGGGCCATCTACCACTGCTCTCACATCTGGGGCTTCTAAAAGCTTCGGAGCACTTCCACAAACTCATCTGTGCCCTCTTATTTCAGCTGTGATCACCTACTACCAGCTCCGAGCTCCGCCTTCTTCTCCGGCCAGGTTGGCTTCATCCACCATGGAAAGCTTCACGATTTGGGAACACAGATACATGGGTGAACTCCCCTGACTTCGTGCTTGCTTCCTCCTTCTTTGAATTCCCCAGAACTGCCCTCTAACTCCATTTCCTACTCTTGCCTCCCTCCTGCAAGCCACGATGGGGAAGCAACAGAGACGGGGAGGTGGGACTCCCTCGTCTCAGGTCCGTATCACCAAAATAAGGGGTCTGGGTATAGGTCTGGTAAAGGCGAAGAGAACTGCCCACTCCTCATTCCTTCCCAGCCACGAACATGATGTGGAGAGAGAGACCCTGCCTTCCCACTCGCCACAACCCACGATCTCTAGGCTGCCCAGAGGTAGGGGACGAGGATCCAACCGTCCAAGGTGCATCCAACAGCTGTAAGGGACCCTGTCTAAAACATGATCCGCGGCTCACTTAAGTCATCACTCCCAGCCACCGGATCAGTCACAAATGGCCAGGATCTGGCCACACGACCTACCCTCAATCAAAGGGTGCGTGACACATCAAATAAGCCCCGAACTTAGGTCTAAGAACATCAATTATGCACATTATTTTGTCATATACAAACTTAAATAACTCCTTCTAGGAGCATCCAAATACCACCAAATTTTAACCATAGCTTCACCATACCTCAAGGTACAATCCATTCGATTTTGGTGCAAAAACTAAGCTATTAGACTTGTCAATTAAATTCCTCAAGAAGGCTTAAAATTATGGATCCAAAATATTGTATAAACCTCAACAACACTCCAAACTTATTAAAGCATTTGGGATTCTCAAAACAACTCAACATGTGTGACTTCACTTGTGTCATTGAACATTTAGGGTTCTAAAAGTCCATTCCATCACATCCTACACACCTTAAAAGATATTTCGTCCTCGAAATTAAGCCAGAAAACTCACTTTGTCACATCATATACATCTTAAAAGAACTTTCGTCCTCGAAAGTAAACCATACACATACTTTTAGGGAAAACTTTGTCTTGCCTTCATCCACATGTAGGCACTATTCTAGGTGTAACATATCCATAAAGGTTACCTAGAACCATGTATCCAAAGCACTATTAGGAGGTTTACAACCATCTTGGGTGCACAAACACTCCATAGAAGTCTCAAACAAGGGTTTAGAAGCTTAGGTTATGTCATGACATATCTCATATGTTAGGATTGCTTCCCTATCTTTTCCCATGCATTATTATTCAACTTCATATTACCATGTTCTAAAGGAGTTAACCCAAGTTAACCCATTATCAAGGTGTTATAAACGTGATGTTGTGCTAACTGTCAAACTATATTTTTCATCTTTATTAAGCACTAAGATTAACACCTCGTATAACATGTTTCATTCATATGATCTTATTTCATTGTTCATACTGAATTGCAACATTTAGTAGTGATTTCATCACAAGGTTAGCCTACAGTTTCCCATTATCATCATTATTCATGTATATGGTTAACCATTTATACTTTGATATCTATTAAACCATTTCTAGGTTTTCATCATATCATGTTTATATATATCACGTCTCGATATTAGATCACATCTTACATATATTATATCATGATTGTGCTAACAAACTTATCCAAGTGGCTCATCATACATCAAAACTTTATCTAGTCCAACTGAGGTTCTCCTAACCCATACCACGAGGGTAGTGTCATGCTCATTCTCTCTGAGCTAACTCAACCCTATGTGTATCTCATAACACAACGTTATCTTCCATTTATTAACTTAGGGTTCTCGGATTACCTCATTGGCACTCGTGATAGCTTTACAAGCTCTAGCCACATAAGCACAAACCAAAACATGACATAATGTTCTCATCACAGGTCTTCTACCCATGAGACATGCTTACCCCAAAACTCTCTTATATACACCACTAGATTCCTATGTGGGAAACCACCAACCCGAGCGTGAGGCTTCATAGAAACTAACATAGCTACCTCCTCCAGGATCTTGGGATCTCCCCCTCACCCAGATGACAGACACTCATATTCATATTCACATATGCACATGTATCCAGCCTCTCTCTCTCTCTAGGGTTTGGTCCTCCCAAGGACATCTAGGGTTCAACAAAACTATAGGAATCATGCATAAAGCAACTCATCTCAATTACTCAGGAGTAGTCTAGTTTAGGACATATCACATATCTCAGAATTCTCATATCTTGGAGTTTAGGTTCTCTAACCTTCTCCCAATGGGTCTCACTCTCCCTAGAGTTAACCCCGAAACTGGTCCTAACACTAGAGGTCCTCCTTCGTAAAAGAGCTTGAGGCTCAGGCTGATCCACATCTTGTCTTAACTTAACATATCTTATCTCATAAAAACCTATTTACTTGCATCATCAAAACATATCTCGAATCCTCAAAACTAAACTTATGTCCTCAAAGTCAAACAGAGATTATCACAATCTATCTTATGTCTTCTTTATAAGACTTATATCATATAATCAAAACTTATATCATCTATTCCATCTATCATATATCCCAAACAAGGCTCTAGACATCTAATCTAGAACTACTCTCTCTTCTAGACTGATGTCATTCACTTTCACTTAGGTTACATGACCACCTCCTACTCGTACATGTGTGGGGACACATTTTTGTAATACATATACATAATAAAATATTATATAGTTTTTCTCCGATAAAACAAACGTCAGAGAAAACTATCGAGGTTCGATCCGATTGGAATCAAAAACCAAATCCTGAAACGAGTGTCCCACACATAGTAGAGAGTCCAGTGTCATGAAAACTAGTGAAAAGGGTGAGAACAAGGGGTAGACTAGTGTAGCTACTCTAGACAACGAGCGCCATATGTCTAGGGTTTCTCTTCCCTTGATGCACATCATTTCCAAATAGTGCAACGTCCCATACCGCTGCACTACAAGGAAAGAACAACATCTAAGGACTTGCTACTCAACAAGCACCAGTCTAGACCTAGTTCTCGGACATCTAGGTGCTAACCTAGAGGCTAGGTCAGATCTAGTCTCTAAAAGACGACTAATCTAACCCTAAAAGATTATTAAGGTTCAAGGTTCTTTAGTTTTGAGTTGCATGATGAGCAAATGTCAGGCTTCACTATTGTTCATGCTCTGATACCACCTGTAACGTCCCCGGATTTTCTAAAACTTAATCTGATGTGTGACGTCCAAATTGAAACCCTCACCTCAGTGAGAATCCCAATTTAAACCCCACACACCAGGCTAAGAAAGAAGAAAATCAGAGGAAGTCAAAAGGAAACAATCAGTAGCATATGCACATGAACAATAATAAAACCATACACACATGTTCACCATTCAACATATAATTACAACATGAATTGTTACAACATTTGATATTACATATTGAACAGCAAACTATACATATACATGAGCTACAGCTAAAACAACAGGATCTTAAGACAACAGGTCCACCTGTACATCAGCTCGCCATACAACTCTCACTATCCTGGATCTTCAAGAGCATAACCACAACCTAAACAAAAGATTACATGCGGTACACGTCAGCACAATATTTCAAGAATATTGTACTAAGTACGCCTACGTGTCTTTTTATATACCTCTCATCATATCTTGGCAATAAGATAAAACTAATATACTTGGCAGTAACAGAATAATATAAGAAAAGCATATACTTGCACGAAGATGTTCATTAACAAAAGAGAACACATATTTTAAGCTCATTTTCCATTATATATCAAGGCCTTTATGATCACTACCAAAGAGTTAGATCATTTGTACAAGGTGACCACTACCAAAGAGTTAGGTCAGACCACTACCAAAGAGTTAGGTCATATGTACAATGTGACCACTACCAAAGAGTTAGGTCACTTCCAAGCACACTACCAAAGAGTTAGTGCTTTCATATAATGGAACAGATATATTATGTTTGATGTGTTCATAGCAGTAATCATGGAAAATCATGCAACATATCATACAAGAACAATCATTTCATCCAATATCATATGCCAAGTATTTTACTACACATATAACACAAGCATATTGTATAATAAGCCAAGTAAGAGGTAATGGCGTACCTTCCAAAGAGACATCCTAATCACATATGTATTCCTGATATCAACTATATCCTTGATTAAACCTGATTAAAACAAGACCATATACTATCATCAGGTTCTCATCCTATTATATCTCATCTTAACCCTAATTATATCCATATTAGGGTTTAGCTTAGTTCATTAGGATATGTGCATCATTACTTGTATTCCTATCTTATGATTATCTCACTGATGTCATTTTCCAGATTACATCTCATTAACTGATAATCATATTTTCCATCATTATGTGAACCTATTAGCCTTAGGTTACATGCATTAACCTAAAACAGGGTTTCATACCATGTATTAAGGGTCAAACTCATGTAACATGAATTTCGTGTACAAAACTGATCTCAGATCTACATATTATCTTCCAGTTACTGATATGAACTTATTCTGTAAATTTCACCATTTATTGAGCATGTAAGTATTTATTACATTTTACTTAGGGTTATTAGCCCTAATTAGACATATTAATCAAATTACATGATTTCGTACATCAACATGATCATCACTGATATCAGGTGCATTATAAACATTATTATGGAGTTATTGACATTTTCCCATAATTTTAGGCCATCGTTTGATATTTATTGTCAATTAAATAAGAATTACACATCTTACATGATAGCACTAAGATTACTATATCAAAAGACTGATATTATGCTTCTAATATGTTATACTCATTTTTCTGAGAATTTTGGCATCTTGTTTGTATTTTTCTGACAATCGTGCTATTTTCTATGCTTTATTGAAGATCTGGGAATTATTAAACTGTTTACCTTTTTGGGCCAATCCGGCGTCGCCACGTGTCCACCAAGGGCATGGCTTCTGCCTTGCGCTGGGCCGTGGTTCACTTGGTCTGGAGCCGGTCTGGTTTGGCATATTCTCAGTCTCTGACCCCGGTTCCAGTTTATTTGACCAATTCACGATTTTCTTTGCTCAGCTATCTCCTTCTGGCACTCCACGCGATCCAAACGCGAGTCCGGCACAGAGCCGCCGCCATTTGGGTTGGCACCGACGTGGAATCAAAGCAACGATGAAGCTCCTCACCGGATTCCAATGCTACCAACAACTTCAGCACCTTGGACTAGATGCTCTCGGCATCTCAGCTCCCTCGCTCGCGGCTCCATCCCTGCTGTCCACCAACCCGCCGCCATGGCTGCCGTCGTGGAGGAGAGAAGGGGGAAAAAGGGCCATCTACCACTGCTCTCACATCTGGGGCTTCTAAAAGCTTCGGAGCACTTCCACAAACTCATCTGTGCCCTCTTATTTCAGCTGTGATCACCTACTACCAGCTCCGAGCTCCACCTTCTTCTCCGGCCAGGTTGGCTTCATCCACCATGGAAAGCTTCACGATTTGGGAACACAGATACATGGGTGAACTCCCCTGACTTCGTGCTTGCTTCCTCCTTCTTTGAATTCCCCAGAACTGCCCTCTAACTCCATTTCCTACTCTTGCCTCCCACCTGCAAGCCACGATGGGGAAGCAACATAGACGGGGAGGTGGGACTCCCTCGTCTCAGGTCCGTATCACCAAAATAAGGGGTCTGGGTATAGGTCTGGTAAAGGCGAAGTGAACTTCCCACTCCTCATTCCTTCCCAGCCACGAACATGATGTGGAGAGAGAGACCCTGCCTTCCCACTCGCCACAACCCACGATCTCTAGGCTGCCCAGAGGTAGGGGACGAGGATCCAACCGTCCAAGGTGCATCCAACAGCTGTAAGGGACCCTGTCTAAAACATGATCCACGGCTCACTTAAGTCATCACTCCCAGCCACCGGATCAGTCACAAATGGCCAGGATCTGGCCACACGACCTACCCTCAATCAAAGGGTGCGTGACACATCAAATAAGCCCCGAACTTAGGTCTAAGAACATCAATTATGCACATTATTTTGTCATATACAAACTTAAATAACTCCTTCTAGGAGCATCCAAATACCACCAAATTTTAACCATAGCTTCACCATACCTCAAGGTACAATCCATTCGATTTTGGTGCAAAAACTAAGCTATTAGACTTGTCAATTAAATTCCTCAAGAAGGCTTAAAAATATGGATCCAAAATATTGTATAAACCTCAACAACACTCCAAACTTATTAAAGCATTTGGGATTCTCAAAACAACTCAACATGTGTGACTTCACTTGTGTCATTGAACATTTAGGGTTCTAAAAGTCCATTCCATCACATCCTACACACCTTAAAAGATATTTCGTCCTCGAAATTAAGCCAGAAAACTCACTTTGTCACATTCCCCTTGATGATGCTTAGTTTGTTTTGGCGGTGATCATCTATTTTGATCGTGGTTTAGTTCTGGTGTGGAGTTGGTTATGTGCTATTTGGAGTGAGCTGACCTTGTGGTCATTAAACTCACTTTGGTGCTTGAGGCTGCTACATGTTGATGGGGTGTTGCGGGTGCAACAAACCCTAACCCTAATGGGTTATCACTACATTGATTAAATTTGATTTGTCGCTACATATGATCTCTTGCTGTTGCAACAAATGATTCTATTTTGGATGGTCGCAACATGTGTCTAGGTTTGATCGCTACAAGGTGTTAATCACTTATTGTAGCTACCTTGTGGTCGCTACATCTTATGCTTTGTTTGGTCACTACACCTTGAACCTCAAGTGGTCGCTACACATGTGTTATGAAGGTTGGTCGCTACACCTTGTTTCTTGTATGGTTGAAACATAGTGCTTCTTGATATGATTGATTAATCATGATAATAATGATGATGCTTGATTCTAAAGTGCTCCAAATACATGGGAAGTGATGTATCTAAGGTTTGGTGTTGAGTGATGTGATGGAAACCCTAATCAGCTATATGAGAAACCCTAACCCTAATTTTCAAGTGTATGATGTACTTGTTGAGCTTGCTTGAATGAATAGCATGAGATAATGTTTTATCTCTCCACTTGTATAACCCTAATCTTACAAGTGGAATGACTATCATAGCTAATTATTACTATGGTGTGTTTAATATGACGCATGGTGATTATTATGGGCCTTTACGAGGCATGATGAGATAAGTGATGTTGTGATTTAGGTCTTATGACCTGACATGGGCTTTATGCCTAATGTGAGGTTATATCCTGAAGTGATGAGATGAGGGATTGCCAATCCCTAATGATGTGATACTGATGATCATGTGACAAGTATACCTCATACATTTTATATCTTATGATGTTGCAACATACCCTTATCTTTGTAGAGTTTGCTTAGGGTTTGTACGTTGTAACTTGATTGATGCTAAAAGACACCCAATTGGCTTAACTAGTCAAGTGAAACTCTAATCATGTAGTTTACTTATGCCATAGATCCATCTTCAAGTACTTGCTAGATGGTGAAACATGTTCTCCCTCAGTGGAAGCTCGAAGTCGTACACTTGTAAGTATATGCATTTCACAGGATTGGTTGCGGTCATACCCTAGAAGGAGAACGGTCGAGGTTGTATCTCAGTGATGTGATTCAAATATGTTTTGAGGATGGTTGTGGTCATACCTCGTCATGAGTGCACCTGCGGTCATAACTCAGTTTTTACTAGTGTTGAGCCTATATACCAAGGCAGAGTAGGCTATTTTTTAGTTGGACTCTATATGTTATTGCGGAAGACTTGGAGTGGTCGAGGGTGTGGGAGATCATAGGAGTCTGGCTCCTCCTAGATATTGTTGGCATTGATTTGGACTTAGCAGTGGTCAGTTAGAGCATGAGTGATATACCTCATCTCCTTAGGGCATAATAAAATACATAATACAACCGTGTAGTATATTTACTTAGGGTTAAACACGACTCACATTGGATGATCCTTTGCCTTGTCTGTTGTAATAAATAGTTGATTTATAATGCAATAAGAGAATTTAACTATTATACATGTTCTTCATATTCCTTCTAAAAGTATATGATGTTCTATTGCTCAAGTGTAGATGCCTAAATTGCTTAAACAATGTTAATTGCTTTGCGCATATCGTTTAGTTGAATCTGCTCAACATGATATTAATGTTATCTTCCTACTTTAGCTTATCTATGTTAATAATAGTTGTTGGCAGAGAGTTATATCTCTCATTGGGAATTGGTCTCACTTTGTGGGTTTCCACACCTTTTAGGTGGTCATGCACGACGAGGTAGAGATCGTGTGGTTGTGGCCGACCAACAAGAGGAGCAATAGTTGTTGAAGGTTGGATATGCTATTAGTGTTTTGTAGTATAGTCCTATGTGTCATCCTTGTACTCTCAGGTCCTTGGGTTTTTTTTGTAGACTTTTTACATTGATATGAGGTTTTTGGTAGTATTCCATGCTTGTACATATGTGGCTTGGATATGAGAACACGTTATCATATGTGATATATTTGTGGCATGATGTCCAGTGAACAGTGATATGTATATCCTTTGACATGTTATATGATATAGGTGGCACAGTGTGTGGACTATGATGTAATATGTTTCCATTTTTATAGTTATATGAAATCCATTTTAATTTAACCTATTTTATGTAATCTGAATTTTTAGTTTTAGTTTTATGCTTTATTTTGGGTTATCTCGTTCATGTGGCATTGAGTTGTCACATGAAAAGGTTGGTATTAGAGCTCTAGGTTCGCTGAGTCTACATGGACATAGGACTAGGGTTTGTATTTGTTATAGTGTTCTCTAACATATTTAATGGTAACTTTTGCTTATGCAGAAGAAGAAGAGAAGAAAAGATATGTGTGGAGAACACAAAGAACATGTGGAGAGTAGTATTGCTGCACTAGGAGGTGGTGCCAGGAGGCATGCAAGAGATGTTGGAGGCCTCAGTTCGACCCAGTAACTGTATCCAAACCTGCTTTGTAGTCCATGTTTGGACAATTTATGGCTATGATGACACATATGGTGGATAGTATGCCCATACCCAAGCAAGGGAAACAAATCCCAATGTGAAATCCCAGAGTTATGGGAATACCTTTGAGAGGTTGAGGCATGTGGGGTTGTTAGAGTATGTCGGTAAGATGAATCCGACAGATGCAAACATGTGGTTGACCGAGTTGGAGAAGGCCTTCAAGATCCTCAATATCCCTAAAGAGGATAAGGTGAAACACACAGTCTATTTGTTGAAGGGGAGTGTTTGCCATTGGTGTGCCATCAAGGAGGAGAAAAGGCATGGTGTTGTAATCAGTTGGGAACATTTTTGGTGAGAGTTTGTGAGCCGATACTTCTCGGAGACATACCTAGACAAAACAATCTCACAATTTAATAAGATTCGACAGGGATCTATGATGATCAACAAGTATGAGGCAAAGTTCATGGAGCTTTTGAGGTTTTTCGAGCACATGGATGCTAAAGACAAGGAGACGATTAGACGGTTTGAGAAGGGTCTAAGATCCAAGTTGACAACACCAGTTTCAACTTCAAAGAGCAGGGAACAGTTTGCCACATTTGTGGAGTCAATCAGAAGAGTATAGTGGTCAGTTGTGGAGAAGCAAGAGGCAAATTCCAAGAAGAGACATGCATAATATCAAGGACATTCATTTGGAGGCTTCAAGAAGCCTAGGTTTTTAGCACCTCAGTCACAACAAAGGTCGGCAGTTTAGTCTCAGTGGTTGCCAAGTAAGGGCAGATTTGTACCTTTCCATAGGTAGGAGTTCACAGTGTGATGTTAGTGTCAGTGATGGGGCTGTCTAGGCCACCTGTACGAGACCATGACTTGCCACAAGTGTAGGCAAGTAGGACATCTGAGGTGGGCATGCCCAGTAAAGGATGAATAGGTGACACAATAGCTAAGACAAAGTCAGCAAGGGTGACAACAATGATAGTTCAACAATGGTGGAGGCCGAGGACACGGTCATGCATCGTAGGCTGGATCATCTGGGCAAGCTGGCAGAGGAAAGGGGTGACAATAGGAAATGGCTTGATTCTATGCCATGAGTCATCCATATGGAGTAGTCAACCTAATGGTCGTGTCATGTCAGATGGAGTTATTTCATTTTGATTTGTCTTCTTCCTACTTTATATTTGTTTTGATTGACCCAGGTGCGACACACTCTTTTATCATTAAAGAAGTGATCGTTAGCTGTTGTTTTCCTATTAGTCATATACATGATAGTCTTCATTTAGAAACCTTTGATTGGTTCTTTTGAGTTGTAGAAGGTGTGTCCATCCTGTGTTCTTTCTTTCTCAGGACACAACATTCAAGTGGATCTTATACCACTTGAATGCATGGATTCAATGTGATCTTTGGAATGAATACTTTAGAGAAATATCGGGTGGTCTTGGACTATAGTACCAAGGTGGTGATGTTTTGTGATGGTGATGTTTTGTGGATCTTCCAAGGTGATAGGAATATTCTCCCAACGTGTTTGGTGCCAGCTGATAGTAGAGAGACTGATGAGGCCAAGTTGTGAAGCATTTCTGGCAATGTGGTAGATACCAAGGTGAGGAATCCTAATATTTAGGAAGTCTCAGTTGTTTTTGAGTTTGAGGACGTGTTTCCCAATGAGTTTCCAAGTTCTCCCCCACCCTAAGAGATTGACTTGGAGATTAATTTGGTTCCTGGTACACAATCGATAACAGAAACACCGTACATGATGACACCAACTGAGATGCAAGAGATGAAGAAGAAGTTGCAAGAGTTGCTTGAGAAAGGCTTTATCAGACCAAACACTTTCCCTTGGGGTGCTCCAGTGTTGTTCTTGAAGAAGAAGGATGGATCCATGAGGTTGTGTATAAATTCCTGACAACTGAACAAAGTGACGATCAAGAACAAGTATCCTTTTCCGTGGATAGATGATCTATTTGATTAGTTGTGAGGTGCCACAGTGTTCTCAAAGATAGATATGAGGTTGAGACATCATCAGTTATGGATCAAGGTCGATGAAATATCTAAGTCATCTTTTAGGACTTGGCATGGTCACTACGAATTTGTGGTTATGCTATTTGGGCTAACCAATGCACCAACAACATTCATGGACTTGATGAACATGGTGTACAGACCTTGTCTTAACTAGTTTGTGGTGGTGTTCATCGATGATATTCTGATATACCCCCGAGATAGCACATGGTGTATGTGGAATTATTGTTTCTTATAAACCCTAATTCATACAACTTGTGCTATCTCAACAAGGTCAATGCCTAAACTCTTAATGGTAAGTGATATTGTTGTTTCTTACAAGCAACATGATCCTTAGTTTTATCACCATGTTATGTTTCGGCCGTTATATGATGTTGGAGGTTTGATCTTTGGTTACATGAGTTTGATGCATGGGTTTTATTCTATCATCATGATTTTCATGTTTACCTGGGTAACATTTGTTTTAAGATTTTTGATGACCATATTTGCATGGAGTTTCCCCTTGATGACACTTAGTTTTTTTTGGTGGTGATCATCTATTTTGATTGTGGTTTAGTCATATTGGAGTTGGTTATGTGCTGTTTGGAGTGAGTTGACCTTGTGGTCATTACACTCACTTTGGTACTTGAGGTCGCTACATGTTGATGGGGTGTTGTGAGGTCAACAAACCCCTAACCCTAATGGGAGGTCACTACATTGCTTGAGTTTGGTTTGGTCGCTACATGGGTTGCTACATATGATCACTTGTGGTAACAACACATGCTTCTGTTTTAGATGGGCACAACATGTGTCTAGGTTTGGTCACAACAAGGTTTTAATCACCTATGGTCGTTACCTTGTGGTTTCTACACCTTATGCTTTGTTTGGTCGCTACATCTTGAACCTCGAATGGTCACTACACATGTATTATGAAGGTTGGTCGCTACACATTATTTCTTGTATGGTCAAAACATAGTGATGCTTGAGATGATTGATTAATCATGATAATAATGATAATGCATAATTCTAAAGTGCTCCAAATATGTGGGAAGTGATGTATCTAGGGTTTGGTGTTGAGTGATGTGATGGAAACCCTAATCGGCTATATGAAAAACAATAACCCTAATTTTCAAGTGCATGCTGTACTTTTTGAGATTGCTTGAATGAATAGCATGAGATAATGTTTCCTTCATGTCAATGGATAAAATGTTGAATATATCAAATAATGATACACTGAGAGGTAATATGATGGTGAATTGATCTTATTTTGTGTAATTTGTTCTAGAACGCTGATGAGGAAATAATATAAGAGGTATAGTTACATTAATATTCCTACTTATTCTTCTAATTTTAAAGTGGGTTTAATATATGATACTGACGTAAATATTATATGAAAACCCTAGATCTTATGATGATATCATGATTAATTGAGATAACATGATTTAATCTAATGTTAAGAGGATATGATGGCCAGTTTGAAAATTATGGTTTACATCTGATGCTTAAAAATGATTTATAACCCTTAGAAGTCATGATGTGATGGAATTAGGGTTTAGTACCCTTATTCATTTTCTAAACCCAAGATAACCCTAAACCCTAATTAGGATCTAGTATAGACTAAATTGGTATCTTGTGAATGTTTGGTGACACTTTAGGGTTATACACAAGTGCATATAATGTTCATTGATTGTGTTGATTGCTTGAATGTTTGGATTTATGCTTAAAGTATTTAAAGTATACTGCCTGGATCTACATGAATACATGGTAATTTATGGTATCCACATTATCAAATGTCGATGGTTTGTTGGATGATTTCTGAAGTATCAATTGATGACTAAGATATTTGATATTTATTTAATTTAGTTCATTATAATCCCACTATGAGTATCACATTAAGTAAATTAGCATATTCTAAACCCAAGGTAACACCTATCAAGGGGTATACACACAAGTCCAATGACGGACAATGATTACACCCGAGATGGTTGGCCACACAACTCTATAAAATTTAAGGAAAATATCAATTTCATATGTACAAATATTTTGGTTAACACTATATGTTGTTATAATACTTGCACACATTTTGGTTGCACCACGTGCATAGTATAGTGATATATTGATCCACATATTTGTTTTTCGGTTTTTTAAGCATCTACCATGTTATAAAGATATGAAGACCCAAAAGTTTAGATGATATCAATTGAAGATATTAAAGCTAAGTCAAGGATAATTAGCTAGATAGTTTAGTACTTCTTCTCGTGTATAAGTTAGTTTTCTTTTGAGAAATTCATGTAACTCCTTAGAGGAGCCTTGTTTTGCATTTTGTATCAAATTTTTGCTCAATAAATGGAAATAAATTATTATTTTTTTTATTTGTTGAATCTGATCCTACAATGATTAGATATTGACTCTCGACTTTAAGGTCCACCTTGATTGGGGGACACTCAAAAGTGGGGGTCTTTACATTTGATATAAAATCCTAGATTTATCAAATAATATTTAATAGTTGATAATTTGAAATAATATGTATAAATATAAGGAATTCTATTAGGTATAACCTAAGGGTAATGGTGTCCCCAAAGGATCACACTATTGGGGGCTGAAAATATTTTCCTCTACACCATTAAGTTATACGAGCACTCCTTAACCAATGTGATACCTACTTGGATAGAACCTAGGGTTTTCCTAAAATAAATTTTCTTCTAAGTTTCCCATCTCTAATTTCACCCTCTTATCATCTATTTGCTTAATAAACCCTAAAATGCACTTCCATCCTCATCTCAAGTTAGGGTTTCAAGAAGTAGGATTTAGACATCCTCTACCAATTAAAATATAATCTTGATTAGAAAAATAGATCTAAAAATGTGACATTTAGGTTATGTCCATATAGTGAGGGTAAACCTTAGAATGGCCTAATTATGGGTGGGGAAAGCCAATCGTCCATAAATGACTTGAGTGGGATAACCTAGCAGGGTATGAAAATCTTAACGGGTCAAGGAAGCATAAAACCCTAAAATGCAATGTGTGATTCCTGACCATGACCCTGAACCCTGATCCTAACTAATGATATTAGTACATGTTAAACAATAACCCTGCCCATTCAAACCCCCTTAGTAGGGGTGAAGGAAATTGAAACACAAATGGGTTAGGTAATTTGGTATGGGTAATGCAAATTAGATACCCTAGTTTCCCATGCATGCAAGTATGTGGAGAATGCATGCATGATGCATGTAAATGGGTTTGGAAAATTTATAATTAAAACATAAGAAATCAATAATTACATAATTAAAAATCGAAGATCCTCAACTCACTTTGGGGTGGTGTACTGACTTGGGGTGGGTCAATCCAAAGACAAGAAAAGACCTATGGGGGAGGCAAAACCCTAAACCTGTGGGGTCCTCTATTGGCTAGGAATTCCAACCTCCTTTTGTAATCCAAGAAGGAACCCTAAATTGTTAGGATCTTACCTAGAAGGGTGAGTTGACCAAACTCATTATAAGATTTGAGA